>OZ010584.1:86212084-86339584 GCA_963932145.1 Acanthosepion lycidas
TATATAGATATAGATATTATAGATATTATAGATATAGATATATAGATATATATAGATATTATATAGATATAGATATAGATATTATATATAGATATAGATATTATATAGATATTATATATATATATAGATATAGATATTATATATATATAGATATTATATATATATAGATATAGATATTATATATATATATAGATATAGATATTATATAGATATTATATATATACATAGATATTATAGATATATATAGATATTATATATATATATATATATATATATTATAGATATTATATATAGATATAATATATAATAGATATATATATAATATATATATATATTTTGAGGACAATGTCTCTTTTGGAAGGTACTAAAAGTTAGTGTCTGTGTGTGGAAATAGCCGATAGATGTTGATACAATGTTGTACATCATGAGCACAATTTTTTTTGAGGGGGGGCATCATTATGATGTGCATGATACGGGCTTATATATATATATATATATATTCAAATTTATAACATATGCATGTTATAAAATCACTACAAATGTTGCAATCTTGTTTCGACACTTTCGGTGTCTTGTCAATAATGATGTTGAATAGAAAGTAAACTGTTTTAAGAGTTCAAAGGTCAACGAGGCCTCCTCAGTAACCTATGATGAGCAATCAGAATACATGTAACTCTGTACTCTCTCTCTCTCTCTCTCTCTATATATATATATATATATATATATATATATATATCGGTTTACACATCTTCACACATTTTGATTGTTGATTGAACGAAATGTCGTTTATGGTTTCGGGGGAAAAAAAAAACAGTCTTTCAATTTTAAAGCAACAAACTGTTTTTATATACAACATGGTCTACCGTAAATGCTCGATTTCGCACCAGGGGCGCTGATTTAAAAATGTTAAAGACAACATATTTTGATCCAATTAACTTCTTATTCTTTAAACTCCCAGTTCCAAATAAGCGCCCCCTTTCGTTTCTGAAATATATTTGTATAGTTGCCTAGGTGAAGTGGGGGCACTTATTCGAGAGGAGGCGCTAAATTGAGCATTTCTAGTATAGTCATTTCCATCTAGCTAGGCTGAGGTTATAGTATACAGACAAGCACATACATGGTGTGGACACTGCCTGAAGATCATTTAAGGCATGAAACTGAGACTCCATTCCCCATACAGTGCTAATTTCTCTGTTAATTCCTAATTTCTATATCTACATTATATACAAACGAGCACTTTATATTGAACACTTTTCTCTAATATAGCAAATTTCAAACACATTTATATATATATATATATATATATATATATATATATCCGATCGTTTCGAGTATGTGTTCAACATCCCCAGAGCAAAATTGTTTTTTTTTTTTTTTTTTTTTTTACTGCAAGTATGCTGAGCAGGTCATAGTTACAATTTCTGAGAGAAAACTCGCCAGCTGACGTGATCAAGTTCGAACAAGGCCAGTACAAGCATTGATGGAAATGTTCTGTCTACTCAATTCCTCTCATAAAGCTAGGTTCAACTCGTGATATGGTCTTTAGGCATTTCTCAAACAAAGGTGCAGCACGCTAAGATCGCCTCCCCAAGCCGATATTAAGAAACCATATCAACCATGCTTTGATTCAAGCCGGCTTTCATGTTCAGAAAGTGAACGTTTATATATATATATTATATATATATATATATTAGTGGTTAATACACACACACACACACAAATTTCCAAGAGGAGAGAATCCAGGTAGAACTCAATATCCAGGACAGAGTAAGAATATAATAAAAAGGCTTAAACACGAATATTCCATGGTTATAATTTATTACATTGGAACAATTCTAATGTAATATCTCATAACCATGGAATATCAATGTTTAAACCTTTTTATTTAATATATATATATATATATATATATATATATATAAGAGAGAGAGAAAGATAGGTGTATCCAAAGATTTGCTAAAAAATGAGTTTACATGATGAAAAAAAAAAAAAAAAAAAATGCCCAAAGCTTAATAAAAAGTTTTATCGTCGAAATATTTGTTAAGAGGAAAAAACCAACGGATTTTCTTTATATAATTTGTTTACAATCTTTTTAGAAATTTCGGTTAAGAAACTTGTTTCTCTGGCGTCAAAGTGATACCATGAATTTGTATTGGAAATTTAAGCGTCTTTATGCGATGAAAAACATTGATTTGGAAATTCTTGCAAATGCCGGATAATTGTCATTTTAATTAAACATCCAGGACTTATTCACATATGAATGAAATTGTTTTTGAAACTATTCTTCGTTTTTTAAGAAAATCTTGGTATAAGTATTTTTTACATTTGTTACCCCCCTCAATAATTTAATTTTATGCAATTTCGAGAAATTCGTTTTCGTAGCGCTTAATGTCTATAATTATGAGAACATGTCCAAAGAGAATTAAATTCTCCTTGAATTATTTGTCAGTTACAAAAAAAGTCTGCTCTGAATTGTAAAATAAAAAAATGCAATAAAATTAAGGTTTTATTTAATTAGAAAATCTTTTAATTGCTTTTGTGAATAAAATATATAATAGGCACTGTTGTTTTGAGAAAAAAATCTATGAATAATGAATTTTTGCAAGAATTGTTATTTTTTTTAAAAATTCAATTAGAATAATATGCGAACTTTTAAATCTTTTAAAATTCTGTATTTAATTTGTCGTGGTCAATTGATATTAAATAAAAATTACTTTTTACTAATCATAATTGGAAAGCTTACTGTATTTCAGCGTCGATCAGTTAGATTTATTTTGTCTATTTGTATAAACGTGTCGATTTTTTTTCTATATGAACATCCACAAAAGACCTTATCAGAAAATAAGAGCGGTAACTATAGTAAATTTAAAAAGTACTGATAATTTTCTAACATTTCCTTAGCAAGCGTTTTTTCGTACGTATATCTATAAAGCCAATTCTTAAGAGGCAATAAAATATTAGAATGTTTAAAATATTTAAAATTTTAGAGATTACTGATTACTTAAAATTTTTTAAGAAGCGTTTACATTGTATTCAACATGTAATTTTATAATTATTTTCCTCTTACATAAATCTCCCGAACGTCAAGTTATCGATAGATGTGTCAACACTTCATGAAAAACACTCACTTCCAGTTCAAAAATGTTTTTCTGCGTTATTTTAAACTACAAGTAATATTTGTTTTAATTCAGACTAATTAAACTTTGAATCAGTTAAAGTTCTAAAAGATTATATTTTATTTTTGAAAGATTTTTCTAATAAAGAGAATTATGTTGTGTTGACAGATTTGCCAATGTGGTCAATTTTACTGAAAAAAAAAAAAAAAACTAGTTTCAATCAATCTGAGTTCGGTTTTAAATGCAGCAAAGTATTTTGCTTATTCGAAATATTAAATTACACTTATCAGTTTGCAATTTAAACTAAAATCAAAGCTTCAAGAAAGATTTTTAATTAAATTGCATTTGAAACCGTAGGTATCGCTTTTTGTGTGTGTATATATATATATATATATATATGTTGTGGATTCCGCGTGAAAAATCGGTCTCCAATAAATGACAAACGCAAGTATTTAAGCTAAGAAATTAAATGTATTTACACAAAATACAAAAGGTAATGCTGTTAGTAAAATCCAGGGACGCCGGTTAGTATTAATCAGATCGCTATATACAGTTTCGAAGTAAACTTCCTTCGAGTCGGGCGTCCTTGTAACTGACTTCTAACGTCAACTCAATCACAGTATCTATGTACTTTCCACTCTGTTTTTCCACCCTGTTCCTCTACCCTCAGACTCCCTGACTGACTGTGGCTATTTTATGGCAGCAGGACGAGTCCATTTATATCAGAAAAGGGTGGACCCCATAATAATAATAATATATATATATATATATATATATATATATATATATATATATATATATATATATATATATATATATATATATATATATATATATATATATATATATATATATATATATATATATATATATATAGAGAGAGAGAGAGAGAGAGCCGAGTTCGAATTCCAGTCGAATCCATTACATTCACTTACTTAAGAAGGGCAATTTGGAATTCAAAACTTGCGGAGGCTCGTTTGGGGACCTAGTCGCACGTACTGCACCAGATCTCTGTATTCGGCTCTTTAAAGTGTAGTTGGTTCTGTACAAAGGTTTCGCCACTAATCAAACCATGTGCTGGCGTCTGGGCTGTCGGTTCCGAGAAACTGAGATGCTTGGCCGTCATCCGTCGAATACGACGGAAGAGACCACTAATATATATATATAATTTTTAATTTTATTTTAAAAAAATTTATAACCTAAATATGTTATAAAATCACTACAAAAATAGCCATTTTGTAGTGATTTTATAACATATTTGTTATAATTTTTTTTTAAATAATTATATCTGCTCTACTTTGTATTGAGCACTCTTTTAAGAATAGTAATTGTTGGTTATTGGAATTCATTCCGTATACACCAATCATATACTTGTACATACATAGTTGATCAGGATTTTCAGCGATTCCTTTTCTTTATTATCTGTGGATTGGTTTCCCTTTGCCTTATTCACGGTTCCAAATTCAGATTAGTCATTATCCTAGAGTGTCTGCCCTGTTATTTAATCCAAAGCTCTGGGGCAGAAGTAATGGGTTCATCGCTTTCCTAACGGTATTTGTGCGAAATTTGACCCATGTTCACCGATTCCACCTTCGGCGCCGATAACCGTTACGCAACCAACACGTCCTTCTCTTCTTCTTAATATTATTTTATAGTGATTTGAACATCATGATTTGTGGAATATTAGAGAGAAACTGTTCAGAATACGTAAATATCTGCTTAGATTAATACCCACTTCCGGGTTAAAGTGAAACTAATTGGAATATAGTTACTTTTTATTGTATGTCACAAGGTCAGGTTTGTGGAGCACTTTCTGAGGATCTTATGTAATACCGGTGGCTATTTATGCTAGATACCAACAGACAACCAGTAGAAACACCCAGAGAAAAAAAAATGCGATGTAGATATTAAAATAATAAAACAGTCGAACAAAGTGGGAACAGTATGAAGATGGATACGAATATCATGAACGAGATTACATATCTCTGTAGATAGATAGATAGATGGACGTCTATGAAGATATAGATAGATAGATGGATGTCTATGAAGATATAGATGGATGTCTCTATAGATAGATGTCTATGAACATGCGAACATGATTAAGGAGATTTTTTTTTTACACGGATTGTTTACAAATTGTCTGTGAATTAGCGTTGTTGTTTGTGTTGTTTATCGCAATGTTTCTGTATCGTAGGATTCGACAACATTCTGAAACACAAGACATTCGAGGAAGACTGGTATGGACACGTCGAAATTTTGCATAAAAATAGATACTTGGAAATGTCCGAAGAAAACACCCCCCCATATAAACAAATATATAATGGAAGTAATAAAATAACTGATATGAAATATTCGAACAATGTCAGATAAAATACGTGAAAAAAACCAGTTATTTAATTTTTTGTTTATTTCTTTGTGAACGTTTCAGTCAACAAGGACATCATCAGAACAACTGAAAAAAAGATAAATATGTTACCCTCTGAGCCGAATAACATCTAAATTGTTTTGTTAATTGAAACTCACCATTTCTGTAAGAGTTTCGAAATGATGAATGTAACAAATATTTTTGCAGCTAGAAAAGCAATTTAAAAATCTGAGAAAATATCCTATACACAAGGTTTTCTAGCCACGAGCATTTCCATGTGCATGTTGAAACGTACTCTCTCTAAATGAATGAACTGTTTATAAGAAACAAATGGTTGGCTTTTAACAACGAGGATACAAAAATAAATAAAATAGGACTCTTACACTTTTAACATTCACCTATCACACACTTGTGTATGTGAGCCTCCTACCATGTACTAATACACACACACACACACACACACACACACACGCATATATATATATATATATATATACACACGCACACACAGCATATATATGGTGTGTGTGCATATATATATATATATACACACACACACACAACACACACATATACACACACAACATATATATGTGTGTGGGAGATGAATGAAAGATGCTATGCAAAAATACGTATACAAATGTACATAATGGCTAACGCACACACGTATGTTTTTAGATATATATTGTCTGTGTGTATAAAAAAAATGTATGTTTGTACAAATACATTAAAAACAGTAAATATATACAGTGTGTGCGTATAATGTGAGATTTTATATATATATATATATATATATATATATAATCTCATATATACTGTTATAGTAAACTCGGCCACTAGATAAAGAAACGTATGTATGTATGCACACATGTCAATAAAAGCATGATATATATGTTCATGTGATATACTGGGTATGCCTGTCTGTATAACTATACGCACACACAAATAATATATATAACACAAAAGTAACTCCCGAAGGAGTATACTTAAAATGCACACTGGGAAAAACAAAAAAAAACTATATGTTTGTGTCTGTATATGTGTAACATTGTATAACAAATGTCATTGTGTAAAAGCTGGTTTATTGTAACTAAAATTATATTTCATGAAATTAAAATTCATCCCATTTTTATTATTTTTTATTGAGCGGCGTTAATATTTTTTTTACTCAGTTTTCCTGCTCTCAGGTGTAATCAAATTTGCTTAAAGGGTCTAAATATATATATATATATATATATATATAACGAGAAATTTTTATGTTTAAAATTAAACAATACGTTCGAGCAAAAAATAAGAGGAAAAAAGGTAGTCATTATCGATCGACTTTTATCATCTTAGTCAAACGGGCTAAATACTTTCTTTCACTTACCTGGTAAAAATGACGTGGTTGGTGTAGCCGTTTGGCAGTTATCAGCAGTGGCACTTGTGCTTGGTAAAACCCATTTTTCAGTGTAATTGGTCATTTTTGGTTCCAATATCCTTAATGTACGTCTCGTTTGTGTTTTCAGTGTATATATCCGGACACAGAGGCGTTGTTCATTGTAAAAATGCCCATCGTTTTCTTTGAGATGAGTGGATGAAAGAAGTTTTCACGGGCATGTCGTTTTTAAGAATGAAGTCAGGAAGCGGATAGCAGGTGGTAGTATGTGAAAGATGTGAGGGGGGGATGAGAGAGAAAAAGACGAGAGCGAGACTTTTTTAAAATTTTTTTTGGTGGAGGTGGAGCTGTTTGTAGTTCAACGAATGGATTCACATTACCAATAGACTGACAGTGTAATAAAGGAATAGTTATTGTTTACGAACTGCGATAATATGATTAATACAAAAAGACAGAATAGCAGAATTTATCGCTACACGTGTGTGTAGGTTTACGCACTGTGGATATGAAGTAGCTATAGATCCGTGAAGTGGCTTGACATTTCGTAAATGAGTTCGGTCCTCAGTGAGTTGCCTCTCGATGTTGCCTTGTGCCTGACTAATCTTTGAGGAATTGATACCTGTGGGTATAAATTTAGACATATAGAACGAAAACTGTTATGCTGCTGGCTCGACAGAACGATGCTTTTTCCGAAAACAGTTCAGTATTTCCCAAGGTATCCCACTTTTTCGGCCTTGTGTCAGACTGTTAAGTTTGAAAACTTTAGAGGTCGGAATTGTAAATAAGTCTTTGATAGTGAATAGTAAGACGTTTTAGCGAAAGTTTCTGCACCTTGAGTTTTAAGCGGTACTAGTCACTGAAGTTAAGAGACGTTCACACCAAAAGTAACATGAGAGGGAGAGAAAATCTGAAAAAGGCGCTGAATGAGAATAGGAAAAAAAGAAATAGAAAGAGGAAATTGATACCAAGACACGGTCAGCTGCGAAAGAAGGACTTTGCGCACACATCGAATCATAAGTTATCAAAATTAATAATGTTAAATTTACCTTAACAATTACAAAGGCGTATTTGTACTTGTTCAAAAGCGCTTCTACCTTTCTCATTAAGCAAACCTGTTTCCCCGATTTTTTTTTAAAATATATATATTTTCTATTTTTTTTATATATATTTTTTCTGTTTTTTTATATATATATTTTTTCTATTGTTTTCTCCAACCATGTATGAACTGATCAGAAATATCGTGAAGTATTTAACACCACTGGACTAGATATTCGTCCACTGGTCCAAATCATGAACCAATCGGGTTTGTCAGACATCAACTAGATAACCGTCTCTACTCTATGCACGCTGTCGATGACTGTAAATGATTGTATTAGATGAGTGTTTGTGTGTGCGTTGGAGAGGGGGGACGTTATGCGAATGTATACAAAGCAGCTTTCAGTTTATTCAAGCGCATGAAAGCGTTAGTATTATTCATTATTAATATTTATTATTAAGCAGACATATTTTTAGGTGATGCGTGGAATCTGCGAGCAAAGTTAAAATTTTGTCCTAAACTGTTGCGTTCACTTCGAGCTGATGCTCTTGGCAAAAGCATGACTTTATGGGTTCTCCCAAAGTGCTAGCTATGGGTTAAATTTCAGGTAGACTGGGTATCTAACAATTGGGTAACAGTCAAGTCTCTGAATAAGATTACTCTAAATTCACACCTGCGGGGAAGGCAACGGGAAACCACTCCATTTTTTTTTTTTTTTCTTAAAGAAGTTATGGCAATTGACAGAAAGAAACGGATATAGTCAGCTACAGTCTCAAGTGTAATGACATTTAAAAATGTGTCGAATATTGCATGAATAAACTGACGACTTAATTTTCAAACATACAGTTAAGGTTACGCAAGATTTTTCTTAAAAAAATTAAATAAAACTGAAATCGTTAGATGACGACTTGTTATAATAAGCTTTTATTTTCACCACACAGAGAAAAAATGATTTGTTACTAGTTTTAAATATATTTTCCTTTTACTTTAAATCTCACCAATTCTGCAAGTGTTTATATACAAGATATCGCGTGTACGCCCGTTTGAGAAATAAAATATGTCCAAAATGCAGAAGTGCGTCTACAAAGAGCTGGATTAAGTATAGATTAAATGATTTTACAAGTTGCCCTCGAAGAACAGAAGAAGGAAATAACGAAAAAGTTGTCGTTTCCAGATTTTTTAAGGGATCTTGATCAAGTCGAGAAATTTTCAGCATCTACTCATGCACGCGTAAGAATATAGAATAATAGCGTTAATGATATTTATCTTTTTTATGTTTATCAAAATGCACATAAAGTGTTATCCCACCCCACACACGCACTTACTGTTTATCGCACTAGTGATATTTACTATCGATAACTTTGAATGTGTTAAAAGCATGTGCAATTTTTTTTTTTTTTTTTACAGTCTGTACCGACATGTCCGTTTGTGTTTGTATATATCAAAAGTGACCGAGAATATATAAGATGAAACAAAAATCGATAAAATTGCATGTAACTGAGAATCGACATGCATTTTGCTTAGAATTTTGCTAGAAACTTGTTTAATCTCTTGGAATCACATCAGTTATCAGATTTTACAAGCTCGAGGCAGATACCTAGAGGAAAGACATTTGGCATGATTTACATTTTTTTTCTGTGAATTTATTTCAATAAATATTCCGAATTAGTATTTGCAAAAATCGACAACTCCTTGTCTTCCTTTAACTTAAGATCAAAACAGTAAAAGAGAAATTATTTTTTCGAATTTCGTTTCTTTTTTTGTATTTCGTTTCCTTTTTTCTTTTCTTCCCCTTTTTTCGATATTTTCTCCCATTTCTTTCTTTTTTGCTTTTCTTAGTTTTTTTTCTTTTCTTAGTTTTTTTTCTTTTCTTAGTTTTTTTTTCTTTTCTTAGTTTTTTTTTTCTTTTCTTAGTTTTTTTTGCTTTTCTTAGTTTTTTTTGCTTTTCTTAGTTTTTTTTGCTTCTCTTAGTTTTTTTGCTTTTCTTAGTTTTTTTCTTTTCTTAGTTTTTTTTTTCTTTTCTTAGTTTTTTTTTTCTTTTCTTAGTTTTTTTTCTTTTCTTAGTTTTTTTTTCTTTTCTTAGTTTTTTTTTCTTTTCTTAGTTTTTTTTCTTTTCTTAGTTTTTTTTCTTTTCTTAGTTTTTTTTTCTTTTCTTAGTTTTTTTTTCTTTTCTTAGTTTTTTTCTTTTCTTAGTTTTTTTTCTTTTCTTAGTTTTTTTTTCTTTTCTTCGTTTTTTCTTTTCTTCGTTTTTTCTCTTCTTCGTTTTTTCTCTTCTTCGTTTTTCTTTTCTTCGTTTTTCTTTTCTTCGTTTTTCTTTTCTTCGTTTTTCTTTTCTTCGTTTTTTCTTTTCTTTTTTGTTTTTTTCTTTTCTTTTTTGTTTTTTTCTTTTCTTTTTTGTTTTTTTCTTTTCTTTTTTTTTTGTTTTTTTCTTTTTTGTTTTTTTTTCTTTTTTGTTTTTTTTTCTTTTTTGTTTTTTTTTCTTTTTTGTTTTTTTTTCTTTTTTGTTTTTTTTTCTTTTTTGTTTTCTTTTTTGTTTTCTTTTTTGTTTTTTCTTTTTTGTTTTGTTTTCTTTTTTGTTTTCTTAGTTTTCTTAGTTTTTTCTTTTTTTTTTGCTTTTTTTGTTTTTTCTTTTCTGTTTTCTTTTTTGTTTTTTGTTTTTTCTTTTTTGTTTTGTTTTTTTTTTTGTTTTTTTTTTTGTTTTCTTTGTTTTTTGTTTTCTTGTTTTTTTTTTTGTTTACTTAGTTTTTTTCCGAGTTTTTTTTTCTTTTCCGAGTTTTTTCGATTTTTTCTCCCTTTTCATAGTTTTTCTTTTCTTTTTTTTCTAATTTTTTTTCTTGTTTATCTTTGCTTTTTTTATTGTTTAAATAAAATTAACTTTTGTACACCTAATACATTTTAAATATCCAACAGTTCATAGCATAACTGTCAAAACAATGCCTCTTCTTATTCCAAAGTTCCTTTGCCTATTCTGCATGTTATCAATGTGTACTTATGTGTAAATATGTAGTCAATAAAATGAATTAATACCTATTAAGATTAATTCGTGCCTCGAGAGGCGGTGCATCTCCCGAAGCTTTACGTTTATTCCGTATGGGAAGACAGGATCATCACAAAGCGCCTGAAGCATCCACAAAACGATAAGTGCCGAAGGGGCTTTAGCAATTTTTGTTACTAGCCCCATGTACGCGTTTTCCCCCACCCAGACACAAACGCTGTTAACCTAACACTGTGTCACATTTTGTACAAGTTTGCGTACAAATAATATTATATAAATTCTGTTCAATCTTGACTGAATAAACTGATCCAAATTGTAAAGCATAATAATAATAATGGTGATAATGTTTCATAATTATCGGGGAACTAATGATTTTAACGGGTAAGCGTAAGCTTAAGCATATAATTGTGACAGGTGTGATAGTTAAATAGAGGTTTTAAATTTTATTTTTTCTTCTCGTTCAAATTCCTCTTTATTGAAATAGAGACCATATACATCTGCATTATTACTAAGCGTTCTCTTAATTCCATAACATTAACAAGCAAATCATTTGAAGTCTGCGGCACAGGAGTTGTAAACTTAACTCCATATTCGAAAGAGTTCCACTGAAAGATCAGATTCAAAAGCACGAAAACCAGTTCGCGTATTGTCGGAAGTTTAATATGAATGCGGTTGTGCGGCAGCTGGGGAAGATTTGGGATAAACATAGTCGAGTAACTGGTGGTGATGGTAGTTGGTGTGAGAAAGTGACGAAATAAATGATTATATGCGAAAGGCGACGCTAGGTGTCAGTTATAACACACACACCCACACACGCACACACACACACCTATTTGAAATGATCGACTGGGAGAAACGATGTGGTGCGAGGCCTTCAAAGACTGCTACTACGTATATTGTTATCACATACTGAACTCAGTTTATGTGAGATTGTGCTTCAGTTTTAGAGTCGGCTATGAAAAGAAAGCCGTTTATCGGAAATTTCATACAAGTGACAGGATGCATTCCATTTTGAAAGAATACTGTGTAACGGTATTTAGCACCTGCCTCTTTGTGTGTGCGCATGTTTGTATCTGATGCAAGCTCTGTTAGTGTGCGTGCACGAGTAAATTAAATAGAGGAATGCAAAAAAATCCAGGTTTATATATATATATATATATATATATATATATATATGTGTGTGTGTGTGTGTGTCAACGACGAAATTTTTCGTACACCCATCAATTTTGAATATTTTTATCCATTTCTCGGAAATTAATGCCCGTATGACGCCAGTTTTTTTCTTTTTTTTTTTTTTTTTTTTTTAATCACAAAAGGTATATAAAACTCTATTTTCAGGACAATAAGTTAAATACAACAAATTTGACAAGCGTATTATTCAAAATAAGAAAAGACAAAATTATTTGTACAGTACGAAAAATAGAAAAAAATTTAACAATTTACACAATATTAATAGTCAATATCACGGCCTCTCCTCTTTTTAAAACGTTTTTATTTTTATTTTTTATTTATATTACATAGAGCCTTCTTATTTGTTAGATTTACAGGCACGAATGGCTAGACGTTTTTCGGCCGGGTTCAGTTTTTACGTTTTTTTAATCTTTTATTTTACGATTGCGCTTATTAGTTGAGAGATAAGTGTAGAGAAAGAGATGAGAATTTACAAGGAATAAGAAAATGCCTTATTTTAATTTTAACTTTTATTTTTTGTTTATATATTTTATTTTCGGGTTGACTACAAAACCATTATTTTTAATTTTCTTAAACAGTGAAATTCAAAACAACTTTCACTGTTTCAGAAAATCAAAACCGGAATATCAACATCAAACAAGTGTACCCAATAAAAATAATGTTTACATTAAGGACGAGAAATGTCGCATTAAAAAAAAAATTTAAATATTATGTATTTTGATATGACCGTGGTTTAAACCGGAGTTCTTTCCTGAATTTTTTTTAATCTAAAATTTAAATCGTATTTTGTTTGTGATTAGTATTCTCTATTTGATCAAGTGCATTGACACAGGTGCAAATAATGTTTATGTATTATTTAAAATGTTTATCATTGTGCAAACTTACAGATGTAACTACGTATATACTAATCTTAGATAAGTTCTCAGCTGCTATTGCCCATAGGAATTACTACTTCTGTCTGTACCGTAGCGACATGTCAGATTGCAACAGACGTCTCCTTGTCTCAGCCTGTAATATGTGCGAGCGTGTCCTCAGTGAAGCAAAGTCACTATTTGCTGTAAGAATGAAACAACGTATTGCATCTCGCAAATTCGGTTCCAAAGATTATTGGCGTCTCTGCAAGAGCGTACTAAACAAGAGCAAATCCACAATACCTGCTTTATTCTATCAATTTGAGGGCCTGACTTCCTAAGCTGATAAGGCTGAATGCTTTGCTTGGAAATCCTCATCCAATTCAGCGCTCGACTCATCCGGTGTATCCACATCCGTTTTTCCCCTAGAACTGAGGCTCTATTGAGCGAGATGCACATAAACCCATCGATGGTATTGGGCGTCGTCTCTAAATTAGACTCCCATAAGGCTAGCGGTGGGGACGGGATATCAACCGCTGTCCTGAAGAAATGTGCTCCTGAACTGGCTCCTGTCCTCTCCAAACTATACACCTACTGCCTTAACGAATCTTGCTTTTCAGCCTGTTGGAATTCCTCATCTGTTGTACCTGTCTAAGAACTCTGGAGACCCTTCTGACCTATCTAACTACCGTCCTATCAGTCTCTTACCACTCTTCGGCAAAGTCTTCGAAGCTTTAATCAACGCCGAAGTGGTTAAGCACCTTGCATCCCATGATCTGCTCTCTGACAAGCAATATGGTTTCCGCTTTGCCCGATCTATCGCTGATTTGTTCACGGCCATAACTGAATTTGTTTACAAAGCACTTCAATAATAATAGAGAAGCTCGAGCTGTGGCTTTAGATATCTCTAAAGGTAGGGTTTGGCATGCCGGCCTTCTTTATAAGCCCCAGGGATACGGAATTTCAGGACGATTATTATGCTTAATACAATCATTCCTGTCAAACCGTGTAATGAATGTCATCCTAAACGGTTTCTCCTCCAGTTCCTTTCTCACGAACGCAGGTTTTCCCCAAGCCTCTATCCTGGGTCCTACACTGTTTCTGATCTTCAGCGATCTTCCTGATGTCATCAGTTCCCAAATTGGTATCTATGCAGACCACACCACTATTTACTCCTGCCTCAATAGAAAATCTGGTATCGCTGACCGTTGGTTTCGAAAAGGACCACCAATCTGTGGTTGACTGGGGCAAGAAATGTCTGGTAAATTTGAATGCCTCAAAAACAAAACTGCTCTCTATTAGCCACCATACAGAACCCTCCCTGCCTCCCATTAGAATGTCTGATGTTCAACTCCACGAGAGCGCCTCTCTGTCTCACACTGTCCGCTGACCTGAGATGGAATAAATACATTGATAGCTTCATCTACCGTGAGGAAAGTTGGTTCTGTGTGTCGTGCCAGAAAGTTTTTCTCGATGGAGTCCATCCTTCAAATCTATAAATCAACTATTCGCCTTTGCATAGAATACTGCTACCATATATGGTCTGACGCCCCTGCTGTTCGTCTCAAGGCCCTCGACAAAAT
Source organism: Acanthosepion lycidas (assembly GCA_963932145.1). NCBI lineage: Eukaryota > Metazoa > Mollusca > Cephalopoda > Sepiida > Sepiidae > Acanthosepion > Acanthosepion lycidas. Next base: position 86,226,600 of record OZ010584.1, read on the forward strand.
CCAGAGACTGATATGCAATGTGACTGGTCCTGATCTAGCATCTCGTCTACATTACTTTCTTACAGTCGTGCCGTCGCTTCCCTCTGTCTTTTCTACAAATACTTTCACGGTAACTGCTCCGACGTGCTATTTTCGCTGCTTTCCAAACTGCATGAATTTAAGCGTGCTGCTAGTTTGGCATCTCAGTACACCCTTTCACTGTCGAAACTGTGAAATGTAGCCGTCTCTTCTACTCCAATAGTTTCATGTCTTACACTTCCCGTGTGAGGAACTCCTTTTCTCTTACTTGCCTGATAGCTATAATCTTCAATTATTCAAATGCTATGTCAATCGACATCTTCAAATTCCCTGATCTAATTCTCCGGTCTTTCTCTTCATCCTTTCCTCTATCACGCCTCTTTACTCTTGCTCCCACTCTCCGTAACCCCTTGTGTGGTAGTGGCACTCCCGTCTTGCTTAGGGTGAAATGCTTAAAAAAATAGTTACATGGAATGGAGGGAGAGGTCGAGAGTTTTGCTTTAGTCTTTCAAAAATGTATTTTATCTGGTTACAAACGACGACTACTGATATGTCTCTTTCGTTTTCGATGTGCCATGTCTCTTCAGAACATGGGTGATCATGGCTCTCTACAGCTTTCTGACTTTGTCGCTTTCAGCAATGCTTCCGTCGTCCATTTGCTGAAACTTGTCAAGTCGGTTTCGTATCACATTCCAATTCATTTCTTTCTTTCGATGCACGTTGTGAATTTTATATTCTCCAAGCCTTCATTTTGTATTCCCAAAATTTCAAAAATAGAAACTAAAAAAAAAAAACAGCTCTGTTTCATCCTCAAGCGAATTTTGGAATAAGTAATTAAATAAATAAATAAAATAATGAAATTCAAGATTACTTATTCCAAAATTCGCTTCAGGATGAAACAGAGCTGTTTTTTTTTTTTTTTTTTGAGTTTCTATTTTTGAAACGTGAGAACTCTTATGTAGCGATGGAATCATATTTTTAAAAAATAATTATAATTTAGGCTCTACTTATGTATTGAGCATTGATTTTTAAAAATCAAAAAAATACTAAAGAACTTCGGATTATTAACCTAACGGTTCTTTCCTATTTTTCTATATATTTACGCACGCACACACACACACACACACACATATATATATATATCTCCGGTAAATGTAATTTACACTGTTTAATTAAAGAACATAGCTTTATTTAAGTATCCATAGAAATAACGTATAAACAGAACGTATATTAAATATTTGTCGGAAATTAATCCATTTTCTATATGTTGTCATTGTTTACATTGTGATACGAAATCAGAGCAGATATATTAGCTCGAAAAAGATCGGCGAAAATGTGTTTAAAAGCATTAATTCTAGCTTTACTTTACCGGAAGTTCTCTGTGGCTGAACGGTTATAGAACTCCTGACTAAATGGTAATTCCTCATAGGATACAGGTTCGGTTCCTGTCGGAGGACACATATATTTTCTACGAAATTTCTCTAACACTTAAGCCGGTAAATGTTATTTACCCTGTTTTAATTAAAGAACAGAGCATTTACTTAAATAAGTGTATCCATAAAAATAGAGTATAAAGAGAAATTATATTAAATATTTGCTGGATTTCATCCTTTTACTATAAGTAGTAGATTATATAAAAACACGGACACCTAAAATGTGTTTAACACAAGATACGATGCAATCTAAAATATTAATCCCTTTAGTAAAACTAAATTATTAATTTTACTTTCAAACGACCTATGTTCATAGAAACTTACTTATTTGCCCATTTCATTGAGGTAACGTCTATTACACGTACTACCCGTTGTGGAGGTTTCACAGATGCACACAACATATAAAATGTATATAGTGTATATTTAGGTAGCAATAATTCATTTAAACAGTGCATTAAATCCAACTGACATGGTCTTTCTGCTTAATCTTTTATATATTTTTCTTATTTTCAGATAAGTAGTTTACATTCAAATCCGTATTGTGGATGAACGATCCAAACTTTTTTCTCATTGTATTAATAGTTTTATGTCTCTGTCATTATCAAGAACTAAGTGTTGTCCCTATCGTTGATAAGAGTTGTTAGCTACATCCAGAAACGAGTAGAAATATTTTGTAAGTATTATAATTACTGCATTTGCATTTTAAATATTTTAAACACATTTTAAAATAGTCTCCTCTGGTGAAAGATATTTAATGCAAGTTATTTTTTGTGTGTGTAATAATAGCTTCGAGCAATTTGTGCCTACCTTTATAGTGTGTGGTGCATAGCATTATGATATTATCTGCTAATATTTTTATGCTGGTTGTTTGTGATGTGATGATTGATATATGCACAAATTGCTCTACGTTTCAATAAGTAACAAGTTAACCCACGAGAGATTGATATATTTGTGTGACCAATGTAAGAATTTAATATTTTATTGGTATTATTGGTAATGGATATGCAGTCTCTTAAAAGGACATAAGAACTCATAAACATTGTTTTTTACCGAGGTGGGGTTTATTGACATTTTGAGATATTGGTAGACGCCACTTATCCGGTATCCGTCTAATTAAAATTGAAATGTAACGTTCTAAAAATGCTAGGATGTAGCTAACAACTTTTGTCTCCGATACTGACAATACCCAGTTTCTTGGAAAGTTTGCATGCGTAGGCAGGTTGTATTCAATAAACCTTTTGATTTTTCTCATCGTCATCCCAACAATTTCAGGAGTTGATGCCGCTTGAATCCACTGGTCAAAAGCCTAGTGGATCAAAGCGTTGGTTCGTGAATTTGGTGACATGGTAATTCTGTGTTCAATCCCTGGACCAGGTAGGGTGTACTTGGATTCAATGGGGAAAGTGGGGAAAATAACTGAGCAGTTCCGAAATAAAAACTAGACGGTATATACCTAGACATGGGCAGTGGAACGAGAACAATCTGCCGCCATTGATTAAATAAAGTGTTCAGTTGAAACTTCTCTGGATGTTACCTGGATCGACAGACACCTGATGAAGGTCGGAGGGCGACTGGCTCAATCCTCAGTACAGCGCCGGTCAACTAATGGTTATCTGTTAATCGCTTCGTTCCTTCATCTGCTCTTCCCACGTTGTGTTCTTTCATCACAGTGCAGTGAAGATCGAACTTTCGTCCGCACTTAAGCGCTGAGTCGATTTGTCTATGGAAAAAGGACAAGAAAACTGAGAAAAATTACAGTGAAAACACGAATTTCATAACAAATAACGAAGACGGCCGCTGGATTAATTTTCAGTTGGTTTATATAATCGTTGATATAACAAAATTAAACCTTCTCGTTTGACTCTCTATTGTGACACTATATCTCTTGCTTCTAAAACTTTGAGCAGGTTAAGCATTCACACGAGATGTTAAGTCGGGCAACCTCGGCGGCAGGTCACGTGGGGTTCAACAGCTTCCTCGTTCGCTGTTGATTCGTCTCGGCCTTCTTCAACGACAGCCCCTAGTGTTGGCTGCAACCGAGCGTTCGGTTCATATGCATCTCTCCCAACACCCACTAACCCTCAAAGCTCATTACGTATTTCTCGATTATTGTCTCCAACCCTGGAGACATGACATCGACCCTTAACAAAGCAGTCTGGTATTTCAAAACCAATTTTTTTTTTTCACATTTCTCGACAATCGGCCGTTTTATCAAAACAATAATAAACAAACCAATGTGTTTAAAAAATTATTTAAAATCAGCAGTTTCTTTTGTTTGTAGATTTCCAAATCCGACCCAATTCCAAATTCCATTGTTTACACTTTTGATTTTATTTATTTTATTCCTCGGCAGACAATGGTCTTCAAACAGTCAACTTTTTAAAAACAAAATTATGCATTTCAAATTTTTCTGCTGTTTTACATCTTGGCCTTTTTCGAGGACCCATAACAATTCTTATGTGCGTTTCTATTTATCCGAAATAAAAAAAAAATCTTTTTTCTCGCTTCATATTTCAATTCCTGTTTCTCACTTCAACGTTTTCAACCCTTTCGATGCTCTAATTCTATACATCACAGAAATATCACTTTCTCAATAAGCAATATAAAATTCATCTTGCTATTTATTCATATATTGCACATTACTTTTGGTCAGCTGATGTACGCTCAGCTCTTTTTTTGTTTTGTTTTTTTTTTTTAATATCTACCTGCAAACAATTACGATCATTTGTAAATATGGCTGAACAGATATTCGAATCTTGATTGATGGACAAACTTCTATGCAGATATGGCAGCCATACTAACAAGAAAGCTATTTATTCTAAGGAAAAGCATACCTGTTGTCTATAATTACAAATGTGCCGTTGCGTTTTGTCTATAATGGGAAGACATTGATATCGCGAGATTTTGGTGTATGCTTTTTAGCGCTTTTATTTTTATTCTCTACGCAAGCTTGTGTAACTCTCTTGTGGTTTCTTGCTTTCCAGTCAAATTTGACCTTCAAAAAATTAAAGGTAATTTCAATCGTTATCTTATTTTTTTAAATTCCTATTCTTTCATTGTTCACTCTCCTTAATAATGTCTTTTTTTTAATTTTCTCTCATACTCAGTAACTCTTTGTGTCTTAGTGGATTTATTGATTAAAATTATTAAAAAAAAGGTTATATATATCCGAGAACGTCCGTACATGTAACTTGTGCTTTCCTGAGAGACAGATCAAACGAGTCATTCGTTGCTTATTGCTAGAAGAGATTGTACATGTTCATGTCATACTGTTGGCGGAAAATAATCAGAAAGACTTTGGAGCAGCGGATTACTATCTTTTTTTATTTTTATTTTATTTTAATTTTTTTTTTTTACTTTATTTTTATTTATTTATTTTTTTTTTTAGATAAAATAGGTAAAAGTGTCATTGAAACCTACTAAAAATTGGTTATGGTGAACAAATCTATAAAGAAATCCTATGTTTTGCAGAAGAAGTGCGACAAGATGTGAATGAGGCAATAAATGAACAGCTCAAAATACAAATAAGATGCAGATTTTGACGGTGAGAACGTTGGTGTGCTCAGGTTGAAGAATAAATGTGTGACTGGTAGGAGAACTGAACATGAATAGAGAAAATTATGGTAGATTCCTACAGGGGATTTAGAAATTCAATAAACGATTGGTTAGATTTTCGTGAGTTCCTGGCTGTCCATTTTATTCGCCGCCTGTGAGTTTTTTTCCAAATTTGAAAAACTCCATGAAAAGATTTGCTGGCATCCAGGATCACGTGACTACGTAACTTAAAAGATATTGCGAGTTCCAAGAATGTTTCCAGCAATGACATCACCGTCCCACGAAGTGCATTGTTTCACAAGGTGAATACTTTGCAGATGGCAGCTGCCAGGTAAGCAAACTTTGCCTTCGCAGGACCATTCTGGTAATTGTCACGCCCCGTATATCTTGACGTGCGCTGTCATCGGTTCAAATAAATTTCGGCTACCGAATATATTCTATGTGGCGCTGATTTCTCCTTACGTGGTATCGGAAAGTTACAGCACGAAGTCTAAAAGTAGACGATTTAAAAAAATAAAAATAAAAATACGATCTCTCTTCAGAATGTAGGTGATCATGCCTCTTCACTGCATCTTTTCCCTCTATCTGTGAATTGTCATGACGTCTAGGGAAAAATAGTGAAGTAGTTTCCCTTTACCGCGGTTTCGAATTCAGTTTTTTCTCCTTTAGACTGGTTGCTACTGAAGGCTATAGAGTCTAGTCTACCCTCCAGTTTAACCTATAGTCTGACGAAAAGGAAGAGACAGATTCGTGCCTTTCTTAAGGGAATTCTTGCGAAAATAAACGCTCTTCGATTCCACTTTCCGCGCTGATACCGTTACGCTATCTGCAATCCAATAAATTTATATATTTCACATACAAACTAACGGCCCTCGCGAAAGAGGAATGAAATTAACGTTCCCTGGTATATGAGCGGCCTCACCCTAGATGGAACTTTCCGATATCACCTAAGGAGAAATCAGCGCCACATACAATATATTCGGTAGCCGAAACTTATTTGGGCCAAGGACCAGTGGGACAGGCTGTCGGTGTCCTCACCCCAACCTAACGGCAGTCTTAAGTTTGAATGGTCAAGGGTTGAAATCGTCTTGGTGTGGATGTTTGTGTTTTTACAAGAAACCTGTTTTCATACCGGCGATCATGACAATATACTGTCGCGGAAGTTTGACCACCACTTAGTGTATTATGATGACCGTTCGAGAGATGTTTCTTGACTTGTAAGTCGTTCTTTGAAGGCGACGTGTAGGCATGTCTTCACGGATCCCGCGCTCAGAATTCATGTTTTGGACGTTACCATAAACTAAAAGATAAGACATTGGAGCCGTTTCAACAGGTAATAATTGAACACAAGTATCCAGCGTACCAAATATAAATGATCGCTGGTCTCAGCTCCACGCTTCATACTGATGCTATCCCTTTATTTAGGAAATACACCGTGAAAACTAGAAACAAATAACAAATATATCGCTCAAAAACGGGGAAATGGACAAAGAAAATACATTTCAAAGAAATACAGACAAGGAACACAATTTTCAAACAATAACAATTTGGAACAATCTCAAAGAAATGAGGGACACATGATGTTTTGGAGGAGAATTTTAGATTCAGCAGGAAGGTGTTGCCTCTTATACCAGCACTAGCTAAAGGACAATAGTTAATTTCCTTACCCCCTAAGGGTTCACGTGTTAGCAGACTCGTAGAAATTACAGCTAAACACGTGTTGCCGATTTGAATCAACCCACAACAAAGAAAAAGGCGAAAAAGATGTATAAATATAAAAAATAAGATTTCTATATTTTTTTTTTTTTTTTTTACAACTAAATTTTTCTTAGCGTGTGTGACATGACCCTCGTTATTTATACTAAAAAAATAATTAAGTTGAATTAAATAAATCATTTGAAATATTGATATTCAATATAAATCCGCATTTAATAATTTATCTTTTATTCTGTATTGTATTGCTTTAAAATACGGCCTTGACCGCGTTTAAATTGGGTTAACGGTTAAATTGCCAATTTCATGTGTTGCATTCGACGATTGTTCATTTGATATCTAACGTTCAATGATAGGCTGCGTAAATACACTAACGGATCAGGAAGATTGCCTCGTTTATTTTTATCTTTCACACTCCATTAGTGAGTGTGCTTCTTGATTCTGTTTATTGGTAGAAAACAGTGGCCTCTCTTATTTTAAAGGCGGACGGGCCCTACTCATATTTGTTATGTTTATTTTGCCTTTATTACATTTTCAGTTTGTTTCTGGGTTCAGTCCCCTCCCCATCATTTCATGATTCATGGAATTTTTACGGACATTTTCAATTTTATCAATGTTTATCAAATTTTATGCGTTGGGGTGTTCTTGTAGGTCTCCTGTGAATATGCGGTATTGTGGTATATGCAGGATTTCTTGTGGTGAATGGGTAAATTTTAATCATTAATGGTTCGTGATTCACATTAACTAGGATTAAGATAACTAATGAAGACCAGCCTTTATCCACTTCGGCCTTGTGCCAAAATTTTTTATTTTTACAAAATAAATAAAGATTGCGGCTGTTGTAGCGAGAAGACGTAAAAACAAATAAACAAACAAAAAAAACATTTATCCTTTCTCCGTGGACTTCCTACCACGTAAAATTGTATTCTGATATTCCAGAGACGGAAAACTAAAATAATAATGATAATAAACTTCCGGTATTATCAGGAATTCAAAGTCAGTATTATGTATCTTCCGTGAATGAAAAGCAAAGCGCTTTCAGGTTGATAAACGCAACAAACCACATTGATGGACCAAAACACTTCTACATATGAAGGGAAATATCTCAAGATATGTCTACTATGAACTGTCTAAGAGAAAAAAAGAGAAATAATCAACAAAATTGTCGATAAAATTATACTACAGATAAATGGCCGTTGAACATTCTTACATTTTCTTTCCTTTCTCCTGTTTGTTTCTCTTTTCTTCTCTCATCCCATGTTTTTATATATTAAAATAACTTTACATCTCTTATTTGTTTTTTATACGTTGTCTGTGTTGGCATTTCTACAGAGTGGAAAATTCACTTTTTTTCCTTTCGTTTAAGTGAACCACTTTCGCTGCCATGTTTTGTTTTTTTTTTCTTGAAAGATAAAATTTGTAACACGTGTATGAGTGTGAAGGTTTTTTTTATAGTCCTTGTTTGCAGTTCTTGTTAAAATCAAAAGAAATGTGATTTCTTCGCGTGTATATGTGAAGAAGAAGAAGAGGTAAAGTAGAAAGTGAGGAGGAAAATGTAAGTCTTTACGTAACTTTGTGAGGAAAACTGGTGAATGTGTAAGGGAATTTCTTTTAAGCTGAGCGTCGTGAACTGTTGCTGTCAGTCTCTCCTTATTGGTTTGTCTGTCTAGAAACTTTGCTTAAATACCCTTCAAAGGGCTCAGGAAGCATGCTTCTTTCTTTTTTTTTTTTTTTTTTTGGTTGAAAAATGTTAAATGAATGTTTTGAAAATAAATATTTATCAACCGGAAGGATACGCGAATCCTTCGACTCAGAAACATTTTTTTTTCCTTTTTTGTCATTTGATGTTTATTTCCGTCTTCCCTCTACATATGTACGTACAGATGTGATAAATGCCTATTTTCATATTGTTACGAAATAATAAAAACCACCATCATAATTTTAATACTCTTGCCGTTGTTGTCATACTAAGTAACAAGGTCCCTAAATCTGCTAACGCATATCCCCGGCCCTTCGCAGACCGTTATACTAAAGAACATCACCTGTTCATTTCTTTTGTACACTACAATAACAAGACATACAGTCCGGGAATTTTTCGACACTATGAGGGAATCCGTGTCAAGCCATTTGTCTTTTATGTCCTGTTTCATTCTTTGAAGTTGGAGCAATTCCCAGCTCGTCTTGTCAACGTCTCGCATCTTTTTTTTTTTCCTCTTTCTTTTTCTTGATGTTTCAATGATACTCGTCTCCAGAGCTTCTATTCTTCTCTCTATTTCTCCATTAGTTTCGTTTTCGGCGTCTCAATGATACTCGTCTCCATGCTTCTCTTCATTAGTCCCATTCATTGTCGGTCAGCTTCCCTCCCCCCTCCTGACTGGTTTGAGATCTCCTTATGTTTCTTGCGCATGCGCACGGCAGCATTTCGTTACTTCGTACTTTAGCTTGCTCTCTACCGGCGCAGGTACTCCACTCTGGCTGCTCGACATATAACCCGGACTTGTTGCTCTTAGTTTAGTAGACACAGCTATTTGGATAATTAGATTAGGCAAACTGTAATGATTAGGACACTTATGACTCTCAAAGGTCTAAAATTAGAATTACGTTTCGAGGTAACGATAATGAACGCTCAAATAAGAAAAAATCCGTTTTTTAAAACAACTTGAGGTTGTGGCGTGGGACATAGCAGCGGCGTTTTACAATTTTATTAGCGTCTTTTTTTTTTCATAATTTCATTATTTTTAAATTTTCATTGTTATGGCAATATGGCGGTTGCTCGCTTCGATTGGCACCGGGCGCATCTCATGATATAATAACAACGGCGTTTCTCGTTATTCTATAGAAATAAACTAAATAGTAGACGAGTGGGGGATTCTGCTATTACAAGCATAAAACAACTAAAACTTTCTCCTTTTCATAATACGGTAATAATAATATTAGTCGTTTCTTTGACCGATTTGCCAATCCTACCGTCGGTTGGAATTTATAAAATAATGTTCTTGAAACTTTTAAAATTTTCTTTTTTTCAGAAAAATATGTTTCTCAAGTACACGATTGTCGCTCTTTCCAGTATTTCCCACTTTTTGCTAACCCTTTGCCTGGTTGGTTGATTTGGTTTAGTGGTATATCAATTTTTATGGGTTATTTAATGCCGACATCTAAATATTTTGAACGCAATTCAACTACAGATAAAAAGTATTGTTGGTCATTTTACTATAAATATGTATTGTTGGTCATTTTTTATATATAAAAATACATTGCTGGTATGTAAAAAATACCATAAAATTGTTTTTTTTTGTTTTTTTTTTTATACTTTCAAAGTGTTTCGGTTTGGGGTTTACTATTTGCCCATAGCTGGGAGCCTAACAGGTGCTACCACCCCAGGTCAGAGCGAACCTCAGCGAAAAACAGCAGTTCACGTTTCTCAAAATCTCCAATCTCCCAGTCAAAGGCCTTGCTGCCAGATGTAGTTTATCGTCATACCCAAGACGGACCTTTTTTCTGAATTAATATGCAACGTCATCATCTTCATTATGTCCATTTAAATGTAATATCCATTTTATTTGTTGCTAGTGTCATAAAGTGATTTTTTTTGTAATTAGTACAGTTCTTTGTGATTGTGTAGAGCCATCTCACGAGGCTCCATTCTCTTGAAGCAATGTAGCCTGTAGGTGTTAACGCGAACCACTCTTCTTTAAACATCGTTGACTGGCGCTACAGAATCACAAAGAACTGTCTAGTGGGATTTTTATTACTACACTTAGTGATTTGGTTTGGTTGGTTAATTTAACTACACTTAAACCTTTACTCGGCCATTTAATTTCATAGCCAATTTTTTTCTTTTATTTATATACTTAGTTCGGGATAAAAATGTTGTACAGGTAAAAAAAAAAAAAAAATGATAGGCTACAAAAATCTTAAGCCGGCCAAACATAGACGTGAATACAATATGGGAACCAGTAATACAGAGTGCTAGAGAAAAACAATAACACCAAATTGTAATATGAGCTCTGGTTTAAAAAAAAAAAAAAAATGATTATTGAGACATTAGGTTTATAATTCCCCAAAATTCATAAACTGATGTCCCAATGGATAAAAGCGTTGGTTGAATCCAGTGACTCGACCCAAAGGGTTGTGACTTCCATACCTGGCTACTGCAGAGATGAACAAAAGCTTGGGAAGTTGAGTTAAAAGGGAGATAACTGATACTGAGACTTGGGACTAGAACAATCTACCGCGGTTCGAAATTCCAATCATCTGAAGAAGACAGCGGTTGTTTTGAAGTAGAGACCCACGCACTGAGCTTTCAGACCTGGTTAACACTGAAGAGAGCAGGTCTCCTTAATATTCCAACATTCTCCTAGTATTATTATTTATACTCACTGAGTTTTCACACTAGTAGCTGTTGACTGAAGATTGTATGGCGTCTTAAGGGTCGAGCACTCTCTTCGGCAGCGTCGTTCTTTTAATGGGCTCCATTTGTCCTCGGATTCCCACGTCTTCCAGCTTTCCATTTGGCATTTCACAATCGTCCCTAGTCCTCCAACAAGGATTAGCATGACTGTTACCTTAATGTCGCGCAACTTACAGCCATATCGCATTGAAACACCGGTTCTCGTACTATCATCAAAGTTAAGCAACGTCGAACCTGGTCAGTACCTAGATGGGTGACTGCTTGAGGCTACCAGGTGCTGTAAACTTAGGGGTACGAGTTTCAAGCTGCCCTTCGTTGAGTGATGATGTCGTGAAGCGTTTTTTTTTTTTTTTTTTTTTTGGACGGGGGTGGGGGCGTCCTGATTTGATGGTCTAAGCGTTGAGCATTTTAATTTACTGCGTAAGTAAGTATTTACCTCTTGGGCTTTCTTTTCTTGTTCGGGATTTTTTTTTCTTGTCTAAGGTCGTCTTACAAGTTGTCTGTTGGTCGTACCAACATTTTTGTGTTTTTCTTTTAGTAATATATTGAACAATAAAAAAATATTAAAAAATTAAAATCTTCAGACACACTGGGTTGTAGATTAATATTCTTTCGTTTTTTTTTTTATTATTATTATTTCATTTAGATTCCTCGACTAGTTTCGGTCCAAAAATGGCCATCATCGGGAGGAGAAATATTTCTGCTTGCTGGTAGCAGTAAACTACAGAAATGAAGGCCTTGCTGGAGAAAATGAACTTTTGTCTGTAGTTTTCATTTGTTTTTTTTTAATTTTTTTTATCTTTTGAACATGAATGTTTTAACATTCCTTGTGTTGGTCAAACAGTCTCTTTTAAGTTGTTATTTGAGATAAGAGCTGGATTGATCTATGCTTCTCTGAATTACCGTGGTTATTTTGACAGTTTTATTGTCCTGGAGAGGGGATGTGTCTCTGTTTAGTGTTTCTGTGTGTGCTATTTGGTTCTGAGGGAGTGAGTGAGTATGATATGTGTAAGTGTGTGTATTGCTGTGGGTGGGTGTTATCATTTGGCTCATTAGAGAGTGAGTGAGTATGATGAGTGTAAGTATGTATATTCGTGTGGGTGGGTGTATAAGTGTGAGGCCTCACACACACACACACATATTTAACCGAAACTGAGATATCCAGAAAAAGTATGGAACATGGAATTAGAACAATCTATCCCCGTAGACTAAATAAAGGGTTCGGATTTTCGAACCGAACCCTTTATTTAGTCATACACATTACGCTCCGGCATTCTTCAGGTCATGTATGTTGGATTTTCGAACCGAACCCTTTATTTAGTCTACGGGGATAAATTGTTCTAATTCCATGTTCCATGTGTTTTTCTGGGTATCTCAGTTTCGGTTATCTCCCTTTTAGTAACTCAATTCTCCAAGTTTTTACTCACGTCTGCTGTGGCCAGGTACTGAACTCACAACTCTTTGAGTCAAGTCACAGGATTACTTCAACTAACGCTTTTATCCGTCGTGAATATGATAATAAAAATGACAACAGTCCGAACAATGTAAATAGTTACAATATCTCATCTTAAAAATATACACAAATAATATGAGATGCTGAAAATTTCCTTGGAGATCTGAAACATTTTTGACTCCCTTCTTGATCCACGTCAGAATATTGCAGCACCCCTCGTATATCTGGAAAAAAAGAAGCTGTTGTGTTGATTTCTTTGACGACAGTGGACTGTTAAACGGCGTGTTGTAATGTGAATGTTTACTTCCAATGAGAACAAATGATGCATCTCCTTCTTTCAACGACGATTGGTTGAAGATTTTTTTAACAAACGCGATAAATTGTCGGGTGGAAACATTCCAGCTCAATCGTTCCTTCCATCAGAAAAACAGGACTCTGGTTTTGATTCAGTTAATTCTTCCATTAATATTTCGATATGTTCGTACTTGTTGGAACTGCTGATCATAATCGCTTGCTGTGTTGTATTTGAAACACGTTATCATTCAACAAAATCGCCAATCGATTATCCTGCCCAACAAAAGGCATTTTCTTTTCCGAAGCGTCATTCAAGCGAAAAGATTGATTCATGCCTATTTTATCAAAACGTTCACACGTTGCCTGAGCCACAACTAACTTCAAAAATTCTTATAATCAATTAAGTTTTTTAAGCTTTGATATTTTTTTTCTCGGTTTCTGCTTGTATCAATACAGTTATTAGGTTGGTGCAAAAATAATGACGTAATAATGTCGTTTTTTGACCTATTTTTTAACGTCAAAAAACGACATTATTACGTCATTATTTTTGCACTAACCTAATAGCTTCAGTGATCCATTGTTCAGCATCTGGAGCAATCTTTACATCAGATTAAGCATGAAATGGAAAGTGTCAAATGTCTATTTTATACTCAAATCATAACATGAAATTATCGTTTTGCCCACAAAACGCCTTCAAAATTACGCAGGCATAATTCAGACATTTTCCTAAGACATTGATCAAAAGATGAAAGACTCACATTTATTTTTGTAGATAGTCGCTTGGCCCATGCTCTTTACTCAGCTTATTTTTGCTTGCACAGGGTCACAAAACTGAGATCACTAGCAAGGATTAAACTCACTGCATAAATCAACTATTTGTCCATACTTTGAATATTGCTGCCACATATGGTCTTGTTATCCTGCTATATATTATTTGGATTCTTGATAAAATCCAAAGAATCTACAATGTTGTTGGTCCTGGCTTGACATCTCGGGTTCAGTCACTTTCCCACTGCTTTAAATGTAGCTTCCCTTTGACTTTTCTATGAATACTTTCATGGCAATTGTTATGGTGAACGTTCCTACGTGGTATCTAGACTTTATGAATTTAAGCGCTGTACGATGGCAATAAGGTCTCGTCGATTTGGTTAGATATAACCATAAGTTTGATGCTATGTTCCTCTCTTGCACTTCTCGGTTGTGGAACGCTCATCTGGTTTCTTGCTTTCCAGCCAACTTTGTATTTAAATTTTTGAAGATTAATATTAATCGTTATCTACTGTCTTCTCGACCACTCTTCTTTTATTGTTCTCGCTCCTTAATAGTATTATTTTTCTTAATCTTCCGCACTCAGTAAACAGCTGTGACTTAGTGGCTTTATTGCCTTCCTTGGGGTAAAATTATTAAAACAAAGTATTAAAATGTATATACCTTCTCACCGGCCCTGAAAAAGAAGCTAGTTTGTTTTTTTTTAGTTTTTTTTGTTTTGTTTTTTTTTTTTAAAAAAAAAGGTGTCTTGGCTCACCATTGTCTCTCTTTGTAAAAACAAAGCGCTGCTGATTGGTCGTCAAGGATCACATGACCAGCCAAGCGTGGTGTATACTAATTAGAGAAAAGGAGATTGGCAACGGACAACTACTCCATTATCTTTTCTAAGAAATGCTGGCAATTCATAGGTAATCAAGAAAATGAATGTGTGGCGAGCCATGATCGCTCTACATCCTTAAGAGACACTGCATTTAGAAAAAAACTCACATACTAAAATCTGGGTTATCCATACACCGTCTTGTCTCTCCGTTTATTAAAGACATCGGCACTTATTCTTAACTGTTCTTTTACACGCAATTAGGTGAACTACTGCCTCTAGGGATCCGGATCTCGGGATACAAAAGCTTTAGTTAATTACTGTTATCAGCTTTCAGTCGCAAAGGACAAGAAACTGTTCGCTAGAAAGTAACTTGGATCTGTTTGACGCACACAGACACGTATATTACTTTCTTTTTTCTCAGTTTGTCCCTTTTTAAGTAGCTATATAAATGCTTGGATGCGCAGTTGTTAACGTTCAAAGAAATTGTTCAGTAAGCGAAGTGTATCTTCTCTAACGGTTACACGCCCTTCAAGCCACATTCCGAATGCATGGATCCAAACATTGAGACAACCCATAAAGCGTGAGATTGTCCTGGCTCTGTTATATCCACCCCAGCGAACGTCTTGTAAACATTTCTGTGCCCCAAAAGCAGCTACTTATAAGCAGATTAAATTCTACATACAACAAAGGAGTCTTGTTCGGTGGATTTCCACCACCGACTGACGACTAAGAACTTTTCCTATTTTACCAGATCTTTCTTTACTAATTAACTAAATTTGTCTTTTTATAAACATTTTGAATTAAACCAGTTCAGACATTTTCTGCTAGAACACGCCGTGCTGCTTCGATGGAACTGAATCATCTTTATTTCCTCCGTTTTCCAAATGTAAGAAGGAAGTTCCACTCATCTTTTTCCCAAGATCTGTCACTTTGAAACAGGCTCTGCCGTGGATGCTTTCTTTAATCTTAACCTTTGAAGTTAGGAGTCAATCGTTATCTAATCTCCTAATGTTCATAAACTCCACTCCTTATCATATTCTTCCGTTTATATCACACAATTTATTCATCATTACTATGTCGACTATAATCCTCTAGACTGAGTGGCTCTTGAGCATTGTATTGGGTGATATTTAGTTAAAAAAAGGAATTAATAACCAATATTAATTTTATATTTCGAAAAAACAAATTTTTTTAAGTTTTTTTTTTTTTTTTTAAATTGGACGCTGGACATTTAAGTACAAAATATCTCTCCCTATTTCTCTCTCTCACCCTATTTCTCTCTCCTTCTCTCTCCATCTTTCTCTGCTTCTCTCTCCTTCTCTCTCTACCTCTCTCTCCATCTTTCTCTGCCCCTCTTTCCTTCTTTCTCTGCCTCTCGCAAGGGGTGACTGAGAGTGAACGAATGTGAGAAAAATCATTATTAATGAGAAAGAACAATAAAAGAACAGAATACAAGGAGACAGATGATGATGACAGACATTACATTTAAATTTTTTGAAGATCAAATTCAATGAGAAAGCAAGAAGCAGTGTTCCACAAGCGAGAAGTGCCAGAGAAGAAACTGTTAGCATAGCTCTTACGGTTACATCTAGCAATTTCAAGATAAGATCTAGCTGCCAATCTAGTACTGCGCTTAAATTCGTAAAGTTGAGTTTAATAAGTAACTAGTTGGTCACTCATCTATTGTGGCTGTGTGAAATTGAGTTCGACTGAATAAATGTTGATTTGAGTGCCTACCGTAGAGCGACTGTTGATAAGCTAGTCTCGTAAGCTGTTGTTAGTGTGTCGAGTTCAATTCCCACCTGCCGCACTGCTATTGTAGCTTTGTGCAAGAATTAGTAATGTTTTGTAAATAACCCCAGATTCCTGCCGTAAAGCGTTGTCTAGCAGGTTAGTCTCGCATACCATTATTAGTTTCGCAGTTTATATTTTCAAACGGCACCCTATTATTGTGGCTTTGTATCAGACAAGTTACTGAACAGTTTTGTTTTCTATCCATTATGTGCATTTTAAATATGGACAACATTTACACACAGGCACACACATACGCCCACGCGCTCACGTCGAGCTGTGAACACATACTCAACACACATACACACTGAAAAAATACATACACAAACTCAAAAACGCACACGCAGACAGAGAAATACACTTACAGATATAGCGTATAGGCTTTGGAATGCGCATGGACACACACGGGTTTTCTTTAGAATTTTGCAATTGATCTTATTTTCTGTATTTATCAATATCGAACCATTTACCTTAGTAAGGTTCCCATGCGCAGTAAACTAATACAACCCCATCTGACAAGTTTCTGAAAGAAACTTTGAAACTTGAAATCCTGTCAAGGATTTTCAGGCGACTTTACGTGATTTTTTTTTTTTTTTTTTTTTTTTTTTATTTATTTATTCAGCAAAGAAATATAATATCGAGAATAACTGAATATAAATGTACAACTTCGAAATTGGCATAATGGTTATTAACTGAAAATTGATTTCTCTGTTTTTTACAGCTTATCAACCCCTTTTGGTTATTTAAAGCAGAAACATATCTTGAAGTTAAGAATAATTCATTTTTATCTCAGTGAATTTTGCATTAATTTTTTAGGATAAATGATTTTCCAGTTCTACTATTTAATCTCTACCTGGAGGAGGTGATGTCTTCATACTTTAGACATACCCAGAAAACGCATGCGGTAAGCAGAATTCTGGAAGAATATATTTTTACCACTTTTTATACAAACGCAGGAACATAACTTTTCCTGTACTCTATTCTATAAATAGTCATGTTGAACATGATCTCATGGCTGGTATGTCGTGACGGTTGACACTTCAGTCACAAGTGACTATCGTTATTGCCATCTCGTTAACATAGGTACCGCCACGAAATCGCTAAAAAAAAAAGCATAGCTTGATGAAAGATGCCAACTTTGCCGAAAACAAAATTTTATCGTTTAAATGCTTATGTTATTATTAAGAGGAAAGACCAAAGTCTTTTTTTAATTATTTAAAAAAAAATTTTCCTTTTTAGAACATTCTAAATTTTGATTAAAAAAAACTTTGTTTCTCTTTGTATAACCGGAACTAATAAAATAATATAAACAATTTTTAGCACGTTTTTTTGGCGTTCATTAATCTTGCAAAAATAAATATTTTTTTATATTTATTATCCCCACCCCATAACTAATTTTATGAAAACGCTAGAAATTCGATCGCATCTGGTTTAGTGATTACAACAGTTAAAAGCACAAGGCTTTGAGGAATGCAAATCGTGTTTATTTTTGTTTTTAATTGGACCCCCACTTGAAAATCAGCTCTGAATTGTAACATACAAAACTCAATAAAAAATATATATTTAATTCCAAATGCTTTTATTTGCTTTCAGTTGTTTTTATGAATATAGAGAATATTTTCTGAAAGCAAAAAGATTTTCTATGAAAAATGAATTTTTAATACAATTATTTGTTATTTCTTAATTATAATAGATTTTTACATTTAAGTTGTTAAAATATTATAAAATTAGTTAAAAGCTGCATCTCCTTATGAGATAGATCTTTTTTTAGCGCGTTGTAAATTGTATCATTTTGACTAATAAGATCTGCAGTAATTAAGAAATGTAATTTTGTGTTTATAATCGGGCTGTAATTATAAAGTACGGAAGACTAACCAGAATACAATTAAGTTGCGTTATTTGAGTTAAGCTTGTTCTTTGCTGTTAAGGTCTTTACTTTTGCGAAACACGTGTGGAGAAGTTAATTTGATTTTTCAACTGAGAAGGGTACCTACAAGTATCAGTATCATCTTATGAAATTTATATGATCTTATTTTTATATTAATCTCAGTTATGACATTTTTCCATAAATGAAATATCAAATTAATAATAAAATGAATGGAAATACAAATAACACAATAAAATGTAATAAATGTACATAAAATTATAGTATTTTATGTACACTTCTGATAAAATTTCATAAGAAAGGTACCTCTAAATTAATTAGATACCTTTCTTATGAAATTTAATCTCACTCTTAACAGTCTTATTTTAATTTCTTTATAATATATTTTCCATAAAGCATCGTAAGCTAAGTACAAAAAACACAAAAATAAATAAAATTAGAGCGCTGAAAGATTTCCTTAAAAATAACGAGGTAAATAATTTGTTCACTTAAATGTAAATTATTTCACTTTTCTCCTTCTGTAGAACAAATTATCCTCACGGAATCCGTCAACTTGTCATTCATCACCTGTAAAGTGACGCGAAACTTTATGACCTGCTTTGTTTTATTTTCAAATTACATCTTTTCAGCGCAGAACTAAGTTAAGCTTGGTTCAAAATATTTTAAATAAACATAATTTCTGATTTTCTTAAAAATAAGTTTTGAAAAAATGATAATTGATATTTAAAAGAATTTCAATTGAGATTTCCAGTTTTTTTATAAAATGGAAAAAAAAAATGATTAATTTTGCTGACTCAAAAAAACAAGATTTTTAACGAAAATTTCGGACATGCTAGGAACGATTAAAAAATGTAAAAAAATACCCCAAAAATACTTTGATCTTTCCTCTTAATAATAACATAAACATGTAGACGATAAAATTTTGTTTTCGTCAAGTTTGGCGTCTTTATCTTCATGCTATGCGCTTTTTTTTTCTTTTTTTTTTTTTTTAAGCAATCTCGTGGAGGTACCTACGTTAACAGTAACTTTTGCTTTATGAATAGGGAGATAAGCACCGTCAATTGACTCCCTTGGCCCAATAAAATGTCATAATAGACCAGATATATCACTTGACAGTTCTGTACTGAATGGATAGCGATAGAAAACTTATGAAAACCATGCAACAACATTCAAATTCTTGCAGTTATTAAGAGAAAAGGGGTAGGGTCGATTAATGCTATTTATAATCCAAACCGTTTGGATTCTATAAAAATTTTGGAATGATTATTACTATTCAGATCAAACTTGACCTTATTGCTACGTAGGTCTTTACTAAGTTTAGGTTAGCCTGAAATCTTAACTCACTAATGTGTAGTAATGGTCTCTATATGAGTTGGTTGATCTTTTTAGTTTTTCGCTCAATGAAAGTGCCAAGAGCCACTCACAGTAGAGGGTTACTGGACGAGATTGTTGAAAGTATACATGAAACGGGATAATTGTAGTGATTAGGAAAGTATCCACTCGGGACTTTTTTCATAAAGTAGCGGTACTTATGAAGAAGCTGTCTGAAGAAATGAGGCGGATTCGACTCTGTGTACATGGCATGGTGGATCCTAGCTGTAAAAATTATACAGTATGTCAACTCTTGTTTGGTTACTTAATGTCAAAATTCTTTTCTTTTTTTTTTAAATTATATTTCACTCAATAGGCATTTACAGTGTTTGAGGGTAGGTGAAGATCGGTCGTTTAGATTTGAGTCTATAAGTATTTACTTGGTTGGTGGTCCTATTTTTGATTGCTATTCTCCTGCAGGGTATGCCGCCGGCGTATTCTGGGCCTCGTCGAAAGATATCTCTGCACGATGACGAGACGTCTAATTAGATTTCTACATCGAAGCACTATTTCTTGCAAGTTATGTAAACTTCACTGGAGTTGAGGCGTTGTTACTGTGTTTTTTACAGTTTCTGGTCCTTTTCCGGTTTTGAATTTCACCTAGACTGGTTCTCAACTAAGGCTAGAGAACCCAGTCAACCCTGCAATTAAGCCCTAGCTAGAGGAGAAAAGAGATGAATCCATACTTTTTCAAGGGTATTTGTGTGAAAGTGAATTTGGGAGCCTCGACTAGAATTTGAACTTTGAACGCCAGTTTCGTTTTCTGTGCCGCTATCCACTACGCTTGCTTCACACCCTTGAGCAATAAATTCCTCGTTTTTATTCTGCAGAAACAATTTCACTATTTGTATTAAAAAAAATCTTGGAAATAAGGTAGCAAAGTTTTCACAAGGAAATCCACTGTGGATTTGTCCAAGTAAACAGGTGGAATCAGTCGAAGATTAATTCCTCGAAATCTTTACTTTGTCTGCGATTCATGTTCTCTGTGTTTCAAATATTGTATATCTCCAAGAAATAGTTGTTTTTTATGTTACAAAAGAGTCAGCTGCAATCTTTTCACAAAACGAAGACAAAGGTAATTTCTACTATTTATTATATCTCGCGTCTTAATTGCTGCTGCTGCTGCTCCCAGGTCCACCCTGACCCGGGGTGGTAGTACCAGTTAGGATCCCAGCTATGGGCAATTAGTGAACCCTAAACTGGTGTGAAAACACTACGAAAGTATAAGAATATATTTTTATAGTAAAAAAATCCAGCAATAAATTTTAATATTAAAAAAAAATCCAACAATAAATTAGGTTGGTGCAAAAATAATGTCATTTTCTCACATAGTAACATGTGTGAGAAAACGACATTATTTTTGCACCAACCTAATAATATTAAAAAAATATCCAGCAATAGATTTCAATATTAAAAAAAAAAAATAATTACCAAAGCTCCCAGGAAAATGAAATTTCGGCATTCAATGATTCCTAAGGAGTTGATATGCTGTTAAACAGACCAAGCCAATTTATTATGTCCCATGACAAATGCTCAAAATATGAAAGCAATATATGCAGCCTCCAACTGTGCACGTGTGAATTATATATAAACCTCTGGGTAGTGTAATGATTCTGGTGCGCAAACGGAATTGGCCCAGCCGAATTCAAATTCCTGTCGATTTTGTTTCGTTTACTTTGCATTGGTACTGATAGAAAAACTATGGATTAAATAGTAATACATAGTGCTCTCTTGCCTTGGGTGGTAGCCAACGTAGGGGAAGAAAAATTCTGAATTCAAACCTGTGAAGGACTGTTTTAAGACCTTGTAGCACACTCTGCGCACCATTTCTCTGTTATCAACTTCTTCCGTAAAGTGTGTTTGGTTCTACAGAAGCCTTTACTACTAGAATCAAGTCATATTTGTGTGTAATCCAGCGGTTTTGTTCAAAACCGTACTATTGAGCCCTCATACATCGAAATCAACTGTAGAGTCCATAAGGGTGGCGAAAATTTATTTCAATAACTTGTATTAAATTGCAACGAAAATGTCTCGTTAATTTTTTATTGTATTTTTTAAATTTTCATATAAATTGTTGCAAATCCGGATAAACTGTTTCGGTGATTATCAGGAAGGAAATGTCAATTTGGTAGGCAAGAGTTTGTTAGCTATATCCTGGCATATTTTGGAACATACTTTCCAAATTGATATCTCTCTCTCTCTCTCTCTATATATATATATATATATATATATATATATATATATATATATATATATATATATATTGCAGCTGACTCTTTTGTAACATAAAAAAAATCTACTTCCATACCTGATGATGTCTGTAGGAACAGACGAAAGCTTGTAAAATTATAAAAACCTTATGCAACTGGAATTTATAAACGGGGATCATATCATTCATATACAGGTTCGGGGTTGGTGTATCTTATTTAGATTGTTTGCGACGAAGTATTCTCGCCATTTAAATCATTAACCTCTATATTTGTTTTTTGTATGAATGATTCATGAATTTATATATATATGGGCGTGTATCTAAAAATAAATACGCTAAAAATCCACATACATCCCTGCCGTGCGCCGACGACTTAGTGGTAGAATCTCCGACTGATACCAATTCAGTCGGGTTTCGATCCTAGCTAGAGGCAACCGGATGTCTAGCCACACTGATGAGCTGCGAAACAGTCTGTCTGTGGATGACGTTATATATGCGTGTGTGTTATATCAGTGACGTCATGCAGAGTCCGGTTTCACAGTGCCTGCCAACACCAGAAATGTGTATATAAAAATTTTGCACACGTTTTTTTTTTATTAATCATTTCACCCCAAGTAAGTCACTAGGACCTAGTGGGTTATAGAGAGTGAAAGAGAATGAGAAAATTTGCTTGGAGAAGTGAGGAAAAGGACAATAAATGCACAGGCTATATGAAGACAGAAAATGGCGATTATCGTTGCATTTAATTTTTTTTAAGATTGTAGATAGTAGGGAAGTAAGACATCGGAAGGGAGTTCCACAGGCGAAAAGTGTGAGAAAAGAAATCAATGGAATAGATCTGGAGGTTGCTGGTTAAGCAGCAAACCGGTGAGATCTAGTTGTCAATTTAGTAGCACGCTTAAATTCATGCATACCATGTCCTAAGGAGAGAATCTTATCAGAATAATTGCTATGAAAAAAAAAAAAAATATATATATTTGTTTTTTTTTTTTTAAAGATAGTGAAGCCACGTCACATCGGTGAGAAATTGACTGAAATCGAAATGTAAGGTCAGGATCGATTATATAACAGATCCTTCGAAAGGGTACCTCCTGTAGTGAATGATGCTCATAAAATTTAGTTCCTTATTTTAAAACAAAATACCAACCTCTCCGCAACATACTTGCAAAAAAAAACAAGACTAAAAATAATGGAAACGCTAAAAGAAAAAAGCCAACTCTTAAAAATATCAATTACGAACACAGCCATGACGTACTGTCCGTGTTCAGAAATTATAAATATACCATCCCTATATATACATATAAAACATTACATATTCAGTAAAATAAATACACATCTTTGATGCCAATAGATTAGCCGAAAGCGCCCAGATCCACAGATCATTTGGAAAGTTTTTTCCACACTCTGTCTAGAAATCACTAGTACTAATGCAAGAAAAAAATAATAAAGCTTAATTCAAGTGCATTGTCAGTCTTCAATGAAATATATAAGCAATATAACCCGTCTTCGACCGGGTGTTTCATTACTCTGAACTTTTGCCGTTCAATTGAAGCAGTTTAAGTTAGGTTTAAGTTTAAGGTAACCCACCCGAAGATCAATATTAGTAACAACCACTGGGTGAAACTAGGTCATATCCCCACCAAAAAATAAAGTAATATTTGGAAATATATTAGGCGAATGAATCTGGGAGAACATGAACAAACAAAACTTGGTAAATGGTCACATAGAGTTGCAGAATGAGTGAGTTTACTCGTATGGAGTCAAAATGGAGGCTAAACGTTAAGGTAACAGGGCACATCACTGATTTGTCTTGCACCTGAAAAACTTATTTTATGTTCGCTACAATTGAACGGTTGTTTCACAGGAAAGATGACGAAAAGAGGATGTCCCTAACAAAATTTATCTTGCTTGAGGCATCATCAACCCCCTCCCCTCCAAAAATGTTATTTTGCATGCCTGTTGCCTCGGAGAGTCGGGCATTTAACAGCCCTGCAAATGCTACATGACCGTCTCTTTATTGTGCATCTTTTTGCATTAGATTTCAACCCTCTAAATTGATTGTACCCTGTTTTTTACAGACATTTCATTTTACCTTTTGATCTATGCGCAAAGTGTAAAAAATCAGTTTTTTTATAATGCTGTTTAGGCTATTTGCACAGCAGTAGCTTAGTTTTACAGTATTTTATTAAAAATATTTTGTAGGTTAGAGGTTTTGGGGAAATTCTTATTTAAGAGTTTGAAAAATATATTAGCTATGTTTGTCTTCACTTCCAGATTAAAAGTGGGGTTGAACCAAATAATATTTGTCTTCCTGTTTTTGTTTCTCATTTGTTGATTCGGTTGCGGTTTGAAGAACAACTTGTTTTTTTTTGGGGGGGGGGGTGCCCCTCCCTCTTTTAATACAGTTTCATATTCTTTATTTTTTTGACTCAAAAATATTTTTAGACGAGGAATTCATTGCTATTCTAGACTCATGCCCTTCGGGATATACTTAATAATTGTGGGAGGGTGGTTGGACTTTACGTTTATGTACTTTACTTGTGGTGTTTGGTTTCAAGTATGGAGTGACGGTACCCACAGTGAAGTCAAATTCAACATACAGATATCAAACGGTCTTCTTGTTCATTCCAGTTGTAATGCTGAATTTGAGGTCGTGGAAAAACTTAAATAGCAATTTTCTGGTTTTACTATTGGCTTTCCTATTGTCCGGTTCAATCGTCTCTAAATAGGCCGTGGTTGTCGATATGAACAATCTTGTTAATTTTACTTAACACAAACAGCCCTATGAGCTCAGAAACCTCTGCACTATCCTAAGATACTTGTGGGATGTCAAATCCGTCTTTGCTTGCCTTCTTTACCCAGACATCAGCATCGTGGTATGGGACAGATTTGCGGCAATGCAAAATACACACAGCGTTTAGATTAAGAGGAATGAGTTTCGGATTAAAAAATGAGAAAATATATATTCAGTAACTAACTTTATTTTTATATTTTATTTTCTTCTCCCTTATGTCTCTATATTCAGTCAGTTATGTGCTACGCGTGATACAGGCGATCGTGTATCTTTCGATACATGACTGACGAAGCAGATCTTTTCCCGCAGTAGGTTGCCATTTCTTTCTGCGGTAGACCAGTTGCCATAGAACCCGGTCTGTCCTGCTATTTACCCATACCTGGGCGGGGAGAAGAGGATTCATACTTTTTCCAAGGGTATTAGCACGTAAGTGAATGTCATGAATTCGAACTCGGCTCTCCGATTCCTCAATCCAAGCTGTTATCCATTACTTCTATTTCTATAGTTATAACATTTTCTCCTTTATTTTATATTAATTTTTAGAATTATATATATTAATTCTTATATTTATATTTTTATAGCTATAAATATTATTTTTTTAATGTTTTTTTTTTAGAATTAGTCATCACAATTTTACTTATTTATTTATATAGTGAGGCCACTTGATTCGCTATCCCTTTAAGTTTAACGAATTTTTCTCAAATATTTCGGCGTCTCGAATTTTTATTTAATTTCTTTCTTTTTTATCACCCCCACCCTATATTTTTTTTTTAACTTGAATCCAGATCTATACCTCAATATTAGATTCTAATTATGTAATTATTAAACGTAAAATTAGTATACTATAGCGTTGCTTTCACGAGACCCAGAACTTTTGAAAATTGTACTAAACATAAAACTCCGAGTCAAAGAATTAATGGTTTTTATTCATAATGCGACAATATTTCATAACATAAGTTTTTCTTTTATTTTTAGTGCGTACATGATTCAGTAGACATTGTTTTTTTTTTGTTTTTGTTTTTAAACCCAACGAGAATTACATTTGTATTCCCCTTTGTAAGGTGCCCCTACAAAAGGTGGGTGGCGCAGGTTCGAAATCTGTCGTGGAACACATTTTCTTAAGTCTCTCGAATGCTTAGACCGGTAGACTTAATTAACACTGTTTAAAAACAACAAAAGAAAACGTCGACTTAGGCATGAGTTTATATTAAAAATAACGTTTAGACAAATAGGAAATATATATCTTAAGAATTAATGGATTAATTTTTAGTCCGATATTTTTATTACTCCAAAGGTTATTATTTAGTGGAAACTCATATTTGAAATAGACACCCATCCTTATTTTAAACAGTATATATTACACCAATCATCCTGCGCATTCTAGAAATATTTATGAAAATACGCCCTGCTTTGTAAGAGAAATCAGCGTTTGATCCGGTGTGCTTTACCACTCGGCTACAGGGAGCATCTCAGTTCAGCGAGGGGAAAATCGAGCCTGAAATTGATCTCTGCCGACCTAGAGATCGAAAGTTTTAATGAAGAAAATGTATACCCCCTGCAGTTTCTTTTTTTTTGTTGTTTTTTGTTTTTTGTTTTTTTGTTTTACACTTTCGACTTTAACATTACTTCCATCAGTTTTATTGTTTCTTTGAATATTGTTTTCAATTCTCTTATACAATTAGACCAAAAGCTGTCTGATTCATATCTGGGGAGGCCAGAAACGATTCAGTTCATCTGCTTCTTTGAGACCTTTTTAGACAAGGTAGGCAATAGTCAGTTTTGCAGAAAATGAAAGAGTTCTTTTTTTTTTTTTTTTTTTTTTTGCATGAATATAATCTTTAACTTAATGCTTATTTGTTGTGGCCTGTATCATACAAAACTATATTGATACACGATCCTCAACTCTGAATGGACACCATTAATTTTACTGCCGACTTTACGAGCCGAAATCATTACCATTATACCACTACGCACCTGTCATCTGAATCGTGGTGGCTACCGGTTCCCTGAACAAATCACACCATCGCCCTGTCAAGATGTTCATCCAATGTAGTTCAGCATGCATCACTAACAATTATTAAGAGGTACGTTTTCATGTACTACTTCACCCAACTCGCGCTGCTTTTAAAGGTGGTACTTTAGTTGCTTTCATGTCTTTAACCAATGTTCTAACTTTTCTACATTGTTTTTCTCTTTACGGTCGCAATACCACATTGCAAATATTTTCTTATTAATTCGTTCACTTTCCCCCACCTTATCCTTTTTAAATTTTCTTAAATCTCTCATATCTTGAGGGTTTATTTCTTTTTTTTTTTTTTCCACATCTTGGTAATGTTTTCAATTTCTTTCATGATTGTTCTGTCCAACTTTTTCCGTAATTTCCAACGTTGTTCCCGCCACTCGATAACTTTCCAATCTCTTACTACTTTTCAGAGTTTATTCCTTATGGTAAACTTTATATTAGGTTGGTGCAAAAATAATGACGTAATAATGCCGTTTTTTGACGTTAAAAAATACGTCAAAAAACGTCATTATTACGTCATTATTTTTGCACCAACCTAATATATATATATATATATATATATATTGTAGTGAAAATGAATTACAATTAAATGAAAAAGCCCTAGAAAGTACAGAAGTTATACGCCTAGAAAAGAGAGCGTAGTAAGTTGAAGCCTGCTCATTGTCCCAAATTATTTTCCTATTACTGACATCATGCTGACCAGAATGAAGGCATGAACCACCAATGAATGATAATTTTGTTTCGTACCTATCGTGACTTTGGTAGTATAAGACACTCGACCAATAGGAAATTGCTGCTACAAAAAGATTTCCTTTTTGTTGGTTCACATATTTTAATAATTTATTAAATGTTTATAAATTTATGAATACAAATATTTTCTTACTTATAAATTAGTAAATGATAGATTTTAAATTGCTATAGTTTTAATACAACTACATAAATTTTTAGGATGTGGTAAATCTAAAATTATTTTTTTTAAATAATCTAATACAGAAATAGTGACTTAATATTTTTGTTGTAAATTCTTAAAAAAAAATTATAAATTCCCTTTCGTCGCATGTTTAGGTTTTGTTATAATTCTAATAATCACTTTTTAAAGCAATAAACATTGCCGAGGAATGAAGATAGTTAAAATAATAGCGGTATCAATGGAAAAAAAAACATACTTTTGACACTTCTTTTTTTTTTTTTTTGCTGGGGACGAAGGTTAAAGATTGCCCATAAAAGGTCGTTGTGTTGTTTCTCTTTTCCTAACAGCCAGTTTGAACGCAATAACTTCGATGTCCGAATACTGCATGAAATCTCTCCAAAACCTCTCAAGCTGAATAACAAAATATCCCACCACTAAACAGTTCTAATAGAAACAGTATAAGCTGAATTTTCTCATAGTATGTTTATCATATTAGTAAAACTTGAAAATGTTGTCAGCATCAATTAGTTACCAGTTTCATTTTGAAGACATTGACTTTTTTTTTTTTTTTTTTTTTTTTTTTAAAAAAAGCAAAACCTTTGCACCCCAAGCAAGGCGAAAGTGCCACTAGCAGGCAAGGGGTTATAGAAAGTAAGAGTAAAGAGGCGTGATAGAGAAAAGGATGAAGAGAAGGGTGGGGAATAGATCAAGGCATCTGGCGATGTCGATTGGCATTGCATTTGAATAGTTGGAGATTATAGCTATCAGGGAAGCAAGTAAGAGGAAGGGAGTTCCACAGACGGGAAGTGCGAGACATGAGGCTATTGAAGTAGAAGCGACTGCTATATTTAACCGTTTCGACAGTGAAAGGGTGGGACTGAGATGCCGACCTAGTGGTACGTTTAAATTCATGTAGTTTGGGAACTAACGAAAATAACTCGTGGGAGCAGTTACCGTGATTTGTAGAAAAGACAGGGGGAGGCGACGACACTTCTGTGAGAGTGCAACTGTAAACGAGATGCCAGATCAGTGCCAACGACATTGCATATCCGTCTCTGGATTTTGTCGAGGACCCTAAGACAAACAACGGGTTGCTTGCATAATAAAATCTGACAATGTAAATTTACAGTAAAAATATTGTACAAGATTTTTCATTCCTGTCATAAGATCCCGAACTAATTTTCAGAGAACTTTAATATTCGATTAAGTGATATTGCGTGGAATAAGTGTAAAGTCTTCGATTCTCAAAAAAAAAAAAAAAAAAAAAATACGAGGCAATTATACATATTTCAGAAAATAATCACCCAATTATCAGTCTCGCTTATTTCATCTTCTCAAAACATTAAATGGCTGATTTTCTTTTCTGCATGACATTTTTGGCATGTTGCGTGAAAGACGGTAAATAAAATAGCGGAAGAGTTAAATTTCATTTGACGATGTACGTTTTTAAATAGAATGGATAAGTCTTCAATATACATTAATTAATTTCTAACACTGGATGCTTTAAACTAATTTCAGCCAAAGCCTGAAAATATATTCGTTGAATCGATACATTTTATAGTGAATTATTCAAATTGAAATTTTCAATGTTAACTTAAGCTTGGGATTTTCATTGCATTTTGTAATAGATCTCATCCCTAAATAATTGTAGAATATTCTGTGAAAGTGATAACTTCTTTCTTTTAAACATTACACTTCTGCTGAAAGCCTTTCAACATTCGTTTTTTTTTGTTTTTTGTAACTTCTGCTTGTATGAGTCTTAATTGGCCAATGTCGCTAAATATAGGGAAAATATAAAATCTGTATTCGATAGCAATACTTCATATAAATAGTAAGATTTAGTCCTCAAAATCTTGCTTCAGATTTCCGACGAAGAAACCATGAACGAGACCACTCCAGGCTACCAATCAATGAAGTTTTGAGAATAATAATGAAAAATGATCCAAAGATTTCGGTCAGAGAACTCATAGTAAACTTCATTTGGTTGATGTGAATCATTTCAAATCATTTCAAATCATTTCAGACTGACTGGCAAGAAAGAAAAATCGATAAATATATTCGACGCACAAAAATTTGACGCAAACAGATCATGTTTAATGATATGGAATTGATGTGTTTTTGTATTTTATCATCACTTAATATAAAAAATGGTTAAAAATCAATGCCCCACACGACTATTACGTTGTCTGTACATATTGTGAATATTTGAAAGACACCAATTACAGATATAAGTAAATCTCCATGTCTTATTGGACAAACTAAAATAACTAGTATAAAAGTAGTTTTTTTCATAAAATTTATTTTTGATAATTTGAACTTACCGATAAACTTTCGTCCAAAAATGTTTAAATTCAGTAATGAGAGGAATTTTCAATGTCTATGTATTATTGTTATTTTTTTGTACGAATTAAATATCTGTTTTTCCTTCTTAAATGAGAAATTTACCTTTTCTTTTGTCATGTTGTATACGCAGAAACTTTATGGAAAGAATTCCGTCATGAAATTTTCTAATTAACTGTGCTACGTGGAGGGTTGCATTTTATATGCAGGTTCACAAATAACCGTTATGGTTGGATGCGGAAAAAATAGCGTGATCGAAAAGTGACCTGTTGTCGAAAAATCTTGGGTGACAAAACAATTGAAGAAATCATTCTGACTTATTCGCGTGCTTCAACATCGGGTCGGGATGGCTGCTCCTAGAGTTCAGCGAGTGAGGAAGGCGAAGGGTATCAGACAGGATTCATTTCCCACCGTGCTGACCGGGGCGGAATGAAGCTAGCTGGCGAAACGTTCCTCTTTTATGGTCCTTAAATTTCCTCTTGACAGCTTACTTAGGAAATGTAAAAGAACAAAAAATTACTTTACTGATTTTACTGCGAAAACCTTTTCGACGAAATCTTAAACCTGCTTTTCATTAAAGTTTGACTCCTCAAAGCGTTTTGCAACGATCGAAAAATGTAATAATCGATTGGTACAGGGTCTGATGATTATAGTGAGTGGTGGTAGAACAGATCAACTTTGTTCCAATTGTTTTTATGTGTTATCCTTGCTGTATCAGGTCCGCCTTGTCATGGAACGACATATTTCCTTTTATCCACTGTGTACGCTATTACTGTTGTGCAAAAAACTAAGTACTCAAATCTATTATTAACTATGATTAGTAGTTAAGATGATACATTAGTTGTAGCCCACTGCCGTTGACAACCCTTAAACGTAGACACGTCTAACAACACACCTATCACTTCTCAACTTCCCCGGCTCCGGGCTTTGCCCTTAGTAGTTAATTTTGTGTAAACTCTTAGTTTTTGTCTCTCTTTTTTCCCTTTCATAGGTGAGCGTAATCATATCCCATCCCAGCCTATACCTACGTACATGGACTGCCTGCCACTATGTACCAATCTCCCACATTTACTATACTTGGGTTTACCCCAATTCACTGCTTCCGGAAGCAACTCTCGATTGGTGGGATAGTCAAGCCTATATCCATCTCTGTTACGCATAAAACACAATACCAACCCTTAACGTCCCGGGATGAGGATGTACCTTCCATCCCGCAATAACCAACTCTCCCTGGTGAAGGCCTCTCTTTCGCAATTTTCATATCTCCAGAGGACAAATTCACCTGACATGTTCCCTTTTTCCACACTCGTGATATATCTGAAGCAATGTAGCGAGGTCCTCTCTTCTTAACTCACTCTTAATGGTTGATCGTCCCAGGTGGGTCGATATGCTCTCGCTCGCACTTGCCTCTTCAAATGCCTTCTTCAAAGTCACTGGCCACCTCATAGCCATGTTTTCCCATAACACAGGATTTCTGATAGTTGACAAAATAATCTACCAGCGGAAACTGAAAAGTCGGATTGGATCTACGTCCTGGATCTGGGGAAAATACCTTCGTTAATGATTCGGTCTTGGGCAACAATCACTCCAGATTCTCTACTTCCTTCTGCTCAACCCCTTTCAGTGCTCGCATTACTTCAGTGAGGCTAGCCAGGCTACTAAATTGGCTACGAAGTGCGGTCTGCAACTCTACCCAGGAAATCTGTCAGTTTTCTTTCAACAGTGGCATCACGAAATCGGAAGCTTAGCCCTCGGTATAGTCAAATACCAGGGCACCCAGTTCTGCATCTATCATCCCTTATATTATAGCCTTTTTGTTGAGGGCTTGCAGCCAGGGTTTAAACTTGTCACATTTAGGTTTGCTGTCAAACTATTGGTGAGGTCCTCAGACACACGACCCTCACTATATCCTCTTTTTACGACAAAATCTTTTGTCGCCATCTTACTCGCTTCACAAATTTAACCGATTGAAAAAAGAAATTAGGAAATCACAATCAATTATAGGAAAACCTTCAGCGATACAAGTTCAAAGAAAAGGATAAAATGAAAACGAATTTTCGACCGACCTTCTCCACTCGTTTCGTCTTACTCGTGGCTGTTTTCTGGCGTTATTTTACCGATCTTATTCGAGGATGTTCTACTCTGTTGTTGTCTTGCTGTCCTAATTCGTGTCTTCTCTGTTGCTGTTGTCTTGCTGTCCTAATTCGTGTCTTCTCTGTTGCTGTTGTCTTGCTGTCTTAATTCGTGTCTTCTCTGTTGCTGTTGTCTTGCTGTCCTAATTCGTGTCTTCTTCTCGATATATTTGCTGAGAGGACCTTTTCTTCACTTAGCACAAAAACCTGCTGGGAAAAACATGAATCTACTTTTCCATGCATTATCCTATTTAACTGTATCTTGATAAAAATGTTTTTTGAGATACCAAAACCAAACAAGTACAACAATTCAAGTATCTCAGACGAGTTTTAACAGAAGACAGAAAGTGTGACACTGAAATCTGATGGCGCATTGGGATAATGAAAGTTGCCTTCCAAAAGATAAGCAATATATTAAAAAAAAAAGTAAATATTCGTCCGAAGAAAATATTATTGAACTGTTACGTGATATCAGTCACCCTAAATGGTAGCGAATACTAGACAGTCTCATCACAGAGACTTGAAGCAACAGATATATGGTTTTACAGAAGGATGCTGAGAATACTATGGAACAGACATGTGAGAAACGATGAAGTTTTAGAAAGTGGAAACAAAAAGGACACATACTTAACATCCGAAAGCGACAGTTGAAATTTATAAGTGACATAATAAAGATGGTTTTTAAAATTTTATAATCACATGGAAGAGTGACGGCATGAGGGACAGGAAAACAATAACCTACCTAGCGAACTTGAGTAAATGGATGGCAGAACAGGGGTTAGGAGAGATAACGAAATGAATTTATTAAGCGTTACAAAGGAGAGGAAATGTTCTGAAGACACGGTACACAGAAGAGAGTGAATGAGTTGGGACTTGTGAAAATCTCTCTCTCTCTCTCTCTCTCTATATATATATATATATATATATATATATATATATATATATATATATATATATATATATCCCTTAAAACTCTTAGCAAATTTGCAAAAATTCCTACCTTCTTTTGTTTAGGAACAAAATTCTTTTGTGTCGTGTCCGTTTTTTATGAATAGATGCTTTAAAAAATTCTTAAACATTTTAATTTTATAAAATCCACAAAAAATTATAGTGAAAGCTTCAATTTTTTTAAAACGTCTGTTTTTGACGTCATACAAATTAGACAGAAAATTCTATATCAGTCGAAGTGTTGGGTTTTTTATTTTAATATTGAATGTCAGCATTTGTGCGTTAAACGTTTCCTGGTTTGAGTTGGTGGCAATCATTATTTAAGCATGCCTCTCTATCTATATTTTTTTCAGTTGTCACACACTGCATCTTTCTGTCATAATTTATTCCGACGTGTGACGAACTGATGCATTTAAATACAATATTTAGAATTATCTACTTCATCTTAAAAAGTTTTCCCTCTTTTCATCCAATTTATTCAAAGAATGTAATAGGAGTTGAAGGTTCTTGAAATTTTCCACAGAAGAGTGAGATCTAACTACCTGAAGATTCTCTTTCGTAATTGTCAAGATTTTGGTTTCTATTGAATTGTCGACTTTAAAAAATCCAGTCTGTGATTCACATGAGAAATAAAAAGTCGCATTTTTGGATTTCTTTCTATTGATATTGCCTGGTGTGTAAACATTAACATTAGCCTTTCTTCTTGTCATGCGTTATGCACACTCGGTCGATTATGTCTCTTCTTGATTTCCCTTCCTTAGGGGTCATACATGGTGCACGCTTGGGCGTTTATGTGTTGTTTCTCCTCATGATTTACTTGGTAGAGGAATTCCTGCAGTAGGCTTCTGTTACTTTTTGCTCTAGACTGTCAACTAAAACTATAGAACACAGTCTCTCTTGCTATATAACCCACAGCTGGGTCAAGAAAAAAATGGATTCATACTTTTCCAAAGGGTATTTGCGCAGAAGTGAATGTAATGAACTCTACTAGAATTCGAACTCTGCTCTCCATTTTCTCATTCTGAGTCCTTAACCATCACACCACACTCGCATTCATGCTTATAGTACCTGGTATTCCCAAGTGGTTATCCATCTAGATATTGACCTGGCTTTCTTAACTTATATTAACCTGGCGGTTATTGGATGGGCGTTAAAACAATTCGGATCCGCAATTCTTTGTACTCGGTAGTTTCTAGAACATTTTGAAATATAACCGTTACCGTCCACCCAATAACCGTCAGGATAAGATAAACCTTATTACCCACAATGCACCGTCAGGATAAGATAAACCTTACTACCCGCAATGCACCGTCAGGATAAGATAAACCTTACTACCCACAATGCACCACTTACCAACATGTATAAATAGTCGAGCCAAGGCACAACACACATAGTCAGAAGATTACACTGAATCATGAAACAGTTAGTCGTCGCTTGATGTTGACCTCAATGTCCGTTTTAAATTTGCATACGCTCTTTTTGATATTGATCATTTTTGCCCCTAAATATAATATACCTTAAAACTATATTTCTTATTATAAACTGTATTTTTATTGTGTCCAAGTGATGATATGCTCTTCCTGGTTTCATCTTAAGCAACATTAATAACAACCGGCCTAGATCGGGACATCCCTGTCTCCCGATATGTATCGAACTTGTACCCACTTTTTCTACCAGGGAAACAACTCCTAAGACCATAACATAACGCTATCAATTTGGCCACGGGAGACTAATCTTGTTAGAGCAAAGTTCAATTCAAACTGCTTAAGCAACGCACGTCTCTCGCTGGAACTTCTTCAAATCTTTATCTGCTAGCTTCCTTTTTGTACTCGAAACGTTAAATTTAACTTTGCTCTGTTTAACGTGCTTGCTGATTGGAATTATATAAATTTAGTGCGTCGATATAGACGTAAACATCGGTTATGATTATGCCGTGAGGGGAAACGCTGAAAATATAAGAACGCAAACTTTTAACATTAGCGTTCCTACATCTTCAGCGTTTCTCGTCGGTCCAGGCATAATTATAATCGACATTTCTGTCTATATATCCCTCCTCCTATCTTCGTCCTTTGTATGACGATAAACTGCATCCAGCATCAAGGACTATGATCGGGTAGTTTTGAGGAGCGTGGAACTACCTGTTAATTGCTGCTGTTTCTAGGTCGATTCTGACCCAGGGTGGTAACACCTGTTAGGGTCACAACTATGGGTAAATACTTCCCCCTTCCCCCAAACTGGCGTCTGAATGCTAAGAAAGTGTAAAGATGGGTTTTTATAGTAAAAATACCAGCAATACAAATTGCAATATATAAAATGCACATTCACAAACACCGATTCCCCCAAACTACAAATTCCCTTCAACGGAGCCGCCTGCTTGCCGTGGGTGGCGACGACTTGTGATACCCTGGACAGTCCTGGTGACTGAGTGACACCTGATTTGGTATAAAATAACCAGGAGTGTTCACAACATGTCACTTCGGTCCCTACCTGGGATAGCCGGGCGGAATAATCTAATCCATTCCAATCGGCTAGTCTCATAGTGGCAAGGGGGCTAGTTGGGATGATAGGTCCTATGGCTCAGACATGACTGCGAATCTTTACATCATACTATACTTGGGTAGATATGGTGAAGGAATGCGAGTGCTCGTATCCACTCTCATCACGACTATACCGTCTGTGTAGCTCTGGCAGACCAGGGCGAATGGGATTAGTTCCCCCTTGATAGCGTCCCTTAAGAAGGAACTCCGAGCTAGGTGGGGAACACGGACGGCGAATACAAAATACAAAATTATATGGCTATCTCTTACAAACGAATCAAGAGACAGCATGAGACTTCCGAATCAAAGTGTAAACGAAATATCAGAAAAAAAAAATTCCAATTTTCATAATTATGGAATCATTAGATGGTGAAATAACAAAAGTGTTACCTTTTGTGTTGTAAAAGGTTATATCCGCTGTGATAGGACCAAAATCTGTAAAAAAAAAAAACCATTTCTAATTCAAGTAAAAATCAAAAAGATGCAAAAACTTTACTAAAAATCAAGCTAATAGACAACAACAAAGTAAAGGTTTACTCCCACTAATTTCTTAATACATCTAAGGGAGTTAATAAAATGTCCAGAACCATCACTCTGCTCACCAGAAGAAATTAAAAATGATGACACCCTAAAAAAAAGCAAGGAGTAACATACGTCAAAAGAATTCAACTAAAAAGAAATGACACATCAATAAACACGAACACTTACATTTTAACATTCAATAAACCTACTCGACCGAAAGAAACATAGGGATACTCAATAGAAAAAGGAAGCCATACATTCCTATTCTCCGTAAATGTTACAAATGTAAGAAATTTGGTCATCTACAAAATCATTGTACAAAAGCATCAGTCTGTCAAAGACGTGAGTCTGATCATGAAGAGTCACCCTGTAAAAAGCCTCCTTTGTCCAAACTGTAAAAAAGAAAATCACTCGGCAGACTCTAAAGAGTGTAACATCTGGAAAATGAAAAGAAAATAAGAATAAAATATACGCAAAACATCTCGCTCCAAGAAGCCAGAAAACTAGTCGAATCTAATTCACTTCCAACATCCTATGCAAATATTGCTAAAAATCAAATTACCAAAATGACATCCAAGAGAACAATGCAATAAGAAGCCAAGATCTTACAACAAATGAATTAAAAAGTCTAATAGAACTACTAAAATGTAGTATATCACACATAAACCACTCTCCATAGTCAAAACAAATCCTTTTCCGTTAACCTCAAACAAAAAAGAATCTATAAGTACAAAACAATTAACTCCAAAAATCCCCATCCAAAGTACAAAAATCTTTCAAGAAATAGAACTCTCAAAACATTCCCAAGTGAATCAAAAGGTGCATAAAAGAAATAACTCAACCGAGGATATCATTGATGAGCCAAGAGAAATGGCCATAGATGAACAAAACTCTATCCCAGCTAAAAACAAGTGAACGGTCAAAAAGAACCTAATGGCGAAGCAACGGAAACAAGATCAAAGAAGCAGAAACAAAAGACCTTCAAAGAACAAAACGTGACAAGAAACAAAACGCTGATAGACCTGAGAGCATAGAAATTATGGACATTTCACCCACTAAACATAAATCGGACAAGCAAAAATTCATAACACTCTAATGCAAAAGATGATTCAGTGGAATTGCCGACGCCTAAATTAAGTAATAAATGAATTACTCCTACTTATAGCGAATCAATTTCCCGCTGTCATTTGTCTTCAAGAAACTTTCCTAAAAATCTAACGATAAAATAAAAATAAAAATTAGTTATACTCAATATAACAACATACATGGCACTCAACAGAGGGCATCTGAGTGGAGAGAGGGTATATCGATCCTAATCAGAAATGACATCCCCCATAGTAAAATACTTCTAGAAACCAATCTACAAGCAGTTGCTGCAAAAACTACCCTACATAAAACTATTAACATCAGCTCTATTTACATCCCACCGCACGATCCCATAAAAGAAACCGATCTAAATAAAGTAATAGAACAACTACTGAAACCATTCATATTATTAGGTGACTTTAACAGTCATATTATTAGGTGACTTTAACAGTCATATTATTAGGTGACTTTAACAGTCATATTATTAGGTGACTTTAACAGTCATATTATTAGGTGACTTTAACAGTCATATTATTAGGTGACTTTAACAGTCACAATGTTATATGGGGATCCAAGAACTCAGACAAAAAAGGGAAAAATACTGGAAAATGTAATTATTAGGTTGGTGCAAAAATAATGACGTAATAACGTCGTTTTTTGACGTATTTTTAACGTCAAAAAACGACATTATTACGTCATTATTTTTGCACCAACCTAATAACAACAACGACTTGTGTGTTAAACTTAGCATTTAGTAAGCATATCTACATCCTGCACCGGGTACATACTCAGCTATTGATCTATCACCCTCTATTTTTATGGCTTTTTATGGATTACAATTGGCAAGTTCTTGACGATTCATGCGGTAGTGATCACTACCAAATTATATTGAAGTGTTCAGAGCCAATCGAAAATCCTTTCCCTCGTTGGAAACTGAACAAAGCGGAATGGAAGGAATATAAAAACCAATGCTGTCAAAAACTTACCGACAAAGAATTTATTGAATATATCTCAGAAACATTAACAGCAATTTTAGAAAATGTATACCAAAAAGCAATGAATCAAATAAACATCAAAGGCCATGGAACGACAAAGATTGCAGAAAGACAATAAGATCACATAGAGAAGCACTACGAAAATTTAATACTCAACCTACAATCCATAATTTAAATCTATTCAAACCAAAAAGAGCAAAAGCACGTGCAGCCATTAAAGAAGCTAAAAGAAAATCATGGAGAGATTGCGTAAATAAAATAAACTTCAATACGAAAACCAAAATAAGTTTGGAATCTGATAAGGAAAATTGCTGGTAAAAATTTATCACCTTTCGCAAAATAACATAAAAATAACAAGTAAAAAAGGATACAGTAAATCTACTTGCAGAAACCTTTAAAAAAATTCTCTTTACGAAAACTACAAATAGCAATTCCAAAATGTTAGGCATGTTGCAGAAAAAAATAAGCCGAACTTTAACTCAAACAACAAAGAAGATTACAACCATTCTTTTACTGTAAATGAACTTATTACAAATACTGGCCCAAATGGAATTCATTATGAATTTCTTAAAGAACTCCCTCAAAATCCGTAAAATATCTGTTTAACATCTTTAACGAGATATGGTGAAAAACTACCGAATAGCTGGAAACAAGCTACTGTAATCCCTATACCCAAACCAGATCAGGACAAATCGAACCCCCAAAACTTCCGACCCATAACATTAACAAGTTGCATATGCAAAACTCTAGACAGAATATTAAATAAAAATTGAACTGATATCTTGAGATTGATGTTTTAATTACCAATTTCCAGAGTGGATTCCTAAATAAAAAAGCCACCATAGACAACATAGTCCGCCTAGAAACTTTCATTAGAGAGGCTTTTATTAAAAAAAGAAAAAAAAGAATACGTAATAGCCATTTTCTTTTGATTTAGAAAAGGCCTATGAGACATGGAAACATCGAATAATAAAAGACCCTTACAACCTGGGATTAAAGGGCAGTTTACCCAATTTGATAAATAACTTTTTGTCCGATAGAAGTTTCAAAGTTCGGGTTGGAACAAAACTCTCAGACTCAAAACTCCAAGAAGAAAGAGTTCCACAAGTTTGCATCTTGTCCGTCACACTTTTTAATATAAAAATTAACAACATTATCTGCTTGAATCAAGGTGTCGATGGCTCATTATACGTAGATGGCCTTTTGATCTGCTACAGATCAAAAAAATGTGCACACGGCAGAACGACTGCAAGTGTGCCTAAATGAATTAAGCCAAACTGTTTCAAATTCTCCCCACCCAAAACAAAGTGTGTCCATTTCTGCAATCAGAAAAAAAATGGACAATGATCCAACTCTTTAAACTGGAAGGAACTGAAATTGAAATGACTGATCAATATAAGTTTCTGGGAATCTTTTGATAAAAAAAAAAAACTTACTTTCATCCCCCACTTAAAATGCATAAAACAGAAATGCTTCAAAGCATTACAATTACTACGGGTTGTGTTTTAACACCGACTGGGGAGCATTCGCATATGGCTCTTAAAATTATATAGAACTCAAATAAGATCTAAACTGGACTACGGATGTTTGAAATATGGTTTGACTCAGAGATCCTATTTAAAAACCTTTGATCTCATTCACCATTCAGGATAAAGACTGGCTGTGGGTGCCTTCAAAACACCACCCATAGAAAGTTTATATGTTGAAGCACCGTTAAAATTGAGACATAAAAAACTGGCATTACAGTATTATGTAAAATTCCAATCCTGCCTATCACTGAAGCTTCAAACTTAAATACAAATTTCTGTTTGATAAAAAAGAAAATGCTATCAAAGCTTTTGGCCTTTACATGAAAAATCTCATCAGCGAAATACAAATAAATCCAATATTAATTCTTAAAACCACCAACGCACAAAAACCCACCGTGGTTAATGAAATACCCTACGATTTTACTAAACTTTACTAAATACTCTAAAATTAATTCTAACTTATCCGATTACATGGAAGAAATTCATAATGTTCTACAAGCTCACCCAAATCATAAGCATATATACACTGATGACTGTTGCATGTTCTGCTATCCTTAACAACATATTACAGAAAAGATTGCCTGACAATGCCTCAGTTTTCAGTGCAGAAGCCTCAGTCATACACTTGGCTTTAGATATAGAATCCAGTGGGTCAGGTAGATTCATCATCTCGGATTCACCATCTGTACTCACCGCTCTGAAGAATAAAAACGGGGAAACCCCTTAATAAACAAATTATTAAATAAGATTGACTCTATAAGGAAAACAGACGCTGTAATAATCCTATGCTGGTTACCGAGCCATACTGACACAAGGAAATTGAAAAGCTGACAAAACGGCAAAGCAATTGCTGATCATGGGCCCCCTCTAATGTAAAGGTTTCACACATTGACTTCTGAACAAGCATGAACAGGACCATTAAAGGAAAATAGCAGCAATTATGGAACAACTATGTAAACAATAAACTTCTCAACATCCAGCCAATCATCAGTGAAAGACTGTCAGGTTACAGAAAGATAAAGAGAGAGGAGATGGTTCTAGCCAGACTACATATACGACACGCATGCATAACCCGACAACATCTACTAAAAAATGAGGAAGTGCCAATATGTGTCCCATGCCAGGAACTATATACTGTCAAAGACATTCTACTAAATTACTGTAACTTCAAGTAAACCTGAATCAATCTCTACAAATTGGATAACTTAGATTTATTTGAAAATATCCTTTCGCTCTCTCTCTCTTTCGCTCTAGTTTTCGCTCTTTCACACCAGTTTTCCCTTTCGCTCTCTCTTTCGATCTAGTTTTCCCTTTCGCTCTCTCTTTCGATCTAGTTTTCCCTTTCGCTCTCTCTTTCACTAACTCTAGTTCTCTCTCTCTCTCTCTCTCACTAACTCTAGTTTTCTCTCTCTCTCTCTCTCTCACTAACTCTAGTTTTCTCTCTCTCTCTCTCTTTCACTAACTCTAGTTTTCTCTCTCTCTCTCTCTTTCACTAACTCTAGTTTTCTCTCTCTCTCTTTCACTAACTCTAGTTTTTTTTCTCTCTCTCTTTCACTAACTCTAGTTTTTTTTCTCTCTCTCTCTCTCTTTCACTAACTCTAGTTTTCTCTCTCTCTCTCTCTTTCACTAACTCTAGTTTTCTCTCTCTCTCTCTTTCACTAACTCTAGTTTTCTCTCTCTCTTTCACTAACTCTAGTTTTCTCTCTCTCTCTCTCTCTTTCACTAACTCTAGTTTTCTCTCTCTCTCTCTCTCTTTCACTCTAGCTTTCGCTCTCTCTATCACTCTAGCTTTCGCTCTCTCTATCACTCTAGCTTTCGCTCTCTCTTTCACTCTAGTTTTCCCTTTCGCTCACTCTCTCTTTCGCTCTAGTTTTCCCTTTCGCTTACTCTCTCTTCCGCTCTAGAATTCCCTTTCACTCACTCTCTCTTCCGCTCTAGAATTCCCTTTCGCTCACTCTCTCTTCCGCTCTAGAATTCCCTTTCGCTCACTCTCTCTTCCGCTCTAGAATTCCCTTTCGCTCACTCTCTCTTCCGCTCTAGAATTCCCTTTCGCTCACTCTCTCTTCCGCTCTAGAATTCCCTTTCGCTCACTCTCTCTTCCGCTCTAGAATTCCCTTTCGCTCACTCTCTCTTCCGCTCTAGAATTCCCTTTCGCTCACTCTCTCTTCCGCTCTAGAATTCCCTTTCGCTCACTCTCTCTTCCGCTCTAGAATTCCCTTTCGCTCACTCTCTCTTCCGCTCTAGAATTCCCTTTCGCTCACTCTCTCTTCCGCTCTAGAATTCCCTTTCGCTCACTCTCTCTTCCGCTCTAGAATTCCCTTTCGCTCACTCTCTCTTCCGCTCTAGAATTCCCTTTCGCTCACTCTCTCTTCCGCTCTAGAATTCCCTTTCTCTCTCTTTCACTCACTTTAGTTTTCGCTCTCTCTTTCGCTTTAGTTTTCGCTCTCTCTTTCACTCCAGTTTTCGCTCTCTCTCTTTCGCTCTCGTTTTCCCTTTCGCTCTCGTTTTCCCTTTCGCTCTCTCTCTCTCTCTCTAGTTTTCCCTCTTTCGCTCTCTCTCTCTCTCTCTCTAGTTTTCCCTCTTTCGCTCTCTCTCTCTCTCTTTCGCTCTAGTTTCCCTCTTTCGCTCTCTCTCTCTCTCTCTTTCGCTCTAGTTTTCCCTTTCGCTCTCTCTCTCTCTCTCACTTTCGCTCTAGTTTTCCCTTTCGCTCTCTCTCTCTCTCGCTCTAGTTTTCCCTTTCGCTCTCTCTCTCTCTCGCTCTAGTTTTCCCTTTCGCTCTCTCTCTCTCTCGCTCTAGTTTTCCCTTTCGCTCTCTCTCTCTCTCTCTCTTTCATTCTAGTTTTCTCTCTCTCTCTTTCATTCTAGTTTTCTCTCTCTCTCTTTCATTCTAGTTTTCTCGCTCTCTCTTTCACTCTAGCTTTCGCTCTCTCTTCACTAGTTTTCGTTCATTCTTTCACTCTAGTTTTCCCTTTCGCTCACTCTCTCTTTCGCTCTAGTTTTCCCTTTCGCTCACTCTCTCTTTCGCTCTAGTTTTCCCTTTCGCTCACTCTCTCTCACTTTCGCTCCAGTTTTCCCTTTCGCTCTCTTTCACTCACTCTAGTTTTCGCGCTCTCTTTCGCTCTAGTTTTCCCTTTCGATCTCTCTCTTTCACTCTAGTTTTCTCTCTCTCTCTCTTTCACTCTAGTTTTCTCTCTCTCTCTCTTTCATTCTAGTTTTCTCTCTCTCTCTCTTTCATTCTAGTTTTCTCTCTCTCTCTCTTTCATTCTAGCTTTCTCTCTCTCTCTTTCACTCTAGCTTTCGCTCTCTCTTTCACTCTAGTTTTCGTTCACTCTTTCACTCTAGTTTTCTGTTTTCACTGTGTCGTGCCAGATAATTTTTCTAGTCACAGCCCATCTTGCACATTTATAAACATATCATTCGTCCATGCATTGAATATTGCTGTCATATCTGTTTTCATGCTCCAGTCGTATATCTCGATTTTCGACAAAATCCAAAGAAGGATCTGTAATGTTATTGGTTCTGACCTGGCATCTCGACTTCATTTTCCCACCGCTGTGACGTGCCTTCGTTCTGTCTTTTCTATGTTCTCATGGCAAATGTTCTAATGAACTTTCCTCGTTGGTGCTTCGACCGCGAGAACAGTGTGTCCCCTAATTGTATC
The DNA here is from genome assembly GCA_963932145.1 of Acanthosepion lycidas. NCBI lineage: Eukaryota > Metazoa > Mollusca > Cephalopoda > Sepiida > Sepiidae > Acanthosepion > Acanthosepion lycidas. The sequence continues at coordinate 86,269,798 of OZ010584.1, forward strand.
AATGGGCCAAACTGAACTAAGCTTGGTAAATGGTAATTTATTTAAATAAGGTAATGCTTTACAACCACTCGGGAATACATTTTGTTTCACTCAGACACATAACCAGCCTCAACAGAGTGCAAAATCGTTTACGCAGTCTTGTTGGTGGGGTGATTTCTTTTTCCCACGGACGCAATGTTGTAAGCCTATGGCTAATCCATCGCTATTCCCATGGCAAATATTTAAATGAGTTCCATCCTTTCGTTTCAACAGAAAAATCTGTACATGCTCACCTGTTTTATTTATTACGCATCGACAAAAATATTTGTTCAGAAAACGCGATAGACATTGATAAGTTAAAGCCAGTAAAATGTTGTCGACGTATGCGGGCTCAAATGCAGTCATCACTAAAATGCAGTTTTGTTGTTTGTTTGCTTTTCTTTTGCAGGTAGACATATTTTATTACCGGAGAAAATGTGATTTTGTTTTTTTTTTTGTTTTTTGTTTTTTTGTTTTTTGAGAATTTACTTCAGAATATTTTAAAATATACGGTTCCTTTCGGAATAATTGTGCTAAAAGAAACATCTTAAACTTTTCTCATTGATAATTTACCAATTGTCTGTCTATAACCAATTTTTCACTATTTCTGGCACGATTTCAATCAGTAATGATTGGAGTTATCCATGAAATGGTTCTTTTTTTTTTTTTCTTTTAAACAAAATTGAGCCATGATTATTTGGGTTTTATCACTTTCGAATGAACCGCTGGTGCGTGGAAAACGTGAATCGGATTCATTGTCGTTATTTGCAAGGGAGATCACTCCGTATAAAGCAACAAATTATATCACCAATTCAACTTCGACATACCTGAATAAATCAAATTCTCAACACTAGAAATATGGAAATATATTTAGAAAGTCCAAGATTGAATTGATGCTAAATGGATCTCACATTTTAACGGAAAACCGACAAAACCTGTTTCGAATTTATGCCTAATTTCAGATAAAGTTTAATATTGTTCTTTGAAGCATTTTACGGAGAGAAATATGTTTTAATCAAATAAGAGGCATTCAAGATATTTATTCAGTAGCAAGAATGAGAGCTACCGTTTCGTAACATCTGTGCCAGTCATCGTTAGAGGTAAGCCGGTTTAGAGTACTTCAAATATTATTATTATGTTGGATGTCAGGAAGTAAGATTTTAGTGAATCTGATAAAAGATGCGGGAAGTCGATTATGAGAAATTTAATCAAGATAAATGTAGTAATGCGTCACAACACAATACATTCATGCTTGTTCCGTATGGGGTTATGTTATGGTTATGACCCAAGCCTTGTGAGTGGAATTGGGTAGAACGGAACTCTTGGGTGCTGTCGATAGCTGTGCTAGCACAAAGTCACAAGTCATCGTGGCCGAGGGCTTGAACGTACTGGCCTTGTTCAAACTGTTGATCACGCTAGATAACACACTCTTTCCCAGAAACTGTAACTAATGTCTGCAATAGTTACAGTATAAACCACAGGCGGGTTTTGAATAAACATAAATGCGCCTGAGCAAGCGTCTTCAATAGGGACTGACTAACTACCCTAGTAGACAGATATCCTCGAATACGAGTGGCCAGCTATATATATATATATATATATATACACACATACATATATACATGTTAATGTAGGTCAGTTAGACTAAGTCATGTTCATCGCCTCAAGTATGTTCAATAATCCCGCAATGATTAAAAGTGACCCAACTTAATGGGAACCTGGTCCGAGGAGTCTCGCTTTAGACGGCAGAGTAGGTGTTTCGCTTTGGAAGGCATTGGCACCAGTTTGTACCATCGGATAAACAACTTTAGATATAGTGGAATATTTTCGGTCAGTTTCTCCACCTCTTTTCAATCAGCACGAACTTTGTCAACGCCCGCCTGTTAAATTAAATTTCAAATATTATACTGAATTGATTTTTCATAGCAAGATAATACTTACTAATTTTAATATAGTTTTCATTTCTATTGTAAATGTCAATGATTAAAATGTTAAAAAAAACAACTTTTATTTGATAGATTATTTCAATATTTTCAATGGGATGATTGACTTTGGTTCTGAATGGTTAAAGTTATTATTCTAGGTTCCATGCTGCTTAGAAATAATCGCAGATGTCTTTGTTTTGTAATTTTCAAGCATTTTTTTTTTTTTTGTTTCGTAAGAAGCTGTGTAACTGCGTTGGAATCACATTCAGCCATATTGGAAGTTGGAAAAGCAATGAAGCTTCCAACAGCTTTAGATACTTTTCAGAAATTTCCTTTTACAACCAATATTAAATAACTATAAAATACAAAATTTGAAAAAAAAAAATGGATAAACGCCCACCGCCCTATTAGTATTTTCACCCCACCCCCAAAATGAAATAAAAACTCCCAGTGCCCCTTTCAACATGACAGAGCCCCCAAGGGGGTGTTGGGCGCTGGTGCTCAAGTTGAGAAACACTGTTTTAGGCTACATTCTATTTGGAAGCTCTGGGTTTGATCATTCATGTGTAAGGTATTTTGTTGCGTACTATTGACCACAACATCATTAAAATCTTTCACAGCAGTAGTCTTATACAATGGATTAAGACAGTCCGCCTTGCAACACTGCAGCATTTATATTGAAATTATTTTATATTTTTGATCATTTCACCCCAAGCAAGGCAATAAAGCCTCTAGGACGCAAGAGGTTACTGAGTGTTAAAGAACATGAGAAAAACTGTCTATATTTCTGCGATGAGGTATTATGTACATTATTTACATTATTCGAACTATTGTCCTCATCTATATTTATTACAACGTTTCGGCCGTTGTACGCCCCGGCCTTCTGCAGGTGGTTGGAATGTCGAACTGAACCCTTTATTTCGCTCACTGGGGTAGTCTGTTCTAGTTCAACGTGCCATGTTTAATGGATGTCAGTTATCAGTTATCTCCTGTTAATTTTCCCTCTGAAAGTTCTCCACTGCCTTAACCGGGTATTGAACTCACACTCTTTGGGTCCTGTCACTGGATCTAACCAACGCCTTTATCCACTGTGCCATGTGTCCTAGGATAAAGGGTTCAGTTCGACATTCCAACCACCTGAAGAAGGCCGGAGCGTACAACGGCCGAAACGTTGTAATAAATACGGCGACAAAGATGAGTCCAATAATCCGAATAATGTAAATAATGAGAAAAACTACTATTAAGGAGAGTGGACAATAAAAGAATAAGAAGACAGAAGATAATGATTGACACTGAATTTAAATTTTTGAAGATCAAAGTTGACTCGGAAGCAAGAAGCCGGAAGAGAGTTGCATAAGCGAGAAAAGAAGCTGTTAGCATAGACGAGCTTTTTACATCTACTCATTTCAACTGTAAAACGATAAGACCTTGCCACCAATCTAGTACTGCACTTAGATGCATAAAGTCTAGGTACCACAGAGGAAAGTTAATCAGAACAATTACCATGAAAGCATTTATAGAAAAGACAGAGAGAAGCTACGTTACGGCGATGGGAAAGGAACTGAAGCCGAGATGCCAGGTCAGGACCAGTAAATTCTCTAAATATATAGCAGGAGCACCGGACCAGATATGGCAGCAATATTCGTAGTAAGGAAAAATGGTAGCCATAAATATGGAAGATAGATTCTGACGAGAAAAATTGTCTAGCACGACGTAGTGAATCAACTTCCTTAGCTGCAGACTAAGCAATTTATTTAATATACTCTTTTCACTTGCTGTCAACTGAAAACGTTAGTCCGATAGTGCGCAATGAATCACTCTACTAGAATGAATGTTTCAGGAATATGAATTAAATTTGTTGCTGTTGCCACCAAATCCTAACGAACTCCGTGCCAATGAGCATTTATAGGTTCGTCCTGCAAAATATCTCTGTGAGCAAGGGAAGTAACCTGAAGGACGTGGAGAGTTGGTAGGACATGGTGCTGCCGTTTGTCTCTGGTCAGTTGATCGAAGTCACTGGTGGCGATAGTGAGAGTGGCGATTAGTGTCTCGGGTGTCGTTTCTTGCCATGCTTTTGCCTTAGCGATAACGTTCGTCATTGGTTCCTTTTAGATTGTATTTTATCTTGATTGGAGGGGGGATTTTTTTCTGTGAGCCGAATGTGATGTTTGGCCACCTGCGCAGTGATCATTTTTATTTTTACATTCGTAGCGTTTACATCAGTTTGACAGGTTTCGATGTTGATTGTTTCGTTTTCTACGGCTTATGAAATATATGCAGGTTATTTAAAGCCTTAAAATATGTTTAGATTGTAAGAATTTTTTGTGGGATAATATTTTAGTGATACAATTCTTACTAATTAACTCATGGCTGGGTGAAAAGAGGCGTATTCATACATATCCCATTTATTTGCACATAAGTGAATATAACGAATGCAACAGGAATTAAAAGTCTGTCCTCTGATTAACAATTCCAAGCCATTATCCATTACACCCAAATACATTCACTAGTATTAGAAAGTGATGAAGCCGTAAGCCAGGTTTTCATATGAAGTGAATCAGAAATAGATCTAATTTGAAGCAGACTATAACAATAATATAGGGGAAACTTGAAATGGAACTTAACAGACACTTTCGTCGGTCTGTAAACACGTAGGTGTAAGTATGGATATGTGTATATTAATCGCCTTTATGTGTATCTACAAATATGGTAAATCTCGGTATAAAGTAACATCTTTTTTCAAATAACCATACCGAGCATATAATTGAAGAAAGACACGGTTAGTTAAGCTTTACATGAACATTAGAGTTAAGTGAACAATATGAGGAGGTATTCTGGATGTCATTTCAATTTAAGGACTTAACGTGAAAAAAAAAAAATGAAAATTGTAAAATGTTACTTTTTGCCCCCACCGGTGGGGTAAAAAGTAGCACAGTGAGGCACAATGTAATATGGTGGAGTAAATTGTAACAACTAATATTAGGACAATGAAACCACTCTGATACCTGATTTACGCTTCAAATCCAACTTTATTTAATTTTTGAACAGGGGTAAAGTTTTATCCCTGTTTAGGACTGAGTTTCCGGTTTCTTTTAAAGTCTTCTTCCACACAGTATTTCTAACGTCACCGACTGGACTCTGAAATGTTATTCACTAATTAAATTTTAATCTCTTCAAGTCTAGAATTAGCAGTTATCTTTCTAGCATAACCTCAAGAACTTCACGACTTGCCCTCTCTTACACTAGTACAACACCATACATTAACCATCAACCTTGAGTGGCTCCTGTGTATTGGCTCCATTGTATGGGGTGGACATTAATAATAAAAAAAATGCTGTTTCATGTTAAGGCTTTTTAATTTCCTGCCATGCAATAATCGGCGCTCTCAAAAAGTGTCTATGATCAGAATCGTCGTCGTCGACTCCCTTTCTTATCAGAGTAACGGAAGTATCACTGATTTTCGCAGTTAAGGCGGTCAATGAGTCCGAGGTTTGCTTGAAAAGCTGAGTCTTGTCTGGAATCGGCGGGTACAATAAGGTTAGGCAAGTGTTGCGTCCGCAACGAGGAAAATAAAATGCTATTAAATCATACTTTATCTGTAAGATTGGAGAAGGACAGGATAAATCATCATCATCATCATCATCATCATCATCATCATCATCAGTGTGGTCGTAGGGTTATTGCGCAGTTGAACACCTGAACAGTTCGCTTCACTTATATATGGGTTGAAAGCCAGAGAGATATTCATTCATGTGTTGCGTGTCTTGGGCAAGTAGACCTAGAGGAGATCTTCCCTCTTCAGGTCAAACCACAGGCAGTATCCTCCAAGCGTTAAGGATCACTTTGAATTCAACAGCAAAGAGGGACTAGTTTAGGAAGTCATCCGCCCAATGATGCCATGTCATCACCACACTAACTGAATACGTAACTTTGCAGCCGAGTTTACTGTATTATGCTAGATGACCGTTGAAAGTACAAAAAGGTTCATCGTCAGGTTTTTGATCATGCTGTGCGTCTAGTCACCCTCCTCACAAAAAATAAAAAAGCCAGATAAAGGATCCGGTTTAGTCCCCAATGACTTTATCAATTAAGTGTCTCTCTGTGGTATATATATATATATATATATATATATATATATATATATATATATATAATTGAATTTTTTACTTGGATCAGTGGAGGATATATTAGTATTTAGGAGTCGTTTTTTAGAATTTTTAGAATCTTACAGTTAGAATGCATTTGATATATATATTATCTGGCCACTCGTATTCGAGGAGACCCGTCTACTAGGGCGGCTAGCCAATCGCTATTGCAGACGCTCGCTCAAGTGTAATTGTGTTTGTTCAACATCCACAAAGGCCACCTGTGGTTTCTGAGGAGACCTCAGTTTGTTTCTGAGAGAGGGCGTAATCAACAATCTGAACAAGGCCAGCATGCTCAAACTCTCGGTCACGATGACTTGTGATTTCGTATGAGCACGGCCATCAACGGCCCTAAGAGTTCCATCTATCCAATTTCACACACAAGGCTTGGGTCAACTGTCTACCTCTATCTCTTTTTGGTAAACTACGAGAGACCGTAATCAATGCTGAATGAGTTTAGCGTCTCACAACGCAGGGCCATCTTTCAGGCAAACAATATAGCTTTCGTTTCTCTTGATCAACTGCTGATGTATTAACGATTATTGCGGAAAGAGTCTATGAAGTTTTATAAAAGAATGGTGAAGCTCGAATTGTTCCTTTGGGTAGCTCGAAACCGTTCGGCATACTGTTCTGCACAAGTTGAAAATTTATGGTGTCTCCGGACAAATTTTTGAACTGATTCTGTTTCTCTTATCGTGAAATGAATTTCGTTCTGAACGGCCACTCTTCTAGATCATTCTGTACTAATGTAGGTGTCCTCCAGGTCTCGATCCTTGGTCCTAATTTGTTTTTAATTTTCATTAACGACCATTCTGATGGCATCAGCTCTAAACTTGGTATCTTTGCTGATGACACAACCATTTACTCTTGTCTCGATAAGGTAAAATTTGTGTTTGTTCTCAAAAAATACGCACAGTCTGTTAACTGGGGCAAAGAATGGCTTGTTAATTTTAACGCTTCTAAAACTAAACAGCTGTCTGTTAATCATCTGAGAGACGTCTTTCTGTCTTCCATCAGTATGGCTGATACTAACCTTAAGGAGATTGACTCGTTGCACCTTCTCTGACTAACACTCTGACATGAAATGGAAATACTATATTGAATCCATTGCTGAAAAGATGGTTCACTGTGTCGGGCTAGACAATTTTTCTCTCCAGGATCTATCTTACATATCAGTCGTCCATGCTTAGAATATTGCTGCCACATATAGCAAGAAATAAGATAGTGTGTTTTAGTCCTACTCGCGTATAACGAAAATTTTTAGACTTCTGGTTCAATATTCGTTACAAAGACAGAAAAAGAGCAAGAGAACCCAAAATGATAACTGCTGTTGAAGATAAACATTTGATTATTGAGTGAAATTGAAGGAAAACTGCTCCAGAGTTGACAACTAAACTTAATTCCTTTTGGCAGCAACCAGTGTTAATGTCAACTCTGACAAATTGAGTTAGATCAAGATTGCGTATAGCCATGAAGAAACCCCTGTTACGGAAGGTGAATAAACAGAAAAGACTGTTATGGCCCCAAAAAAGATTGTATATATAAGAACAATTTAGGGAAATCTATTAGAAAGCGGAAAATTTTAGTGCGACTACACATGCGCACGAAGTCGAGGGGGCTGCTGAACATTTTTATAAATTTATATTAATTTCTTTTTCTAAATATATGTTTCGGGTATATAGTCTGGCTGATTTCATTTAGCTTCTTTTCGTTTATATTTTCATCGCTTTTCTTACTAAATATCCCACATTGTGATAATAGAAGATCTGCCAAGAAAGGGGAAATATAACAACCTCGGCGTAAATTTACTGTGGAGGATCTCACGATTAAAGCACTTTCTATACATTTTAGTCTCAGGCAATTGCCGTCTCGTTAAACTGAAGTAGAATTTTGTAAATCAAAATTATGGTTAATCATTACAGTATAAATCAAGTATTGAGTTTGTCGTTTTTTTTTTTAACAGATCCATTTTGAGCTCCTGTAATCTTTTATTTAAATTCCTTGAGGTTTCTACAATATAGGTTTCAAAAAGAATACGCCAAAATCATTGCGCTGTTTTTTCAGGTCTATAGCATTGTAGTGGACTCCATCAATGGTTATTTGATAGAGTAGTTATCAAAGTTTGATTGGGTGTCAGTTTCACCGCTGTCGTTAGTATAACTTCCGGTTCAGCTGAATTGTGGGAAGTTCAATCAAAATCACAACTCCTCAGCAGAAGGCGTTTTGCGTGCTTGAGTTCGCGAAAACAAACGCCATTGTCACAATGCAGGCAGATTCAAATGACTTCATTTTTCAGCAAGATGGAGCACCACCCCATTGGCATCTCGGGGTTAGATCTCATCTGAATGAAAACGTGCCTCAGCGATGGATTGGGAGGAGAGGGGCTAAAGACCTTGCTCTCTGTGCTTGGTCTGCCAGATCCCCGGACCTCACTGTGTGTGACTTTTTCTTGTGGGGGTATGTTAAAGACCAAGTTTATGTTCCAGCACTTTCAGCAAGTATCGATGACTTGAAAGATCGAATAACAGCTGCAATCAACACGTTGGACCGTGACATGCTGAGGCGCGTTTGGGAGGAATTCTCATATCGGCTTGATGTTGTCTGCGCTGCCGGTGGTGGCCACTTATAAAACATGAAATGAAACTTGAATGTATATACAACACATGTGTTCATGCTAGAGGTTTGTAATTTTTTTCGTTATTGGCACATCACGTGATGATTTTGGCGTATTCTTTTTGAAACACCCTGTACATTCTATTGTCACAATTATTTACAGAGTAAATAGAGTAAATTCCGACTTCAAGTTTTAGCTTATTGTTTTATTTTGTATTTTTTATTGTTTTAGAAGTAATTGCAACAAATTTTATGTTAAGCTTAAATAAATTCTTTTCAATTGTAATTATGATAGAGTTGTCTGGTAGAACAATATATTTTGATTCGTTGTCTCTCAGGATGGTCCCGCCTTCTATTTTTAAATATTATATGAGCCTTTTGTTTCGCGTTGAACATGAAATAATTAGGACACTGAAGAGACTTAAAAATATTTTCAGTGTAAATATTAAGGGCTAGAAATTCGTGTAAATATTAAGGGCTAGAAATTCTGATTGCTCTTAAATAGAATCCGATGATTATTCCGGATATTATTTTGTTACGGTGAGAATAGAAATTTATGAGATCATTTTTAATTGTTGATTTCTGATGCTCACTTAGTTTTGAGCTGCTGTAATTACGGTATAACATGCTATCTAGGAAAGGTAAAGTATTGTTTATTTCTGTTCCATAAGTGTATTCTATCGTATGTTCGACTCGTGTAGTTTTGTGCGAATCTATTAATAGAGCGTCATCAATATATCGGAAATGTGTTGATTGTTTAGGTGAAATATTTTGGAAAGGACCTGTGACAAAAGAGAAAGTGACTTACCGAGAAAAGTGGCACATGTCTTCTGTACAATGTGTTGAAAGCAAAATAAGCAAAACAGTAACAAGTCAGTCGCAGGTGTTGTAAATGCATCTCGGATATGCTAATATTGTGTGTCCTCCCCCACCTGTCGACCAATGAAGATTGTTCCGTCGATAAAAGCAGCTGGGGTTCTCGAATTGGGGGAAGTCGTTTTGATCTTTTTTGCTTCGTCCGTCGTCTTGCGTCTTGATTTCTGATCGTTTACGTATATTGGATCTGTGACATTGGACTAGAGATTCGTGATTTCGACATTTCTTTCTGTCTTTGAATCTTCGTGTTTGGACTTTCGATTTGTTTAGTTCGTTGTGGAATTGGGCTGCCATATCAATTATTTGAACACCTTGTTCGCAAGGAAAGAAACAAAGTTGGGAGCGTTTTTTGCTACAGGACCACATTCAAGAAATTCTAAGATACACCCTAAAACCCCGCTGAGAGGCGAACCTGTTGGTAGACCAAATTTTTGGCTATAAAAATGATTGTTAAAGATGAGGTAGAGAGGTTTATTTTTTATTGTGTTAGGTGTTTTTTAAAATGTTTTCAGCATTTGTTAAGAGGAACTTTGGTGTAAAGGGGTTTAATATCTTAACTTGCCATGAATTTGTTAGTCATATTTATCCCCCTTAGTTTCTCAACAAGGTTGTCTGAATTTTTACACGTGATGGGCAGATTTTTCCAAGGAGAGGGGTTAAAAGTTCTGTTATGGGTTTCGACAGTTTATGGGTAATGTTACCAATACCTGATATAATCGGGTACATAATAATAAATAATATTTCTATTTTCTTTTACTTGTGGCTTAATTCGTTTCAACCAATCTCGCCCAAACAACATTTTAAGATCTAAAATAAATACAACCTGAACAGGGAGGCCAACTGGCGGAGAGATACCAATCTGTAGAACGGTTCAAATACTCTAAAACTGGGTGCCGTTACCAGGACACAGTAACTCTTTGTGAGATCGTTGTATATATGCTTCAAGGAACTACTTTGAAAGAGACGGTCGAAACTAGGTTTTAAAGTCAGTAAATTGTTTCACGATTATATTGCTTGAGAATTGGATTGTATCTACAGCCAGAAAAGTCTATATATTTGTATGTATTTTTCCATGAAAGGCTTTATTTGTTTTATAATATGATCATTAAACTAAAAATTTATTTTTTCTGTTTTGTGCTTGAGCGTAAATTGATTTTTCTTTAAATAGAAAAAGTCTGTCGTCACAAGCATTCAAACTAATTAAGTCACGTACTTAATTACTTTTCGATCTTTCATAAACCCATGATTTTTTTTTTTACCTCCTCCAAATTCTTTTCGGCTTAGACAGCCTGCGTCTATTTGCCTCTTTCTCTGTCTTATTTATCTCTCTTCTTGTTCCATTTCCTTTTCTTTCCCTCCACATATAACTGTATATCGTGCGATACAAAAATATCTTAGATTCGATTAAAATCTACCTTCATGTTGTGTATGTGTGTGTCTAATATATATTCTTGTTTCTATTCCCTAGACCTAAAACCTGCATATAGCTATATATATATATATATATATATATATATATATGTGTGTGTGTGCGTTACATTAAACGTTATTTTTAGTAGATACCCATATGTGAAGAGCCGTTCCATTTACTTTTTTCGTAGCCTACTGGTTAAATCACGTCGGATCCAACGACGGCATTTTCTTTTTTCTCGAATGTTCAGGCTGGTAGATGAAATACAATACTATAATATATCGGTTTAATGAATAAAATCCATTATTTCTTATAGTGAAGTAAAAGTAAGAGAACCCCTAAGATAATATCTAAAATAATATTATCTTTTTTCCAGATAATCGACACATCTTTATTAAACTATATATTCATTAAGAAAAACCTTTTATTAAATGAATTACAACCACTTTCAAAGATTTTTATCAAGCTGGAATAAAAATATTAATTAGACTTTAAGATGTGCAAAAGTAAGTGAACTTTTACATTTACACTCTGTGTTTTTGTTTTACATGGTTGTCAGTGCTGATAATTTTTATGCACGTGTAGAAATCAAAATGACACGTGTTCATTTTTTTTTTTTGTTATCTGTGCATACTGCAGTCAAACAATGTAACTCATTGTGTATGCAAAAGTGTACAGTCAGAGACTAAAAAATATATGCAAAACAAGAAGCTTTAAAAAATCGCATAGTTAAAACCTGTAATAACGGTAAAGGCTACAAAAAGCTATCAAAACGATATGGAGTGCATTTCTCCACCGTGAAACAAATTATTTATAAATAGAAGGCCTTTGGTATGCCAGCATCACAATCAAGAACTGGTCATCCGCGAAAAATAACAGCAAGAGCAAGTAGACATCTAGTTCAGCGACCCCCAGGCGATTCTCCAATGCTCATTGGCTCATGTCGGAATCAATATGCGAACATCTACAGTACGGCGAAATCTGAATAATGCCGATCTTCGTAGCAGAAAAAAGCCACTCTTTACGAAATAGCATAAGTATGCTTGCCTTAACTATCCCAAAGTTCATATTCATAAGCCAAAAACCTTCTTGCAAAATGCTTTATCATCCGATGAGACCAAACTAGAGCTTTTTTGGTAGGAACAAATAATGGTATATCTGGTGAGCTCCTAATATGGCTTTTGAAGAGAAGAATTTGATACCAACCGCGTCCTGGGTATGACGGTAAACTACATCCGCGTCCTGGGTATGACGGTAAACTACATCCGCGTCCTGGGTATGGCGATAAACTGCATCCAACAGCAAGGTCTCGGATAATGTTTTCAGAAAAATAATGTTGCCAGCTCTAAGTTTTTGAAACAATAATGTTGCCAGCTCTAAGTTTTTTTTGTAGAAAAGGAATAATGTTGCCACCTATACGTTTTTTTTGAAACAATAATGTTGCCACCTATACGTTTTTTTTAAGCAATAATGTTGCCAGCTATACGTTTTTTTTTTTTTGAAACAATAATGTTGCCAGCTATACGTTTTTTTTTTAAACAATAATGTTGCCATCTATACGTTTTTTTTTTAAGCAATAATGTTGACAGCTATACGTTTTTTTTTTTTGAAACAATAATGTTGCCAGCTATACGTTTTTTTTTGTTTTTTTTTGTTTTTTTGAAACAATAATGTTGCCAGCTATACGTCTTTTTTTTAAACAATAATGTTGCGAGCTATACGTTTTTTAATCTATACAAAATATGCATTTAAAATTCATATAAACTGGATTTGGCATTAAATAACCCACAGTGGTTGATATGCCATAAAACCCAAACAAACAAACAAACAATTGATACCAACCATTAAACACGGCGGTGACAGCATTATGATTTGGCGGGAGTAGGGGTGCTTTGCTGCAGCTGGAACAAGCAAAATAGTACCCATTGACGGGACAATGCAAGATACCAATTTTGATCGAAAGTATCTTGTCCTTGTGTTCGGAATGTAAAACATTCCTATAACTTTAGACACATACATAAAGACCCACACATTTAGTTAGAAATAAAAATAGCCCTTGAAAATGGTTAAACGAAAAGCCGAAAGCGTTCGGAAATGCAGAACTTTTGGACAGTTTTTACACACTTTGTGTCCAGAAAAAAAGCACTTGTACGAACACAAGAAAATTTAGATAAGTTTAATCGCAGTACCTTGTCAATCATCTTTAATGAAACATCTATAAATGAGAGATTACTGTACAAATACACAATATAATATACCGTGTATAACAGCAAAATTGTTCAGTTGTTAGATTAAGCTTTGAACCGTTGTATCTTAGAAATGATTAAAGATATCTTACTGGAATTCTCCGAGATTTTTAGAAAATTATTGGACTCTGCTTTGAGCAATAAAAATGTATAATTACTCTCCAAACTTATCAGAGGAATCGTGGTGAAATCGATCATAAACGAAAATAACATGTTCATCATTAATTGCCATAGATAAGGATCAGAAGCTCATGAAGTATTGAAATAAAATTCATATATATATATATATATATATATATATATATATATATATATATAATTCCAGGAGCATTTTCCAACTTATTCAAGATGATTTTCATCCTCTCTAACCGTCTAACTTTCTGTCCTGGAGTAACAAGGTGCCTTCCAGGCTTCATGTACGATTTCATTTTCAAGTCTTTTTTCACTGCTCTTTGGACTGTCATAGCTGTAACTCCTCTCTCACAGGCCAAACGTCTTATGAATTAGGTAGGAAGCGAGATCAGTTGTCAATCTCTGATCGTCAAGACTTTTAGAGATGCATATATCATCGATATAAACTTTTACAAATGATCAGGAAATTTATGTAAACCAAAAAGAGAAGTTACCCCTGGGGGACGCCTGCGTTGAACGCCGGGGCCTCTGAAGTCTGGGCGTTAATAACTCGCTGTTAGAAAGGATTTTATAATAGAGAAAACCCTTCCAGTGATTCCATAGCTGGAGAGCTTGTGTAGTAAACCTTTGTGCCACACCTTATCGAAGGCCTTCCAGATATCTAATGCTGTGGTCCTTGTGGTATGCGTGTTGTTCAGGGCCTCATTAATTCTGTATGTTAATGGTAGTTAGGACATCAGCAGTGTCTCGGACTGATCGAAACCCATACTGCTCGTCGCACAAGACTTTGTTCCTATCCAGGTGCTTGACAACTTTCTTGTTGATTAAGGCATTAAAAACCTTACTGATGATACTGAAAAGACTAATGGGTCTATACTGGGAAAGGGAGGATCGCTTGCTCGCGTTCTTCAAGACCGGGTATACACTTGCCACCTACCACATGACTGGGAAGGATTTCTCCTTCAAGCAGTAGTTAAATAACTTTGCTAGAATCGAGGATAATTCTGGGCTGATACTCTGACACTGGAATGTTGTCTTGGCCAGTGGCATTTTTAGAGTCGTGGCTTTTGATAAGTTGGGATACTTCACTTGCCGAAATGAGTATATTACTGAGATTGTGGTCAGTGAGACGTGGGAAGTCGGGGAGGGGATGGTCTATAACATCTAACGTTGAGTTTGAGGCAAAGATCGTGACGAAGAGCTTTCGCCTTTGTCTGTCGAGGATGATATAACCTCGGGGTCATTTATAACAGTAGGCACAGCCGCTTTCCTTCTGTTCATAATTTGGTTGGTGATCTTCCAGAATTCGCGAGATCCAATTTGTTTCTTTTCAACCTTGGCTTGGACAGATTGCGCATAGCTGAACTTTGCGTTTTCCAGGATTTTCTTACAGCGATTACAGGCGGTTCTGAAAGAAGTAAGGGCCAGACTACCCCGCTCCTTGAGATACATTTTGAAGTAGGAGTCGAGTGAGCTATGGCTGCATCGCATTCAGGGGTGAACCAGGGCTGAGTGTTTGGTTTTTGCTGGAATTTTTGGTGGATATAAAGAAAACTCTGTTCCAGAAAGGAACCATTCAGAGATTAGGACAACACTTTTGGGGACAGCAGGGAATAAATTAAAGTGCCAACAGCGGCAAAAAAATTTGCTGAGAATTTGTCATGGTAGGATGTAAGAAAAAGGCCGAAGAGGCTCACCTGCTGTCTCGTCGCATCCGGGACTTGGGTGGATTCTTCAATGATCTGAGTTAGTTCATATGCAATGGAGAAGTCTTTGCAATATCTGCTTTCTTCATCGGTTTTGTTAGAGTGGACTAACCACTCTTTATGGTGAACTTTGAAGTCACCGCATATGGGAAAGTTGGCCGAGTGATGTTCGGTGAGGATATTGTCATTTCTCTCTGATATTCTATCGAAGATTACCGACCCTTCACCCTTTGGACGATACAGGGCAAAACGAATGTGCTACCATGGAGAAGTGTCACGCAAAAACACATAGGGAGATCAGGATCCTCGATTTTTGTGTCCCTGCCACAGGGAAACCCGTTCTTGATATAGGCACCGAGCCCGTGACCATGTCGATTTAGGTGGTCGTATTTTGCTATCATGGGTGAGTAGCTCGGAATTGTGAGCTCCTGCGATGGGATTGAGGCATTGGTAGCTGTTTCAGACAGGAACGGGAGTTCAGGTTGAAAGTGAAGAAAATGGTTCCACTTCTGGAAAATTTGAACGTAGACATTGGTGTAAGAGGCGGTATAACTGGAGTCTACTTTTTGTTTGTTTTCAATTGGATTGCTTTCATGTTTGTTTTGGTTGGTTTGGTGGATGACTAGTAGGCAGTAAAGCAGACACCCATCGGAGATGCACGCATAAATAACCTGGGTTGACTCGCCCGGAAATATTGCACATCATCATGAGTGTATGTCTCGTCTGCCTAGTGGTCAAGGCAACAGAACTCCTCCCTGGGTCAGAAACATCGTACCGGTCAGAGACCTAGAGTATCAAGTCAAGCTCGCTCGTATACATGACTAAGAGACCCATTGGAAGAAGTGGGATGACGAAGGTTCCTCGGGGGTACATGTGCATCCCTTAACCCCATTTGATTTAGTATCAGGTGCATAGTATTTATGCTGAGGGCATATGCACACGGGTCAGTTTACGACGCCATAGAAAAAAAACTTGCATTCAATATAATACGATCGACAATTAGCATTAAATTATTGCGCAGGTAAAGAGAACAGGCGCCTGTAAGCATTATATAATACACACACACACTTACATACTTATCTCAAAGTAAGCTTTAAGACAGAAATTTAAGGATAATAACAGAAATTTAAAGAAAAATAACAAAATTTTACATAAAAAATAAAGAAATAAAATTGTAAGATGAGTTAGTTAAAACAAAAAAAGTTAAACAGAGTTTATCAAAAACATACATTAGGACAGACATAGACTTCTTTGGGTGCATTCTTGACCAAAAATTATTACCGCTTTCGTCGGAGGTGTGGTGGTGGTAGGTCTCTGACCGACACAACGAACTATCTTGCTAGTATTAACGTAGGGTGGGGATCGCTCTTTCTACACAGAAAATTTCAACTGTCCATTAATATAAAAGACGAATTGGCGGGATTCTGTTGTTAATTCTCTGTATCTCTTTCTTTCTCTGCATCAACTGTTGCAAACAGAGAAACAAAGAAATACACAGAAAATGCCACTGTTCATTATTATATAAGACGAAAGGGCAGAATTCATTTGTTACTTCAATACCCGAAATAAAAATTATCTTGAATGGCCACTCATCTAGATCTTTTTTACACAAATGCTGGTGCTTTCCCATGGCGCAATCCTTGAACCTACGTTGTTTCTAATTTTCATAAATGACATTCTTGATGTCATCAATTCTCGACTCAGTATCTATACTGATGAAACAACTATTTACTCCCGTCTTAATAGTAAGTTTGATCGGTTCGATAAGGTGAAATTGGCAGTTGTTCTCGAAAATGACCTTCAATCTGTTGGTAAATGGGACAGAAGTGGTTTGTTAATTTTAACAACTTAAAAACGAAACTGTTGTTTCATTTGAGAGAACGATTTTTAATTTCCATCAGCATGGCTGATGCTAACCTTCAGGAGAGTGACTCAATGCACCTTCTCTAACATTTTCAGTTCACATGAAGTAGGAAAAAAAAGTATATTGAATCAATTGCTAAGTCTGCAGCAAACAAAGTTTGGTCACTATGTCGTGCTACATAATTTTCTCGCTAGAAAGTATCTTACATATTTATAAGTTTACTATTTGTCCGTGTTTTGAATATTGCTGTCACATCTGATCCCGTGCTCCTGCTATATATTTAGAAATTCTTGATAATATCCAAAGAATCTGCAATGTTATTGGTCCTGACCTGACATCTCGGCTTTAGTCCCTTTCTTAACGTCGTAACATAATTTCCCTGTGTCTTTTCTAGAAATACTTTCATAATAATTGTCCTGGTGAACTTTCTTCTATGGTACCTAGACTTTATGAATTTAAGCGTAATACTAGATTGGCGGTAAGGTCTCATCAATTGACAGTTGAAATTGCTAGATGAAACCATAAGTTATAAGCTAACAGTTTCTTCTATTGCACTTCTCCCTTGTGAAATTCTCTTCCGGCATCTTGATTCCCAGTCAAATTTGCATTTAAATGTTTGAAGATCAATGTCAAACGTTATCTTCTTTTATTGCTCTCTTATTAATATTAGTTTCTCTCAGTCAATAACGCTTTGCGTCCTAGCGGCCTTGTTGCCTTGCTTGAGGAGAAATGATTTTTTTTTTAAATGCATCTCTTTCTTTCACTGTGACAACAGCTGCAAACAAAGAAATAAATACACAGAAAATGTTACACTGTTCATTAATATATAAGATGAAAAGGTAGGGATCATTTTTAATTTTCTGCATCTCTTTGTTTCTCTGTTTCGCTGCTACAACTGTTGCAAAGTAATACAAAGAAAATGCCACACTGTTCACTAATGAACAAGGCGAAAGGATAGGAGTCACTTGTTAATTCTATGAATGTCTTTGTTTCATTGTGACAACTGTTGCAAACAAAGAAATGCACAGAAAGGTCTGACTATTCATTAATATATAAGAGGAAAGAGCCAATTCATTTGTTCATTCTATCTCAATGTTTTCCTTCTCTTTCTTCTTCTATATTATTCTTTTTCTTTCTTTCTCTATCAATGTTTTCTCCATCTTCTCTTTCTCCTCAAATGATCTCACCATCGTTCACTTATATTCTCTTCCTTCACCATCAGATTTCTTCGTCTTCTCTTCCTAATAAAATTATTTCATCTTTGTTCTATTTTACTCTTTTTCTCTCTCTCTCTTATTCTTCATCAACGTTTGCTCAACTTTTTCTTCTCATCGATCTTAAGCAATTTATAGTCAATCGTAATCTTTACTCAAACCTTATCTCTCTTATTTTACTTCATTTTTCTGATCCCGGAATGCCACCACAGTATTCGCTGCCTTAATTCCTTTTGTCAATCTCCAGCTTGCGTCTCCATAAGTGCGACATCAATATTTTCAGTTTTATTTCTCTGTTCCGAAGACAGATTATCGACGTTAGAAGTTTATCTCCGTAAAGTACTTTACTGGGTATATAACAGAGGCAATTCATATAAGTGCGGATTTATTTCTGAACGAATGAGAAGATTTCGGTAAGACCTTTCTGGTGAAGAGCCTCGTTACTCGAGTATCGTTCACAGGACAACGTCATGTCGATCTGTCGTAAGTGCATTCAGAAAAATCTGGATTCGACACTCACTGCATCAACTGTTAGTAATCATCGATACTGTGAGTGACGGTAAGAATCTCGTTTGAGTGAAACGATTGAGGATTCAAAGAAAAAAAAAACAAAAGAAAGGAGACAAATACAAAAGAATATAACTTGCAATGAAATGTCGGAAATTCAACTGTCACTGAACAACTTCGTTAATGTGGCTTTGTACCCGACGAAGTAAACACTAATGAGTAACTATTGGTTTACTTGAAGATTTGAGAATTGTGGACTTTTCTCTTACAACAATGGCCGCTGCTCGAGTCCAGGTGAGAAGCTAGGATCATGTGAGCGAGACAAACAGTTTGTTACTACCGTAGTGAATTTGATTCTCATTGGTTGCATCCTGGAGGAAGTTAGTAGTAGGGCCTGATGAAAACTAATTTTTCAAGATAGACGGACCGTCTACACTCTTAAGTGAGGCAAAGCGTAATTTTTACCCTCGATCTTCACTTCCCTGTATGCTTTTGTGACATACTAAGCTATTTTTAATACATACTGGAAAGGAAAGTCTTTAAACTTATATATATATATATTATGAAATGGACAAAGTCCGACAATTATTTTAAGACATTTTTAAAAGAATGTATAAACATAAAAATGTCTTAAAATAATTGTCGGACTGTGTCCATTGCATAAAGTGTGACGTCATTTGCTTATATTTGATACGCCATGAGCAGATATCATGGAAGATTGCAGTTGAAATACAGTAAATTCGAGCTTGCTAACCGAACGCTCCTTCGTGGCCAAATCGGTAAGGGCACGACAAGCTAAATGACGGTTCCGTATAGGATACAGGTTCGAATCCTGTCGGAGGACGAATATTTTCTGTGAAAATTTATCGGACATTCAGGCCGGTAAATGTTGTTTAATACTGTTTATTATAAACAGAGCATTCTATAAAAAGAATGTATAAACATAAAAATGTCTATATATATATATATATATATATATATATATATATATATAATGAAAAGGCTAAAATTACAACCAACCTCGCTACCCGGATTTCGACCATAAGGACTCCTCAGGCAAGTGGAAGGATGTAGAAGCCAAATAAAGCTATTCCAATATACCAGAAAACCGGAAGTGAGAGGGTAAAAGTATGAGGAAAGTGTAAGGCGGGGAGGAGAAAAAAATAATAACATTCTAAGTGAGGAAAAGAGGGGGAAATTATCAAATTTATTTTTAAATGCATGACACACTGGTCCGCTCCTCCTTCCTACCGCTGATGTCAGCCACTATGCAAGGACCCAACACCAAACACCCACCGAAGACCATCCCCACATCCAGCTGGTACAACCGCAAACTTGCGTTGCTGAACAAGATCGAGTCCCCTTTTCTCGCGGCAGGACGAGACGAAAGGCCCCGCCCACCTTAAACAAATACACTGGCAGGCGCGAAAGTGATGACACACCTCATCCCAAAACTAGGAGGCACTCACCGTCGGCAAAGAAGCTGGCCAGTCCCGAAAAAGACCTTCCAAGGATCATGAACAACCTGCAGATCATGAAACACCAAATGTGGTCTCCAAAAAGAGTCACGGTGAAACTTGAGGAAATCAAAAACACAAAGAAGATACCAGTCAAGGACGACAAAACAACAAAAATCTCTCCAACGAGCCTCCGCGGCCACAAAAGAAAGGCCGCAAACGAGGTCACCTATATATAGGAAAGGTCCCAATTCCTATGCCGATACTACGAACAAAGAAGCAAAGAACACTGCAAACAAAATGGGCATCGGCGACAAAATGCATACATCCTGTGAAAGGGAAGCGCCCTCGCGGCAAAGGACCAGAAAAAAGACCTTTTCAGCTGTCCTCCATTTCGCTCCACCAACCCAACAAAGACGGAGCTCGGAGCCATCAGCCGTGCTACCACACAAAATGACTGCGATTTGCTGAGTTCTGCCACGCAGGCCAACCAGCGGCAAGGCACCAATGAGCGCATCACCCGACTCAACAGTACCAATAACAAGAATGGCCCTGTCCTCATTAAATATATTTGCGACTTTTATCCATCTATTACCGAGAAAGGTCCCACGGAAGCATTGAATTATGCCAAACAATTTGTAACTATTAAAACAGACCAATTGGAAGTTATTTTCTACTGTAAACATTCGGTGTTATTTCATGGCGGAGAAGTATAGGTTAACCCCCCACCCCCAAAAAAAACCCTCATGATAGTGGCTTTGACGTTTCTTAAAGATCTCTAGACGTGGCAGAAGTTTCTGAACTTATGGGCATTTATACATTGAGTAAAATCAATAAATTTGTTCATATAGACAGCCACGGATTATTCAGGGATAACGGCCTGATGACTGTACCCGATAATAGATGGGCCAACGATACCATTCAAAAGAAGCTTTTTAAGATATTTAAGGAATTCGGCTTCAAAATTACGGTTGAGGTGTTCAATATTTGGATGTCAAATTTGACCTCAGAGTATGAAAAAAACTTTGAAAGAGGTGTGACATTATACGAACTTCGTTTTCACACCTCATGCGCAGCCTAAACGTAGATCGAGATGCACGGGCACGATCTGGTTTAACCCCACTTTTTTTTTTAAATTTGCAGTTAAAAAAATATTGGAAAGATATTTTATAAGCTTTTAGATAAATATTTTCCTAAAACCTCTTTATTAGCGAAGAGGTTTAATAGAAAGCAGTGAAACTAAGTTACATTTGAATCGGTAACTTGGAAAATGTTTTAAAAGCCATAATGTTAAAATCTTGGAGACAGAAAGAGGTGGAAGGGAAGAAAAGAAGAAATGCAACTACAGAAATAAAAACAATTGTCCATTGGATTAGGAGTGCTGCACAGAAGGTATCATTTACACTGTTGAGGTCAGTAATAATAATGGTTCAAGAAAATCTACATTAGATTTACTGAGGGCCCTTTCAAAAAGAGATTTTACAATCATGCTTCATCTTTTAGCTTGAAGAGCCATAGAAGTGACACCAAACTTGTCGATCGTGTCTGGAAATACAGAGAGCGGTATGGCAGAAGTCCTTGTGTAAAGTGGAACATGGTGAAGAGGGTAAAAACTGGCAGAATTCGTGGTAATTGTTGCCGGCTGTGCCAGGAAGAGTAATTGACCATTGCCACATATCCTGATAAAGGTGTCTTACTAAACGAGAGATTAAAACAAAAACATGTTAAAAATCGCTACATAATAGCAATCCGATGTGTCTTCTCGGGCAATGGTAAATTACTGGTGAGTGAACAATTAATTTCAAAAGCAGAGAAAGAAAGAGAAAGAGAAGACGAAAAAAAAAAATAAAATGAGGCTTGTGGGTTTACCGTGATTAACCAATCAAATATGAGGCCTACGCTAAAATCTAAACCAACTGAATCGTTTGCGACTGATACAAATGATTACATTATTTTGTAAAATATAGAGAAGTATGACGTTCAACTTTCACAGGAAGTTAGTGGGAAAGAGGTAGGGGGGATAAACTAGCGTCATGTTAACAAGACATTATTCTAAAATTTTAACACATCAGCAGATAGGTATTAATGTTAACAACTGAGCCCAAATATTTATTAATTAAAAAACTAGTAATTAATGTATATTATCCATAACTACATGTGCAAGAATGTCGTTTTTGATAAAAAGTTTTTAAAAAAATCACCATAAATACGCAAAAAAAATGCGTATGTTGAAAATTCCTTTACCCATAATATAGTTATTTGTGAAATGTTAGAATGCTTATTACCTAAACAATAACAATAATAATAATACTGAATAATTTATTTTAAAACATTAAAGTATATTTAATCACATCTCCCTAACAGCTGTCATGATCTGTAAATCCAAACGAAGGAAATAAGACTATATTTTGTTTTAGTCAGATGTTGATATTTTTCTATCATTATTATTTCTCTTTCCTTTTTTTCTCGTCTTTCTTTCTTTCATTAATTCATTCATTCATTCTTTATTTATTTATTTCATTCGTTCATTCTTTCTGAAACGAATCTATTCATTACATATCCTTTTTAACAGATATATTTCTCTTTAAGAAGTTGACAAACTACTTCTGGTTTGAAACTGGCATTTGCACATCCAAATCTGCATAAGTTTTGTTCTCCAAAAACAACTTGTTTTTCACAGGGTCATAAAAAACAAACAAATACCAATGATTTGTTATTATACAAAATAAAATTCTCTACAATTTCACTTCCTCTGTCAACATCGAAATCTAAAGGTGCATTAGAATAGTGAAAGATTCCTCTCAAAATCTTTGAGAAACAAGATTTCGTTGGAAACAAAGATTGTAATACCAGTCCTTGTATATGACAATGAATGCTGGACAATTTCCTCACGCATGACTTAAAGCAACAGAAATGTTGTTTTACAAAAGGACACTGAGAATATCATAGACGGATAATAATGTCGTTTTTCTTTTGAAGTTGAACGTCAAAAAACGACATTATTTTCTCACCAACCTAATATAATCAACGAGAAAGTTTTTAAAGAAAATGAAAGCAAGGAAACTTATACTTAGAATCAGACAGTTTTAATTTTTAGAGCAAATGGACGGCTTAGAGAATTTGCCACTCACAAGACAATACTGAAGGCAAATAGAGAAACAACTAGTAACCTACCTAACGAGATTGTGTAATTGGATAGCATTACAGGGAATGTGAGGGATAGTAAAAAGACAAAAACTGCTAAGAGATACAAACGATAGGAAGCTGTGAAGTGCCATGATCACCCACATGATCAAGGAACACAGCGCAAAGAAATCAGAAGACTATTCGTTCTAATTGCTGGAAGTCAGCTAAATTTTCACAGGGTAACTATATGAACATTATCCTGGGAAAATTGTTATTGTCCAAAAATATTTGTTGTTTATTGTACTGATTTCTGTTTCTGTCCTTGTAACGTTGGTCATTATGCAGTCGTTTTAAGTGTCTACAATTAGAGAGTCAGTTTTGCGTATGTGACATTATTGCTTTCTGTTCATCGCCTACTACGAGCGGCTTCATTCAAGATTTGTCCTGGCTCATTTCCAATGAGCGTACGAAGATGAAATGGCAGAGGTCTAAACATGCATTCGAACCAGGAATAACTTCAATTTTCAGGATTGTACTAAGTTGTGTTTCTGAGCTGTACTCGGGTTCCTCTATTGGAAAAGTAACAAGCCACAAACAGTTCGGAAAAGCTGATGTCGTTTATGTATCAACCCAGATCATGCCGGAATAGACTTTGCACTCACTATCACAACAAACCATCAAGGAAGCCAGATGAAGCTTTGACCTAAGGAGACCTCTCAACTACCGAGATTAGATTCACGTAACCGGACCAGCTGCATCTGGGTTGCAAGCGTGGGGGAGAATTGTATTATACGCAGTTACCTAAACACTCGCCACACTGAATAAATGGACAGTCTTTCTCAGACGAGAATAGAACATCGGCCTTTCGGATGACTTGAAAACAGTCACCTTGCAGTGTTGATTTCTCTGTCCACCTTTCACCCTTTTCTCACTCTCTCTCTCATATATATATATATATATATATATATATATATATATAAAGATATTTTTGTAGGTACAAAATTTAATGATCGAAATAAAAGTATAAAACTTAATATTACGAGACATATTAAAACATTATAAAACTTAATATTACGAGACATATTGAAAATTTTTTTAATGTCTCGTAATATTAAGTTTTATATTTTTATTTCGATTATTAAATTTTGTACCTACAAAAATATCTTTAAATATCTGAAAATCAGATACAGTCATAGTTTAATTTGTAAATTAAATATTACAGATTAAGGCTAAATTAAGATCTATTGAGTATGAAATTAAATTTCTTAAACAATGTATCCGCTTCCAGGTTTGCCCCTCTTTTATTCAGTTCAGAGTAAGGAGGGCTAAGTTACATCCTGGTTGGAAGATTGAGTCTGTCTTTATTAAAGATTGGATTCAACATCTTTCTTCTAGAAGCCTTGGTCTAAAGCGTGATTACACGAGATTACTATGTTCTCATATGAATTCAGTTTCATTTTTTGATTGGATTAGGTTCTCTAGGATTTGGGGTTTTGTCCATCAACGGCAGTGTGTTAAATTTTCTGCAAAGCAAGATGCCAAGTTGAAAATTTTGGTTCAAAAGAAATATGGAGTCACAGCTGAACCAAATTTAAATAATATTATTAATTTGTACACGCATGAACTAACCGAGTTAGAATCTTTTGTTCTTTCTCACGGGTTGGACTTCTGCATTCCACCCTCTATGCCTGACAAAGAGAAGAATTTTTCAGAGTTCGAGGTTTTCTATGCTCAGTTGGCAAGACTCTCTCCTACCTCTGTTGACGCGGTGAGCAATTTGAAAGCACAGTTGAATAATTTCGCACACACTTTTTCCTGTTCCTCTGTTGCAACTGCTGAATTCAAATGGAAAGCAGAATATCAGCGAGTTGTTAATTTGCTGAGGAATAATTATGACTTGATAATTTCCAGACCAGATAAAGGTGCTGGAGTAGTTATTTTAGATCGAGCAGACTATATAACCAAAATGTCTTTGAACTTAGAAGATTCTTCAAAATTTACTAAACTTGGATCTGCTGATACCTGGGATGGAACTACTTCAGGTGAAGTAAAACTTCAAAAATCACTTCTGAAGTGGGTAAAGTCAGGGCTACTTCCAAAAGAAATTGCCAACGAAATCCGTGTTTCCGGTTCGATTCGTCATCGTCTGTATGGTCTCCCGAAAATCCATAAAGAAGGTGTACCATTACGACCAATTTTATCTATGATCGGTTCAGCCCAACACAAGGTAGCCCAATGGCTCTCCACACTTTTGGATCTTGTGTTGCAGTGCTTGGATGCATCTTGTATAAAGGATTCCTTTTCCTTCGTCGACCGCGTTCAAAATTTGTCTTCTGGCAAGTTCATGCCCTCTTTTGATGTCTGTTCCCTGTATACTTGTGTCCCTCTAATGGAAACCATCGATATTTGCTGTGATTTTCTTGATCACAGTTCATTGACTCCACCTAGTATTCCTGAGTCAATATTTTGTGAATTGATGAAATTTGGCACGTCCTCCATGGAATTTAGTTTCAACAACACCATGTACCGACAGATTGACGGAGTTGCTATGGGCTCGCCTTTGGGTCCGGCACTTGCCAACATATTTGTTGGCTTTCACGAAGAAAAGAGTCCACTTTGTCCTCAAATGTATTGTCGGTATGTTGATGATACCTTTTGTTTATTCAACAGTGAAGTTGAGGCTGATCAGTTTCTTTCGTTTTTAAATGGCATCCATCCAGCACTGAGGTTTACTGCTGAGAAGGAATCCAATCTTCGATTGGCCTTTTTGGGTGTATTAGTACATTAACAGGTTTTCTCACTTCTGTTTATAGAAAATCTACTTTCGCAGGCTTGTATACGCGTTAGGACTCATTTTGTCCCACTAAGCGCAAGATTAACATTATTAAAACCCTCCTACATAGAGCATTAAAGATCTGCTCTGAGCCCTTCTTGAACGACGAAATCGACTTTATTAAGGATACCCTATGTAGTTTGGGTTATCCTCTTGATACTGTTAATTCAGTTATCCGCAGTAAAGTTGAAGAGTTCAGAAGTGCCGAGCTCTACACTGTTAAAAAATGCCCAGTTTACCTCAGATTACCCTGGATTGGTACCAAATGTGAAAAAATAGCTAAACAAATTTCATCCAACGTTCGTCGTTGTTTTTTCTCTGCCGAAGTTCGGATTATTTTTCAAACTCGGCCTATGTTTCGTTCTGCGTGTAAAGACGTTCTCCCTCTCCATCAAATTAATTCAATTATTTATAAATACGTTTGTAGTTGCGAAGCCGACTACATAGGGAGAACAACTCAACGCTTAGACATGAGAATAAAACAACACGTTCCTACAAAAATTAGAAATCACACCTTGCCGTTGAATGTACTCGTCCCGAACACCTATGGTTTTGCCATATGCGAACAACTATTGAAGAACAGAGATTGTGCAGCCAAATTTAGTGCTGACTGGTTCAGTCTGAAGTCGGACGACCGGCTGATCGGTTGATCTCTCTGCCTTCGGGCGGGGAGGAAACCGAACGAGTCTACGCCGAAGGGTGGAGTCTCTTTCGGGGAGGTAAACCGACCCTGAACCCGTTTATACGGTTCAAAGGGCATATTTTTGGCCGAGGCCACGGGCTCGGAGATCCCACGTTAAACCGGCCTTCTGCCACATGATACCCTCGTGGGGGGGTGACTAAATACTAGTGCTGACTGGTTCACCGTGTTGTTCCGGTCACACTCTTTATTTCATCTAAAGGTTCTGGAGGCACTTTACATCAGGTCCCTTAAGCCTTCTTTGTGTAAACAACGTGAGTGTTTGTTGGGGCTCGCTGTCATTTGTCTCTAGTTCCTTTTGCTATTTTTTTTCCCTCCTACAACTTCCTTTTATTGTACATTTTTCTGTGTTAATTTTAAATTAAATCTCCCATTGAAACCTGAAGAGCGGGACCGAAACCGTTTTTAATGTCTCGTAATATTGTTTTATACTTTTATTTCGATCATATATATATATATATATATATATATATATATATATATATATATATATATTAGGAGTGGTGCAAAAATAATGACGTAATAATGTCGTTTTTTGACGCTTAAAATACGTCAAAAAACAACATTATTACGTCATTATTTTTGCACCAACCTAATATATATGTGTGTGTGTGTGTCGTCTGAGAGTTCCTATGAAACCCTTTTCACTAAAAAGTATATAAAGGGAAAAATAATTACCATTAATTTGATCATGGAAACACTTTAAGTTTTCGAACCTTCTTTGAGAGTTAAAAGAAAGAAAGATTACTTCGATTCTTGAAACGGCATAGAGCTTTATAGAATTTTTTTTCTTCGAATAATCAGAGTGCGTATAAAAATTTGTCTATATTTCTGAGATGAGGTATTATGTACACTATTTACATTATTCGGACTATTGTCCTCATCTTTGTCGCCATATTTATTACAACGTTTCGATCGTTGTACGCTCCGGCCTTCTTCAGGTGGTGGTTGGAATGTCGAACTGAACCCTTTATTTCGCTCACTGGGGTAGTCTGTTCTAGTTCCACGTGCCATGTTTAATGGATGTCAGTTATCAGTTATCTCCTGTTAATTTTCCCTCTGAAAGTTCTCCACTGCCTTAACCGGGTATTGAACTCACACACTTTGGGTCCTGTAACTGGATCTAACAAACGCCTTTATCCACTGTGCCATGTGTCCTTGAGGACTGGCGGTGGAGCACTTGGAGAGGGGAATTATTAAGACACTATCTCTAGGAAGTTTACCATTCAAGGCTTGAGACCCCATACCAACCATAATTATTTTTGTGAAATTCTTGTTGCCGCATTTGATTTTAATCACTGAAAACCAAGTTAAGTGACTATTGTAGCCATTGGGAGTAAGACTTTGTCAGCAGCAGTAAGCAGTAGTGGCGGCAAATGAAGTCGAACGTGATAGCAAGTCTTCAGTAGCAGGGAAAAGCAATAAGAATATTAGGTTTAAAGCACCAAGTTTTAGCTTTATTACAGAATTAAAGCGCTGGTCCGTGAATTTAGTGGCGTAGTAATTTTGAGTCGATTACTACAAAATTAGACTTCATGGTAACAATTGACAGTAACTAATTAGTAATAAAATAAACGATATCCCGAGATACGAATAGTGGAACAAGGGTAATATACTCCCATAGAATAAATAAAAGACACAGTTCGGAATTCTCTAAAGTTTAGACGGACTGACAGATAACATGAAAAAGGCGGAAAGAACAACGGTTAAAATGCCATAAGAAAGACGAGGATAATAGCTCGACTGTAAATAATATAAATCAGTTTTGAACCTTGCCGCTTATATATATATATATATATATATATATATATATATATATATAATTCTTTATAAGAAAAATAAACACGAGAGATTAGCAAGGTTGCTTTTACGTGTTCATTCTTATTAGGTAAATTTAATGATGACTTTTGTATAGGGCACTCAGTTAGGATTGAACTCATTATTCCCTGCCAATAACCTTCCCATGATTTCTCTCGAACGTTTGTAGTTCAAAAACAGTAATTTAACCTTGCTAACCAGACACTTCATCTGTGGCTAAATGGTATAGCACGTCAGGCTACATGGCGGTTCCGTGTAGAATAGAGGTTCGATTCCTGTCGGAGGACACATTTTCTTTGAGATTTCTCGGCCACTCAGATCTTTAAATGTTGTTAATACTGTTTATTTCAATAGAGCATTTACTTAAATATTTGTATCTATAAAAAAAACGTATAAACAAAATTATATATAATTGAATATACATAATATCCTACGTCGACAGCATGACTCGGGAGTTCTATGCGGATACGCAATCTTCAAGTGTAGAATAATCATATATATATATATATATAAGAGAGACATATCCATGTGTTTGAACAGATAATTTTTTTTTAAAGAAAATGCGCCTACAACAAGAATAAAAAGGAATATTCTAATATCCTGTTGCCATACACACGTTTTCATGAAAGCTTTCAACCTCTAGACCAATAGACATTAATTTCACTCTCTACACATTTACCCACAAAATATAACGTTTATAGCATTAACATATCTACGGGCTTGCCATTTATCTCGTGAGTGCGCCGCCCTCAAACACAACGGTATATTGAGTCAGAAAGGCGCTTTATTATTCAAGAAGAATAAACCTATAATAAAACTTCCAAACTGTCCCCGTTTCATGCTTGAAATTTGATTTTAAATTTCTAAGAATATTCAATAAGATTGAAAATTTAAGCTCTTGGAATATTCCCGTCATCCTTGTTATCTCTAAATATTAGTTTGTTTTCTTTAGTAGAACCTTTTGGTCTCGTATTGCATTGTCTGACTTCCAATCTTTATTTATGCGGATTTGATCAGTTTTCAAACGAAGTGCTTTGTTTTGCTTCCCTTTCAAATATAGGAACTGTTTTGCGAACTTTCTCCGTACTACAATCTATTCAATTATTCCGAATATATTTATTTTAGATCTTTTTAAACGCGATATTTATTTATTTATTTATTTATTTTTAATTTAAAATATGAATTTTATGCATAATTTATTCACAGTAAAATCTCTTTGGTTTCCCAAGATTAAGTTCCACGATAAACCTTTATGCAGAGGACATATTGCGCATGAGCAGAACGATATACAGTCACGAGATGTTTAACAGTTGATATCGGATTAGAAAGTAATCTGCGCCGACTGAAAGAAAACTTTGATATCTTACCATGAATGAGGTAAGTGGTATTGTCAAATTGTTTCACACGTTCCATCTTAGGTGCCTAATACGGGGGATGGGACTGGAATTTGTCTTATGCTATACACGGGAGGTCTTAATAAAAGTAGGGATCGGAAATCGTTTAAAGGATCAGAAAGTGCACAATTTATAAACGAGGTGGTCTTTATAAGATCGAGGAAGAGTCGGAAATTTTCCTAGAAGAAATAAAATAAAATAAAAGTCATTACCCCGTCTATTAGGCACCTAAGAGTAATCAGTTTGAATATATATATATATATATATATATATATATATATATATCAAAAGTTCAGGAATGTTTATTCTAAATTCCGATTATTCTTGTTAGTCTTTGCGCCAAAAAAAAAAAAGAATTTTTCCATTTCTTTTACACCATTTAGATTTTTTAAAAAGCTAATTTTTTTTTTAATTGAATGCTAATCGACAATGATTATTACAATTTTGTTAACGAAAGGACCAATTAATTTAAGTACTGCCTAATTTATTTATAAAAATTTAATCATTTTTATTTATTTATTACAAATCTTGAATATTTGTAACACAAAAAAAAATATCAAGACCCTATGTAATTTTAATATATTTTGTTACGGAGAAGACAGTGGAAAGTTACGAATTTTTAATATATGGCGGGAGGAAGGGCACTACACCATAAAGCAATTTCCTCTTCTACATTCACACTTTCTCAGAACCGTTATTAATACGTCTCAAGTGTTTCTATGGTAACGGATATTTGTGTCTACACGAAATTTTTCTTACAAACAACTAATCAAAATCGAGTAAATCTTAAGTAATTTCACTTTTTACACACACACACACACACACACACACACTATATATATATATATATATATATATATATATATATATATATATATATAGCGAGACTCTTCGCAAGCCGAATTGAGTCACTGGGCGTGTTTCCTAAAAAAATAAATACGCCAAAAATCCACCTTCATCCCAGCCGTGCGCCGACAGCTTAGTGGTAGAATATCCGCCTGATACCAATTCAGTCGGGTTTCGATCCAAGCTAGAGGCAACCGGATGTCTAGCCGCACTGATGAGCTGTGATACAGCGAAACTGTCTGTGGATGACATTTTTTATATATATATAAAACCGTTTTCTCGGATCCATGATTAAAAATGGCTTCAACCTTTTAGGTTTTCAAAGAAACAACCCTTCGTTAGAGCCTACAGACTGACGCTTCATAATATCAAAGAGATTTACCAAATAACAATTACTACCTCACTTCAAGACTTCTAACGGCAGTAACAACGAAAATGGGTAGTACATGTAACTGGAAGTAATGATATAATCAAAATGTTGACTTTCTATACTACCTTAAACAAAAGGTTTGGAAGGAGACTACCATCAATACTAGATTGATAGCAGTGTCCATGAGAAGTTTATTTCCCTGAAAAAGATTTTAGAAATTTTGACTGACAGTAATACTAAACGTTTGGCCAATGAATGCCGAATGTTTTCTCTGGGGAAACTGCTTGTCTCACCCTGACTGACATTAGTATAACTTAAAAAAATATCGTAAAATTGAACAAAGATTTAGTGTTTAATTTCTGAGAATGAAGAGTTACTAAAATAGTTATTTTATACTGTATTCAAGAACTCTATTAAATTATTTACATTGAAGTCTATTTTTAGACAATTCCCTCGAATCCCAAGCAGAGAGAATTTAAGCAACATGGGTACTGACGGAAATACTAAATTATTTAAAAAGAGAAATTATGCAGATAATGATTAGAAGCCTAAACTAAACTATCCTTCGGTTGAGTTTGGAATGTCTTTTTATGCATCATAGCCTTTCTGCAAAGTAGTAAATGCATTTCGATGCTTAGACAAGTTTTAAAAGTAGTTTTGTGAATAGTAAAAGTTGTTACATGATAGCACTCATATCTATCTTGCTCAGACGGCAATATTTTGCGCCCTTTTTGTTTACTCGTCTTCTCGCCTATGGATTATTTTTCAAGAATTTAGACGGCTTCCTTTAAATGTAAAATCTTCGGGCAGGATAAAGTAAAGAAACCAATACCGAATTAATTTTATCGGTTCATTGACCGAAAAATTGTTATATTTCAAATATCGAATTACTGCATAGAAGTCGAGGGATTTTTTTATTATTATTGAAGAAGCATATTTTTTCCAATTTTGTTTTAAACAGAATTTCGGATTGAAGACAAATCTCCAAATATTTTTAAGATTTTTAGGAATTATGGATTTTCTAATATTGGTTAGAAAGAAAATAAATTTTCAACTCTCTAAGGTCTAGCAAGCATTAATATCTCTGTGATGAATGCGCGTCTGTTCAGACGCAAAAGAGGCCCGGATCGCATGCGGACATGTTTGTCAACGCTAGTTCCACCCGGGATTTTTCTCGATAGCAGCGGAGCAACTTGGCATGTCTAGATACGGGCCTCAATACAACTCTTTGTAAGATGCCTCATATCAATAAAAGCATTGGGAAAACCAGCAGCCAGGAATAAACGGTGTCTTGGGAAGTCGGACCCTTGGGTATTTTTTTTTTTTGTGCCTGTGGTTTTCGAAGCACTGTTATTTTTGTTAGCTCCCGTCTCTTCCTTTTCTCTGCCCATAGTAATAGGTAATCCCCGTAGTTGCTGGGAGAGCAATCGGTTACATGTTTCCCCCAACCTCGACGCACTCTTGCCGTACATTGCAGCAAGACAAGGAAAGATATGGCAACACTACAAGTATGGTCCTTTGCGCTCTAGGACTGCCTGGCCGATGTAGTCCTGTGCGGACATTAAGTTATTTACTAAGCTAAGCTTAGTCTTGGCATAAAGCCCAAATTATGAAGCACTCAATAAGGATCGAACTAATAGTAATGATCAAATAAGATCGCTAATCATTACACTAAGTATCTCCACGAAATCTCTAAAAAGTCTATACTTTCTCCAAACGTAATGAAAACACAGTTTTATCGTCATTTTTTTTTTGTTATTATTAAGAGGAAAGATCAAAGATATTTTTAATATTTAAATATTTTTTAAATATTTAAATATTTTGCTCCTTTTTAGAAGATTCGAAATTGATTAAAAATCTTGTTTTTCTTGCGTCAGCAGATCTACTATATTTTAGCATGGTAAATTTTAGCGTCTTTTTTGCGGTGACGTGCATTAAATTGGAAATTCTTACAAAAATCAAATTGTTGGATTTTAATAAAATTTTATGACTTATTCAGAAATGAAAGGAATTGTTTTAGAAATGTCTTTTTATTAAAAAAAAATCTTGATAAAAAATGTTAAGTTTATGAAAATTTCACATTTTTTTTCTTTTTGCAAAATCGTAATAAAACTAAGACATTATTTAATTAGACAAGCTTTTAATTTCATTTATGAATATATATCAAGGAAAATATTGTCTTAATAAATAAATAAATTTTCGATAAAAAACAAATTTTTACAAGATTTGTTTTCATTTTTTTTTTTTTTTTTTTTTTTTTTTTTTTTTTTCCTAAATTTTAATTAGAATAATTTGTAATATTTTAAAATCTTTTATAATTCCGTTTCAGCGGTGCATTTCTTTGGAAAGATTGTTATTAAGTAAAATTTATATTTACTAATCATATATCGTAAAGTTTATTACAGTCTGACACCCCGAATATTTTTTTCAGAATTTTGAATTGTTTTTCTATATGTAAAAACGTGGCGAGCTTTATAGATACAGTCACCCATATACGACACTATCAATAAATAAGAGCGACAATTATAGTAAATTTAGAATCACAATTTTCTAAAAATCAATAAAACACAAGATTAAGGAGAATATTTTCTTAAATTTTTAAGATTACTGAGTACTTAAAAGGCATTAAAAGCGTTATATTCCTCAATTATTATTTAAGGTTAAACCCCTCGTTTAAACACCATTAGATAAGAATCTATTTGTCATCAAGGTGTCACGGAAGTGTTAAAATGTTGTCAACATAAACAATCTATCGTTGTGTTGAAAAATACATCTGATATTTTAAACTTAAAAAAAAATAATCATTGTTTTAAATCAGACTAATTATACTTTAAATCATCTAATCTTCCTCAAATAAAGTTTCAGAAAATTATATTCTACTTTTGGAAGAATTTTTAATGAAGAGATTTACACTTTTATAACACTTTGCTCAAAATGGCGCTAAATTAAAAAAAAAAAACTAAACAAAAAAAGAAAAAAAATTTCCAATCAACTTAAATTAGTTTTGAAATACAGCATAGTATTTTGTTTATTGAAAATATTAAATTTAATTTCTCAGCTTGAAATTAGAACTAAAATAAAAGCTTCAAGAAAGATTTTTAAACATTAGTTATCGCGTTTTTGTAGAGGTACCTACATACCCTGCCGACATGGACAGCAGGAAGTTATGCTTCCAAGTTTTTTGTCTTCAGCTAAAGCAAATTTAAGGATTAAGTTAATATTTAAGACCAATGAAGGGCGTTATACCATGAAAACTTTGGAAGCATTCAAGGTTAAAGATGAGGCTCTGTTCGCTTTCGAACTATCTCCGACACTAGCTCGCTAACAATCGAGTTGTGGCAATGACCCTTAAAGAAATATAAATATTCATTTATTTTTCTGCTAAGGCTTTTCTTAAACTGAAATGGGAAAATAAAAAACAAAAAAACAAACTTGGAGTCAATCTTTCTTTTTATTGAATTAAGACATTAATGTTGATCATATTTAGGTATTCGAGGCGAGTGTTCAAACGCCTTCTGAAGAATAATTGATTTCAAGTATTACTTCCAGTAAGGCTATTCGATATAGAATGTCCAGAATTAGTGAACAAAAATTACGTAATATTCCATTGAGTTAATACCAGATTGTTTCTTTTCTTTTTTTCTTTCTTTTCTTTTTTTCTTTCTTTTCTTTTTTTCTTTCTTTTCTTTTTTTCTTTCTTTTCTTTTTTTCTTTCTTTTCTTTTTTTCTTTCTTTTCTTTTTTTCTTTCTTTTCTTTTTTTCTTTCTTTTCTTTTTTTCTTTCTTTTCTTTTTTTCTTTCTTTTCTTTTTTTCTTTCTTTTCTTTTTTTCTTTCTTTTCTTTTTTTCTTTCTTTTCTTTGGTTTCTCTTTTTTCTTTTTTTTTTTCTTTGGTTTCTCTTTTTTCTTTTTTTTTTTCTTTGGTTTCTCTTTTTTCTTTTTTTTTTTCTTTGGTTTCTCTTTTTTCTTTTTTTTTTTCTTTGGTTTCTCTTTTTTCTTTTTCTTTGGTTTCTCTTTTTTTTTTTTCTTTGGTTTCTCTTTTTTTTTTTTTCTTTGGTTTCTCTTTTTTTTTTTTCTTTGGTTTCTCTTTTTTTTTTTTCTTTGGTTTCTCTTTTTTTTTTTTTTCTTTGGTTTTTTTTTTTCTTTTCTCTTTTTTTTTCTTTGGTTTCTCTTTTTTTTTTCTCTTTCTTTTTTTTCTTTTCTCTTTTTTTCTTTCTTTTTTCTTTTTCTTTTTTTTTTCTTTGGTTTCTCTTTTTCTTTTCGCTTTTTTCTCTTTTCGCTTTTTTTTCTCTTTTTTCTTTTCGCTTTTTCTCTTTTCGCTTTTTTTCTTTTCTCTTTTCTTTTTTTTTTCTTTTCTCTTTAGTTTTCTTTTCTCTTTAGTTTTCTTTTCTCTTTAGTTTTCTTTTCTCTTTAGTTTTCTTTTCTCTTTAGTTTTCTTTTCTCTTTAGTTTTCTTTTCTCTTTAGTTTTCTTTTCTCTTTAGTTTTCTTTTCTCTTTAGTTTTCTTTTCTCTTTAGTTTTCTTTTCTCTTTAGTTTTCTTTTCTCTTTTTTTTCTTTTCTTCTTTTTTTTCTTTTTCTTTTTTTTCTTTTTCTTCTCTTTCTTCTTTTTTTTCTTTTTTTTCTTTTTTCTTTTTTTTCTTTTTTTTCTTTTTTCTTCTTTTTTTCTTTTTTCTTTTCTTTTTCTTCTTTTTTTTCTTTTTCTTCTTTTTTTTCTTTTTCTTCTTTTTTTTCTTTTTCTTCTTTTTTTCTTTTTCTTCTTTTTTTTCTTTTTCTTCTTTTTTTTCTTTTTCTTCTTTTTCTAAATTGAAATCTAGGCAAAAAAATTAAACGAAAATCCCATCGTTCGTTCTCAAACATTCTTCAGTTTAAATTCTATTCGTGTTCATTTTCAACCGGTGATACACACACA
Source organism: Acanthosepion lycidas (assembly GCA_963932145.1). Lineage (NCBI taxonomy): Eukaryota > Metazoa > Mollusca > Cephalopoda > Sepiida > Sepiidae > Acanthosepion > Acanthosepion lycidas. Next base: position 86,305,905 of record OZ010584.1, read on the forward strand.
CACACATATATATATATATGATTTTTCCTTTTTTATATAAGCCATTATTAGACTGAAGTTTTTCTGTCTTAACAGCGGATGTGCTGCTGATGTAATCGATAGGGGCTCAGAATGAGAAATCAGATACAATTTAGAATTCCAATCGTTTTTGTTTTTTTGTTTGTTTGTTTTTTTGTTTGTTTGTTTTTTTTTGTTTTGTTTTTTAGCGCAAATAACATTGAGAAAGTTATGAATTATCTCCTCTCCCAGCTATGAATAAAACAAAAAGTTTTTTTTTGTTTTTAATGAGAATAGAAGTTAATGGTAGCAAAAACGTTATCAGGCTGTATAATTTGTCTCCAGATGAGAGTTTTCGTTACCATTACGGTGCCATTGACTACAATACTACTAATACTACTACTAATCCACTAACTCATTTAGTGACAACTCAACATCAAAACGAGAAACGATTTTTTAATTTAATCCAAGGAAAAACCGATGTCTAAATAATTTTTTTATTTCTAAATAAAAAGAAAGAAAATATTTTGTTTAAAGGGAGGTAAATCAATTTAAGCTATTATTTCCTTTATCGATTTAACTATCTATGCAAAGAAAATATTTATCTGCATTTAGACAAAATTAGTTCCCGGTCAAAATTAAACAGTTTAATTAATCATTTCCTTTACTCCTATATTTCTTAGATTGCTGTCTTATTTGTTCAAACCTTTCATGTGAAGCACTCAGATACATTTGTCTCTGAACTGATCGTCTTGCTTCAATTTGGTTTTCAAATAGGCTTTGTCGTCTTGTTGCTAATCTTTTTCTTCCGAGATATATTTCCATTTCGCTGTTATATTAAGCACGTAAAATTTTTAACATGAAAAGATATTGAGCAAAATGTTGTTTATATACATCAGGAGTAATCAATGAATCAGAGAACATTGAGCGTCCAAAAGATTTAAAGGGAACGGATTAATTAAACGGTTAATTTGCTTCTGTTTGACTTGTAAATTCTTTATCTGCGCTTTATTGAATCTCAATACATTGATTCAAATCTGTTTTTTCATTGCATCGCATTATTAAAACTTTCTAACAATTTCCATCAATTTTGACGGAACATTTACACTAAATCATTAGTAATTATTTCTTATTAATATAAACGTTATTTTTACTGGGTACACTGTTTGAATTGTTACCCACGTTTTTATTTTTATTTTATTAAACAGCGAAATTAATAACAACCATGTTCAATTCCTGTTGTAGGCAGCATTTGTCTTTAGTCGGACTTCTCAATTTAGGCAGGTTATAACTTGTGTTCCTGCTAAAAATAACATTTATAGTAATAAGAAATAATGTGGGATAAAAATTTATTTAAAAAAATTACTAGTAATTATAAAATAATGGTTGTTTTCATAAGGTAATAACAGGGGCGTAATCAATCTGTAACCAACAAATTCTATAACATGTTATTTGTGGGAAAGAAGCCGTGTATTTACCTTGGGTTGTTGGACAAAAAGTTTTACTAATCCTTTATAGTTACAGTGGTCACGTGACACGGTTACCACATGATAGCTGAAGCCGTATAAAAGGAGAGGAAATTTCTCGCCTTTTAATAAAATTAGGTTCCATGTTACCAAACTGTTCTACGTCGCGGAATACGGAAATTCATTTCGCAACTTAAGTTAGGTGCTATTGCTTTTTTTTTTTTTTTTTTTTTTTTTCTTCGACCTGATTAATTTCTGTTCGTTTGGGGAGTTGGGAGCATTTTCTCGACATATTTTATGTGATTCTTCTTTTCATCGATTGTAAAAATAATCTTACCCGAGATCAAAGTGTACTATCTCTTCCCATTTTTAACCTTTGGAGAATCTTGGTCCCTTGTTTATTGCACTGAAGAGAGGGAGTTGGTGAGTACCGACACCAGTGTGACAGTGGTCGTCTTGGCTGGGAAGTAAATTTTGTTCTTGGTCGTATGAACGTGTATAGTTACCCACAATAAGAACGAGCTTGTGTCAAACCCTATCACCTTGTGTACATATGAATAAACTCAGCTACGTCAACTCCTTGTTGCCAATACACCGTCAGTTGTCTCCCTTTATGTAACCCTTAAGGCAACTAGTATTTGTTTTAATTAATATGGCGAATATCAGCTTAGTTCAGGAAAATGACCAATCAATATTTTTTCATGGTGTTGGCTTTAAACTTTAAAGCATCAATAATTGAGAGTAACTTTTTAACCAATAAATTTTGAAAAAGTTTATTGGTTTACATAAATTTTTGCTATATTGGTGCATTACCAATGGGCATATTACGTAAATACATCAATACATATTTCTAAAAGGAAACCTGTTTATATGAATCGTTATATCGATTTACTTTCGATATTGCTAATAAATGTTATCTTCTTTTCCTGAGAATTCACATTGAGTTTAGTCATACAACTGCTGTTTGTGCTTTTCTCACAAGGAAAAATGACTGACATACGCAAATAATTTATAAAATATTCTGTTCTGCTTTCTGTTAATAGTGATATGAAAAAATACGTTATCAATCGATCGCACGGTTGATTTTATTTTTTATTTGCAATCTTATTTTCTCTACGGGCGTGCGAGAAACATTGTTTGTGATATGACTTTAAAGCACTCTCGACAAACAAATTCAAAATCACACTCTAGTAATATATATATACAGTGGGGAGAAATGAATACTGGTACACTTAAAAATTGTATTTTTATAAATGTAGAAGCCTTAACCAAAATAAATTTTTATACATTTTATGTGTAAAGATACATTTTATTAAAAAATAGTAATAAACTTAATTCTTATTCTAACAGAAATTAATGCATATTTTTTTTCCTTTTAACTGATGAAAAAAGTATTCGTACAAAACAAAAAACGGATATTAATTTAATACTTTGTGGAATATCCTTTATTGAGTTCAACAGCTACCAGTCTATTCCTGTACGTCTCAACTAATGATTTGCACACATTGAGTGGTATTTTGTCCCATTCTTCTTGGCATATTGTCTTCAAATTATTGATATTTGTTGGTGCTCTTTTCCCAATTTGAATTTTCAAATATCGCCATAAATTCTTGATTGGGTTCAAGTCTGGGGACTGACTTGGCCATTGCAAGACATCAACGTTACTTTCAGCTAACCATTTCCTTGTAGATCTAGCGGTATGCTTAGGATTATTATCCAGTCGGAAAACCCAATCATGAGGTAGCCGAAGTCTCTCAACAGAACGCATTACATTGTCTTGCAGGATTTTCTGTTATCTTTCGGCATTCATTTTGCCATCTATTATTGATATTCTGCCAACACCTTTTGCAGAAAAACGGTCCCAGATCATGATGCTGCCACCACCAAACTTTACAGTTGGCAACGTGTTCTTTGGTAAGTAGGCTTCACCGTCCTTCCTCCACGCATGATTTCGATAATTATGACCAAACAACTCTATTTTAGTTTCATCTGTCCATAGTACTTTTTCCCAAAACGAATATTCTTTATCCTTATGCTCTCTAACGAATTTTAGCCTAGCATCTCTGTGTCGTTTCAAGGGGAGTGGAGTCTTCCTTGGGATGCGTGACTTCAGACTGTTTTTGTGTAGTTCATTACTTATTATACGCTTGGTTACTTTAATCTCTAATGCATGCAGATGTTCCTGCAGCTCTTCTCGGGTAACCTGTGGATTTTGTTGAATCTGGCGTCCCAATATCCTTGCTGATCTTAGAGAAATCTTCCTCGGAGCACCTGTTCGTCTTTGGTTTTCGACGCTGTTACCAGTTTTAAACCTTGCAATGAACGAAGCAATTGTAGTAAAAGGAATATTCAGGTTGTTAGAAATCGTTCTGTAACTGTTTCCATCTTTCCAAAGAGACAAAATCTGTTGTTTTTGTGAAATAGTCAATTCTTTACCTTTAGGCATTATTAGAACCTTCTCGTAAGACTAGAAATTGCAGAATGCTCTGATAATGGCTAATAGCGTTAATAATAATTACTGATAACATTACTAGAACATTCTAGAATATACGTTTTTCATAATTGATTATTTTATTCTAATAATTGATTTGTACGAATACTTTTTTCACCAGTTAGAATTTAAAAAATGCATTAATTTCTGTTAGAATAAGAATTAAGTTTATTATTTTTTAATAGTGTGTCTTTATACATAAAATGTGCCGAGATTTGTTTTATTTAAGGCTTTTACATTTATAAAAATACAATTTTTCAAGTGTATGAATATTTATTTCCCCCTATTTTGTGTGTGTATATATATATATATATATATATATATATATATATATATATAAATAAAGATTTCTGGAATATTCAAACCGGTAGATGAAAATAAATATATTGTTTAATAAAAACCTAAAAACAGAACATCTACTCAAATATGGGTATCCATTAAAAAAATGTTCAAGCAACAAATGAAAAATCCATTCCTAAATATATCTATAATGGACATTTCGTGTATGAAATAATCAATGTCAGATTAAAAATAAATCTGATCCGTGGTAGAAGTGGGTTGGAGTAAAGAAACAAATTAGACACTGGTTTGGAGAAATGACCAAAGATTTATTTTCATTTATAAGATATGAAAATGTCTCTGGTAAATTGTATAGTGTAGTGTTCAAATGTATGGTGTACGAGGAGTGAAATGAGAGTGTAAAAAAGAAGTATGCTTAACCCAGCTGACTGCTTGTTGGCTATTGGTTTGGGCTTGACACGTTCATAGTGGAGACTGTTCTCTTTCTATTTTCGCAGGAGGTCGTTTTCACGGCCTAATGATCGGACTGGCAGTCAGATGCGCTTCCGGATAGCCTCTATGGTTTGTGCGTGTGTAGTCTCTCTTTCTCTTATAACTCACGGCATAATTGTAGACTTCTGTGGCAAGCGAGAGTCGGGCCGATAATGCCCAGCACTCTAGTATATTTGTGTTTGTTTTAAACTTTGTTTTTAGTAGTCAGAGATGTTTTCTAATAATTGTATAAATTTGGCTTTAATTTGTTATCCCTCTGTGTAAATTGTGTTTTTCTGATACAAATCCTATTAATTCTTTAGTAATGTATGTATGGTTTTAAAAATAAAATATTGCTGTTCGGCAATCTTGTCTCATTCGTTAAATTAAATTGCATATGTAAACAAAAATATTCACCAAAAATACTTTCAAAGATGTAATCAAATTTTAAAAATGAAAACTTTTTCAAAATTCTGGTTTCGATGTTTCTACTTTTCATCGTGTGTCAAATGTTATTCTATTATAAACATGTTTGAATAAAGACATATTTAAATAATTTTCCGATGTAATTTTAATATTTTTAACGTGAAAGTATTTAGTATTAAGGCCTCGTTATGCAATAATCGGATCATTTTTTTCTCAGGAATTCGTAACCTCTCGATACGCTTTTTCAACAGTTTCTGAATCTCGAGTGAAAACGTTTCGGGTAATTATCTGGTAACATTAAATACTTGCAATTTTATGTTCGTTTGGACAACCATACACTATGGAAGAAGTAAGATGTTATCATCGTCATTACATATCAGTTCTAAAAAAAAAAAAAAATGTGCAACGATAGTTAATAGCTGTTCTTTGTTTTCGTAGATATATTGTGTCGTCTTTGGATGAGAATTGTTTGGAAGACCAAGTTATTTTCATAAGGTAAATAAAAACTTGGTTCTGTTTTATAGTATTGGACATTGAGAAAGAAAACCCCAACGTCTTTCCTTACGCTTCGTGTACCTCAAAGAAGTGTCTGTGTCAACCAATTGTTTTCAAGTCGTTTGTTACGAGTGTTTTAAATTAGTGCATATGTATTTTTTATACATAGCTATTTGCTTATTCAACCTTTATAATGAAGCTATCCGGAGCTATCAGTAAGAGGATGAGCCCGAAATGCGATTTGAAGATCTGGAACACTAGAATCAAGCAGATGCGGAAGTTTAAATATCTGGGAAGCGTTTTGGCAGTGGACGGTAAGTGTAACACTGAGATCCGTAGACGTATTGGGATGGCCAAGGACACATTCCAAAAGCTGGGCAGAGTATTGCGAGACAGGAGGATTACTTTGGTAACAAAGAAAAGAATATTGAGCTGTTACGTAACATCTGTCCTTCTTTACGGCAGCGAATGTTGGACGATTTCCTCAAAGATGAAGAAGAGACTTGAGGAGACGGAGATGTGGTTTTACAGAAGTATGCTAAGGATATCATGGACCGAGCATGTGAGCAACGATGAGGTCTTAGAGAGGTTGAAAACAAAGAAGAGGCTTATACTTAACATGAGGAAGAGACAGCTGAAGTTTCTGGGACATATAAAGAGGAAGGAGGGCCTGGAGAATCTGATACTCACGGGTCGAATAGAGAGAAAGAGAGACAAGGGAAAACTATGCATGACATAAGATTAAGCAAGTGGATGACAGAACGTCGTCTGGGGGAGGAAGCAGAGGGAATGGACTTGTTGAGAGCTGCAAGGGATAGAGGGAGGTGGAGAGCCATGATCGCCTATGTCCTGGAAGGATATGGCACATAAAAAGAAAGATCCTAAGGGAGCTAGACATCCTTCCAGGATTTATTGTTGATGGATACAATCTTAACAGCATAAAATATGTAGATAATACTGTATTGGTGGCAGACACGGAAATAAAACTACAGGACCTCCTTAGCAAGTCAGTGAAGAAAATCTGAAAAAGGACTATTAATTGTAAGAAGACAATAGGTATGGTTGTCAACAAGTGGCAAAACTAAATATGCAAGATACGAATTGGAGATTTCAAAATCCACAAGTTGAAATACCTGGGGAGATGACGGAAAATGTGACAACAAAATCCGTAGGTGCATTAGAATAGCAAAAGAGCCTTCCAAAATCTAAGTAAAGTATTAAGAAACAGAAATATCGTTAAAAACAAATGAAGGCTGGAAATTTTCTTTTCAATTTTGAGACAACAAAAATATGGTTCTACCGAAGGATGCTGAGAATACAATGGCGAGAACATGTAGGCCACGAGGAAAGTTTAAATAAAATGAAACCAAAAGGAGAATTAGACATAAAATCGGAAAGAGCATAATGAGAAAAGAACGTTTGAAAAATTTCGAACTCTCAGGGTATACTGAATTCAACAGGGACAGAGAAGAAAACAGCGCGTAATCTACTTAATCTCTTTCACGGATCAATAATTAAAATGGCATTGAGCAAATGAAAGCTGTAAGTCTCAACAAAAAACACCCTTCTTCATACCTTGTGGACAAGTGCTACAGAATCACAAAGAAATGTACCAAATAAAAGAAACCACATCACTTGAGGACTACCAACAGCGGCAACAACTAAAATGGATAGCACATGTAACACGAAGAGAAAATAACATAATTATGATATTGACATTCCACACTACTTCAAACAAAAGGTTAATGTTGTTTGATCAGATTTTGCGTTGCCGTCCTCGCTTACGTCTGCCTTCTACAGTATATTGCATGATGGTCTTGCTGAGGCTGTTGATCCGTGTGACGTGGCCAAATCATAACGTCTTCCAAAGATTAATAGTGGCGAGAAGAGATTTCTGTCGGTCCACAGGACTTTTGATCATGCTCTATACATAGTCACTTGTTTTGTGCTCCCAGTAGCAGGTCTTTCTCAATCATTAGTTCTCCAACGCCTGAATCCTCATCATAATCACTGCTTCAATCGTCGGAGGAACCTAAGGGCAGAAGAAACAGGCAACCGCTTCCAGGATGATCTGTTCGCGATGGCTTTCATGAGGTCCGCCCATTCTTTGATGTTGTCTGACTAGATTCTGCGTTACCGTTCCCGCTTACGTCCACCTTCTACAGTACCTTGCATGATGGTCTTACAGAGGCTGTTAAGCTGTATGACCTGGACAAATCATGACATCTTCCAACGATTAATAGTGATGAGAAGAGATTCCTGTCTAACCATGAGACTTTTGACTTTGCTCCTTATATAGTTACTGATTTTGTGCTTCCAGTCGGCGATTTCCCCTTGGTTACTGTCTTTTTAGTGTAAATAAGACCTTCTCCACAATTATCAATTTGAGATCATGTTTTCTTGGAATCAATTACTAAGGTATCCGCCTTAGAGCAATAGTGAGCAGGATTATCTGACTCGTGTAGAATATTCGTTCCCGTGCTGTACCTCGTGACGATCAATAATAGTTTAGGACCAATAATATTGTTGATTGTTCTTTGAATTTTATCAAGATACATAGTAAGAGCAATGGGCAATATGTGGCAGCAATATTTTGTCACATTCTTCCACTAATTTGTTTGAAATATTTCTCAAACAATTCAAAGAATCCGAGCATATATCCTTTTTTTTATGACAATAGAGCATTTTACAGAAAGTTTGCTTATTCGCTCGTGCCTTAATATCTCAGATTCGATCTTTTCACCAATTATATTCACTTATTAAAACACCTTCAATTTAAATTTTTCTACTACATGCAACCTCCTTGTCTTATGTACTAAAAAACGAAGGCGCTCGTTATACCAACTTATTTTACCCCCCATGTAAAAATTCGAAAGAAATTTCCAGTCCACCCTCATTATTAGACAACCTCCCGCCGATTTCTTAGGTAAGGGCGAAAAAGTTTGTAGAAAACCATGGAAAATATAATGAAGCTTATCAAGAAAATACTGACACAACGCAGGGAACCAACTTTTTAGATGTATTACTTTATTTTTAATGGATACCCGTGTTTAAATAGATGCCTCGTTTTTCTGCACACTCGAGTAAACTTAATAAAGAATATTTTTCTCGAGTGTGCTGGTCGATAGAAGTAATGCACTGTTTAAAAAATGGGGCATCTATTCAAACACGGGTATCCACTAAAAAATAACATTTGAAGTAATAAAAATGTTGAATTAAAAATAAATTCATTCTTTAGAAATATATAAACTTGGAGTACGGATTTAAATAAGTGAACTATTTTATTATTAACGATTATTATTAAAGTTGTAACGCAAAATTTCGGTGGGCTTGAACAAATCAAATAGTCAATTTACCCAAGGCTTTCTTGTGTTTCACTCTAAATATATCACACACATTTCGAGAATGAAATCGTTGCACAAGAAAAATAAGAACTTCATTTTCTGTCTATTCTTTCTTTGAAAAAAGCCATTCCAAACTAAGTTCCAATGACTTTTGAGCTGCACCTACGGTGCGTGTTTCTGTGTGTGTATGGAAAAAAATGTAACTTTCCATGGCTCTGTCTAGTTGCCTTTTTCTTTTTAATATTCATGATTTGCCATAATTGTTCTGGAGAAAGATCGTATAATGGCTTCTAATTACCCCCTGCACGGTCTTTTAATTTGGAAATGCCCTATTAAGTCTCGAAATTTGATTTGATTTTCTTTGTTTTTTACGGTTTATCAACACTTTATGGATTATTTAAAGTCGAAGTATATTTTGGATTATAAGAATTATTTTTTGCTAGTGAATATTGCATTAACAATTCTTTTGAAAATAAGTAATTTTTCTTGATAGAAGTCCTATTTAACCTGTAGGTGGCGGGGAGAAGATCGATTCATTCTTTTCCTAAGGGCGTTAGTACGAAAGGAACGGGTAGGATTTGAACTTAGTCTGCCGAATAAATTTTCAATGTCGATAACTATAATGATTGCCAAAGCAGAAAACAAAATCTGTTAACATTTTATTTATTCATTTATTTTTTTATTTTTTTTATTTATTTATTTTTTTTGTCTCGTCGCCATATATCTTGATGAAATGTTTTCTTATGTTATGACACAATGGTTGATAGTTTCTTTTGAACAAAGCACTCTCTCATAACTACAAAATATTTTATTCCAAATGATATGTATGTGTGCATAGATTTGGGCACCTCGAGGCGGCGTTAGCAAGCTTGTCTCGCTAGAACAATTACGACTGAGTAGTGAGTTCGATCCTCACTGAGTTCGGCGTTCTGTCACATCTAAGCTACGCTTGGAAAATCACTCTGTGTGCATAGATTATGCATACATACGTATGATTTTCTGTAAATGGCTGCGTCGTTCTAGCACGAAGAGTGTTATAGAGGTAGACTTGTGTCACACGATTAAACCAACATGACAGTAACGTCAAGTCAATTCCAACCATATTATACTCAGAATAGTATTTTTTTTGTTATTGGAACTTATTCTTAAAAGAGTGCTCAATACAGAATAGAGCAAATATCATGATTCTACGTTCAACGCCATCACTTGATAAGACACAGAAGTGCTGAAGCAAAATGGCTATTTTTGTAGTGATTTTATTACATATTTGTTATAATTTTCGAATAAATTATATATATATATGGTACGTAGTGAATATCGATGTTGAAAATGTTATCGGCATGCCGAGTTCGAATTCCAGTTGAGGTCCTTCGTTCACATTTGCACCAATATCCTAATGTAAGATATAAATCCATGTCTTCCAGCTCTAGGTTAACTCGCACGGTAGACTGAGCTCTTTAGTCTGTCTTGGCACCCGGTCTAAGCGCAGATAACCTTGTAAAAGCGAGGGGTCGATTTGACACTGTATCGATATTATGAACAGGAGACCCGACCCCCCCACCTTCTAAATCGATAAAAACACTATTTTTCGATTCTGCGAAATGTCGCGGCTAAGAGAAGACTTACAGTATTCTAATTTACAAACATTATTCACCTGAAAACTTTCCCTATTTTTTCTGTTTTTATTTATTTTTTCACGGTTTTTAATGGACCAGTCTATTTAAGTAGTGACAAATAAATAAATATATATATATATATATATATATATATATATATATATATATATATATATATATATATATATATATAATCGGCCTTGTGTCAGACTAAATAAAGTTTAATAAATAACCATAGATTATATTTCTTGTATTCCTTTAAAATCCTTGTGTATACATAGAATAAAAATCAGCCTAAAGATATACAACCAGAAAGGAAATACGTGTAAATTCAATAAACCCACAAAAATAAATATGTAATTGCCTGTTTATACTTATGGATGGTCATGCATGCATACGAATATTTTCATTTGAGTAACTTTATGTGAGAAGATTATTTTCATTATTCATCGTTACATCTATTACAATTATTTGTTCAAGTGTTTTTCTATCCACCCATATATATATATATATATATATATATATATATATATATGCATAAAATGTACACGAGAGAAAAATGGAACTGGATACATTTTAATATTACTTACCCTTCACCTGTTTTATTTTTGTCACCATATTTTTTCAAGGAAAGTTCAACGAAACACGTTACAAGATTACACCTAAACTTAAATCCTGTTTCTTTGCTAAAAGGTTTTTAAATTTTGTTATTCCGTTGTGTATTTCGGTTTGGTTTTGTTTTTTCATCGAGAAAAAGATAATGTTTTCTTGTAATTTTCTCTGCTCCTTTTCTTGAGGTTTTCACTAACCGAATTTATCAGGCAAAACGAAAGACAATAGTTTAAAGGCTTTTCTCATTCTATTGAGACCAAAAAATATTCTCTGATGAAAAAACCGTGTACAAAATGCAATTATAAGACCAAGTTTCCTTCTTCAGTATTTTTTTGAACGTTAATGTCATTAAATGGCAAAGAGCTTAGTGATATACTAAATATTCGCATCGACAAGTATTACGTATTCACAATGCTTAGGCTGGCACAAGATCGGAAGTCTGGGCACCAGATCAGAATCGAACTTGGAACATATTAATGGTTTGTTAAAAGAGTTCATTAACCATCGTCCCCACTGAGAGGTGTCTACATGTGGTGTTGTATATTATAGAATTAATTCATTCAATTATTTTTTGATCTTTCCAGAAAGCTTCCGACGGCTTCGTTCTGTTTTTCACAATGTTTCGACCAGCTTAGTTTCTGACCTTCTCCAAGTGGTTTTTTTTTTTTTTTTTTTTTTTTTTTTTTTTGCACACAGTAAATTTCCAAGACTGTCGAATCGAACTTCTTAGAGGATGTTCAGTCAGCTTTTTGTCGGGTTAATGGATGGGGTCATTCAGCTTGGTTCACAATTTCTTGCATTCCACGTTGTTGTAATGTATCATCTTTTCATCGTTTGTTAAAATTAGTTACACAGATGATGTTCTTCTATTATATTCTCATAATAAATCTCTATTTGAACACTTCGTAAAGAATCTAACATTTACTAAGTTGGTGCAAAAATAATGACGTAATAATGTTTTGCACTAACCTAATATTTATCTACCACAATCGGTGTTTGCGTAAAAACCTTCTAAAATCAACACGTGGACAGCCACCAAATATAAACAGTGCCAACTAGACATATACACACACGCATTTACGAATATACGTCATCATCCGAATCCCACAAAGACAAACTAGAATTATGATACACTTGCCTACATAAAGCAACATATGTTTATTTTTTCAGTTAGGCTTGCAATCCGAGTTTGTTTTTTGTTTTTTTGAGCTTTGAAAGGACACGTCAACTTTCCTTGAGTTCAGAACACCATAAATTATACTAAAGCTGCTTAAAATGTCAAATGCACGTAAAGCCTGCTTAACCAATGAAAATCAAACAACATAAAATAAAAAATACCAGAATTTTTCTGTTTTGTCACTCCATATCTTATTCTTTGATGAATGTTTAATAAAAGTGAATCATGTTAGATTGATGAATATTTCCTATTTGTTCTTTATCCCGTCATATCATATATATATATATATATATATATATATATATATACATACACTACAATTCAAAATTACTCCCAGAATTAGCATGGGATGAACTTAAAAGAAGAGTGAAACCTTTCCATCCCAAAAAGTGTAAGAGCTCGTAGAGTCAGTGAAAAAAAAATGGAATCAATTATCAAATTTATACTTTTAGAAACTTTTACAACGAATGCGAACAATTTGTGCTGCATTAATCAAGCCTAAAGGAGGATATTTTGAGAGCAAAATTTAATCATAAAATGCCTTCTTTTTTTTCTTTCCATTATAAATTTTCTAATAACAATCATGTCTCACTTCTTTTTTTTAACCTTGTATATAAATTTTCTCTTATTTAAATTACAAAACTACTTTTGGGCCAATTTAAAACTTACCAGGAGCTTGCTTCAAACTTTTGAACTGTAATGCGTGTGTGTATATATATATATATATATAATATATCGTGGGGGTGGTAAATGAATGATGCAGTCTAAAACTATTTTAAGTTTACAGAAATATTTACGGAACCGGATGCCGAACCAATATTAGTCTTTTTTTTTTTTTTTTTTTTTCTGTACAATTTTTCTCAGTTCTGTTACATTGAGCTTGGAATATTTGTTAACCAAATTTTCTGTCATTCCCAAAAGGATGCAAATAATTATAAAAATTCCTAAATTTGACTTGCACTGATTTCCTTTTTCTTAAAAATAATTTTTAAAATAACCTTATTTTTTTTTCCGTTCTTGTTCGCAAGTGACGACATGTAATAAAATTATGTTACAGTCGTAGATAATTTTTCTTTTTACATCTTCCACTTTCTGCCTTGGGTGTCAGTGAGATTTTTAGATTCTTTTTTTTCCAGTCATGCGCAAGGTTTCAAACAAAATTTTCCCTGACTCATTTAATATGTTAAGCAATTTAGTGTGGGCAATATTTACAAAGTACATGTCATTATTTCCTTTTTGTAATAATTTAACCACATGCAAGGCGATAACGCCACTAAGACGAAAGAGGTTACCAAGAGAAAAAGAAACTTAATATAGAGGACAATATAAGAACAAGATACAAGAAGGAAAGCAGCAGGAAGAGAGTTACACATGCGAGAAAATATTAACGTAGAACTTACGGTTACATTTAGCTATTTGAACAGTGAAATCATGTGAGATACCTGGCAATCTAGTACTGTGCTTCAATTCGTGATGTCTAGATACCAAAGGGGGAAGCTCATCAGAACAATTACCATGAAAGTATTTATAGAAAAGCACAAGAAAGCTACATTACAACGCTGGGAAAGCGACAAGCAGAGATGTCGGGTTATCAAGGATGACATTGCAGTTTCCTGTGATTTTGTCAAGAATCTCTAGAATGAGTACAAATTATAAAAATTGATTTCAGTCCTCCAGCAACACCTTCTTCTTCCCGTCCTGGGTAAGACGATAAACTACGTCCAACAGCAAGGAGATCAGGAGATTTTGAGGAGCGTGGAACCACCTCTTAATTGCTGGTGTTCCCAGGTCCACCCTAACCAGCGATGGTAGCATCTGTTAGGGTCCCAGCTATGGGTAAATAGTTAATCCCCAAACTGGGGTAAAAACACCATGAAAATGTAAAAATAGGTTTAATACCAGAATTACTTTGTAAAAGAGTTATTACCATCTATAAGTTTTTGAAGAAAAAAATTATTACCAGCAATACATTTTGAAAAAAAAAAAAAAAGATAATGCCAGCTATACTTTAAAAAAAAAATATAAGCGATACATTTTTGAAGAAAAAATATTACCAGAAATAGATTTTTGAAGGAAAAAAAATTACCAACAATAAAAATCTTGTCGGCATTAAATAACCCACTGAGGTTGACAAGCCGTAAAACAAACCAAACCAAAACACCTTTTCATTGCACTAACAGATGTGATGGAATTAAAAAGCGAATACATGGTTTTGTGGGTGATGAATACTTTTCCACCTTGCAACCCTTATCCCTAAGGCGAAATGTCGCTAGCCTCTCAACATCCTATCGCTATTGCTATGGCAAATTAATCAAACGGGATAGATTCCTTAGTTCCACCAGTTCAGGCCTTAATAGCTAAGACTCTTCATGCCATATTGACGTCAAATCATCACCATTCTCTTATTCATTTGGCGGTAAAAAGTGCCACTCAGAAAACTTTGTGGAGAAAACTCCCAAGAGGATGCTTCCCCGACCACTGCAATTAACATCTTCAAGTCTAGGGTCAATCGATATTATCCTATATTATGATGTGCATACTTCCTACCCCCCACTTACGCCTTTACAACAATGTCAATCAGGAACTCATTAACTTGAGTAGGTCTTGGGCCTTGTATTGGGTGAACTTAAAGAAAATATGTAACAGAATCTAATATGATTGCACTTATTCTAGACAATAGGCTACGAAGTGAAAAAAAAAGACTATTCATTACGTTATTTTTTTTTTTTTTTTAAACTTTGCCGTCGCTAAGAAACAGTGAAAAAAATCTTGTTCCTTGCAGGAAATGTTTTCTTTTGTATAATACCAAAGATTCACAGAAAGTGAAAGCGATATGCAATTCAAAATCTATGCTGAATAAAAACTGCATTTTCATGTCTTCAGCAGGCAGGTAGTCGTGCATTCAGTATGTATTCGTATATTTCCATTAATAAATCGATATCGAAGGTACTGAGACAAAGGCATAAACAGATAGCTTGACCAAGCTTAGCTGAGTCTGGCACAAGGCCAAATAGGAATAATGTTTTTCAAGTGGAGAAAGCCTGCCTTACTTAAAAATTAGCGTCCGAATGACACTTACTAATCGACTGATGGTGTGACAAAGGCCACTATCTTCATTCTTCTTTATGTGCTGTTTCCCCTCATGACGTAGGCAATCATGGCTTTCCACAACTTCCTGTCTTTTGTATCTCTTAGTAAATTTTGTCACTCTTTTATTTCTCTTAAACCCTGCTCCGCCATCCATTTACTCAAGTATTTTATACGTTGTTTTTTTTTCTGTTCCTCTTGCCTTCAATCTGTCTTGTAAGTATCAGATTTTCCAAGCTCACTTTCTTCTAGCCATAAAAAGCTCAACTGTCTATTCCTGATGTTAAGTACAAGTTTGCTTTTTGCTTCCATTTTCACTAAAAGTTCAACATTGCTCCTGCCGTGTGTAACTGCATATTGAACGAAGACAGCGTTTATGAAAAGCATTAAGTTGATTGATGTGCGTCCTGTATGGCGTCCACGATTCTGACCCATAAAGAAGTGTGGTGAGAACGACTGTTCGATAGACACTGATTTTCATTTTCAGTGAAATCCCATAAACATCCCATAACCGATGGTTAAGCTTCCCAAAGGCATCGGATGCCTTTGATATTCGGTTAACTATTTCGTCATCGAAAGAGGCACTTGAATTGACTTTGCTTCCCAAGTACGTGAATGATTTCACATACTTCAAGTTGTTGCTGTTAACAGTAATGGGAACGATTAGAAAAGTATAGGCAGGTGGTTTTTGTTTTACACCCTTGACCTTTCCTAGGTGTAGGCCTTGGTTGATGGACAACTTCACTTTTCTTTATGCTTATAGTTATTACGAATTCAGTGGAAAAACGATTGACGAGTGTTTGAGCTTCTTCGATTGAGGTGACCACGGTCACAGCGTCATCAGCAAACAAAAGATCACGAATAATGCTTCAGCGATTTTGATTTAAAACGTTGATGATTAAAGAGGCCGCCACTTCTGCGGGATTCAAATTTCACACCCATGTCCAGATCACTTAAAAGCATGGTGGAGCATGACCGAAAAGAAGAGAGTGAAAAAGTACAGGAGCCAAGACACAACCTTGTTGTGAGCCATTTGTTACATCGAAGGCTTCTGAAAACTCTCCATTAGATAGAAAAGATGCTTTCATTCCTTTGTAAAACGAGATGATGACATTTAGCATACTTTCAGGTATGCCAAGATTTTTAAGTACTTTCCAGAAGGCACCTCTGTTTACAGTGCCAAACGCTTTGGTCAGATCGATAAAGACGGTATAGAGTTCATGGTTCTTCTCGCGAAATTTCTCAGCAACCTGACGAAGTTAAAAAATATATATATATATCATATCAGTGGTTCCACAACCTGAACGATAACCACACTGAGATTCGAGATAGATGTCACCAATGAGATATTTGATTATTCTGTTGAGAATAACACGTGAGAATTTTGCCAGCGATACTTAGAAGTGCAATGCCACGGGAATTATCACATACAATCTTTTTGCCTTTGTTCTAGAACAGATGTTTTATGCAAGCGTAAAAGAAGTTTCATAACCAGATTCTTCCCACCATATTTAAAAGATTCGGGGAGTATTGCATCTTTTCCAAGGGCTTTGTTCGAGGACAATTGCTTGATAGAATCCTGAATTTCCTTTAGGCATGTCTCAAGAGAAAACTGGGAAATTTCAAGGAAGATTCAATGTCTTCAGAGATCACAACTGAATCGTTTACGATTTTTATTTCTACTAAATCGATTATTGCGACTGCGTTATTGGATAGCTAGACAACTGCAGCGGGCTGTCTAGTTAAGAGCAAGCAATGTTTAGGGAATCTTCCCCACCCCACAGATTACGGAAAGCAATGCTATATCTAAATAGACCTGCTTTGACACCATCGGAGGACACAAACAGCACAATTGCTCAGGGTTTTGTGCAAGAACGGCCATTACCCGATGGTCGTCGCCATTGTGGGATTGCTAGCTAGAGACTTCCGGTACTATTCTGTACCTGTCTCTGTCGCCTTAACTCTCTCGCCAGTGAACTTGTTGCTCAGGAGGAATAGCAAGGAAGGAACACAGAATTGAAATGCCGACTATCCACACAGAAGATTTGTTTAGAGTGGTAAAGGCTTGTGTAGAAGCAGCCACACTTATTGGAAGTGCTGATAACAAGGAGTTGGTGCAAATATTTCCCACGAATACAATGAACAACACTCCTCAGGTTTTATTATCACGGAGTTGTACCTCTCCGGTACTACCAGTGCACAGAAGAGTGCAGCGCCTTTCAATGGTAATTTCACATGATTTAGCTTGCCTGCTGAAGCGGTTTCGAGAGTTTGGCGCGTGGATATTTAGAGGATGGGTGAAGACTAGTGTTGCCCGTCCATCTTAATAATAAGAGCAGCAGCCGAGTAACAAAGGTACTACTTCCACCTACTGCCACCTACACGCATAGAACATACACCGGAGATTATATATACCAACGAAACTCTCTTTTATTGAGGATTTTAACTGATGTGTTCAGACGTTAAAATTTTAAGATAAAATGGGGTGCGAAGACCCGATATTTAAAAAAAGATGAAACCGACATAGCACGCAATCATCGTATATTTTATATTTCAATTTTCACCGGAAACCAGGAAAATGCTTCGAAATACAGAAAAATAATAAACAAAAAATCCTTAGCAAAGAACGTGTGTCGGTGTTTAACTAAACGTTTGTAAATTACTGTCCAAATAAATACAATGCATTATATATATATATATATATATATATATATATATATATATATATTTATTTTAATGTGTGTTGGTATATAACTGATCCATTTTCATTTACATTATATTTTTATTACGTTTGTTATAAAGTTCTTCACATTGGGTAAATACATTTCCCAAGAAAAGTGAGATATTATAAGAACAAGGAAGGAAATTGGTTAAAAGCACCTTCTATACATTTTCATTTTAGTAAATTGCTTCCTGTTTTAATTAAGGTAGCATTTTTTTCAATCCATTATAAAAATTTATATACCATTTTCTTTATATATATATATATATATATAAACTATTTATAGCAATAAAAAGACGTGAAGGCTACAGTAACAGTGCTCAATGTAAACTAAAAATAATACAGAGCATATACCACATAAAACAGATATTCTTTAATTGATTTATAAAGCTATATTGACATTGCTCAATGTAAAATATAAATATATTTCCACTATACACTCCTTCATTTATACAATAAACTATAGATTATTTTTCATTCAGAAAAAGATACTGTCCCTTTCCCGCCGCCTCAAAATCGTTTGTGCATATGAAAATGCCAGTAGCGGGATCTATAAAAATCAAGTATATCTTTTTTATATTGTATTTAAAAATTATATATATATATATATATATATATATATATATAGCGATTACAATTCAGGCTGTCCAGTTCGTGTAAGACCTAAAGTCACTTTTCCCTTGATTCGCTTCCGTCGTTAGATAACTTAAGGAAAATGTTTTATAACTGGTATACGATTATAATACAAAGATGTGTGGATGAGTGAGAACTTGCGCAAAAGCAAATCTCTAACTTACCTGTCGAGGTTGTAACAGAAAAAATACTGCGACTTCCATAATCAGTTTTGGCATAGTGCAGTCATAACATAGCTGTACATAATTATAACATAACACATTATCTCTATCAGAAAAAAATAAAATAAAATGACATATTATACAAGCTAGCCGTTAGTTAGAACACTTTCTTTCTGGCCGTGAGACCCGGGTACGAATCTCACCACGGTCGATTTTGTCAGGGAGGTGACTAATATTGACCTAGAGAGGCGATCCCATGGATTGGTACAGTTGTAGAGTACCTGGAAACTATACCACGGGTTAACCCAAACTTTGTGAAAGAAATTGGTTAGACGGAATCGTTTGGAAGCGGGCAATAGTTGTGCTAGCAAGAAGCCACAGAGGACTTGTGCATACTTGCCTTGTTTAAAAAAAAACAAAAAACTTTTCACGCTAGATTATACGCTTTTTTCCAGAAGATCTGTACAGCATAGTTGCAGTATAGCCACAGGTGGACTCTGTGGGTTGAGCAAGCGTCTGTAATAGGGTTTGCGAGCCACCCTGGTAGAAGGGTGGGTTTATAAAGGAGCAGTAGCGGGCCATTAATACTTGCTATTTCCGCAAATCGAGTTATCACAGGTAAGATTTAATAAACTGCCAAATATTTCTGTAGTGTTGGAATGAATTCTGTGTTTTTACTGTATAAAGTTTATTAAATAAGAACCGTTGGATTAAATTTTATCAGCAGTGAAGGAGATTATGTTGAAAAATAAATACTTTTTTGAATTTTTTTCAATTACGGATTTATTCGTTTACAATTGTTATTTTCAAAACTAATAAACTTTATTTATTTATTTGGTGTAGTGAGATTTTGATTTTTGCAGTTTTTGGTTTAAAATCTGTTTTAGTAAATTCCTTTGGTTATTTATTTATCTTGTGCATTAGAATATCGGAAAATAAGTGTTTGTCAATGTCTCGGAATTCATGTAAGCGTTGCTGAAAGAATTATTAACCCCAAGTAAAGCAATAAACGCCACTAAGACCGAAGGAGTTACTGGACGTGAAGGAACCGGAAATCCAGTAATCGTATAAATTTCAGAGTTTAGGCGAAGACGTTAGGAGTATAGAGTTGAAACAGAATTTAGAAGGAACCGGAAACCTATTCCTAAACAGGAAACAAGGGATAAACCTCTACTCCTGTTCAAAAGACCTGGGAGGAGTGCGAGTCCGACGATAGGCCAACTCTTATTATATATAAGTCGTAAGCACTTAGAGAGCGTACACCTCCACCAACGTCATTGTTACTATTAAAGAAAGAAAAATATCCGAATCGATAGACAAATACATTCGATGCAAGGAGAATGATTCCGAGTTTCGATTTTTCCATATATTTTGTGTTACTAAAATATGAAATATCTCCCGAGAAAAAATTCGGACATCCATCTCCAAAATTTAAACAATTGTTTCATAGCTCTTACTTTTACATGTTGTTATTGAAATTCATTGAGGACATTTGGAGTTATTATGTGAACAGACAAATAAATATGTTGGTAATTACATAGCATATACAAGCATCATGAGTTTTGAAACGGACAAAATCAGTTGAGACACCGCAGATCAGATATCTTGTGTATTAATCTCGTATCAAATTATGTCTTATAGAAATTTATGAAACCGTCAGAAGAATGACCAAAAGTGTACTTCAATCGATAGTTCATTTGTCACGTAATCCGGGTGGGTTTATATTTATCAAAAATAATTGGTAGTTGGCTTTAATTGAGATAACAAATGAAAAATGGAAGTAATCGCCGATTCTAGAGAGAGGAAATTTTAGAGACAATATTCTGTTGTTTGCAAATATTGTTCAAACAATTCTTCTCTAATTCATAGACAACGAATCTTTTTGTCCTCAACTTTGTTATATTCACAAGGTTTCGGCCGTTGTACGCTCCGGCCTTCGTCATTATATTGAACTCTTTGGTTCAAGTCACGAGATCACTTCAACCAACGCGTTTATCCAATGAGCTATGTGTCCTTGGGGACAATACTTGACCACAACTTGAGGTGAAAAAAAACTTGGATAGTTGAGTTACTAAACGGAATTACCGAAACTGAGATAACAGGGGAAAAGTCATGGCATGTGAAAGTAGAATAGAACAATTTACCCCAGTGGACTAAAGGGTTCGATTCGAAATTCAAACACATATCACCTGAAGAAGGCCGGAGAGTACAATGACCAAGACGTTGTGAATATAGCGATTTTCCAAGCGCAGCTTAGATGTGGTACAAGGCCGAAAGTAGGAGGCACCCAGTGAGGATCGAACTCACTACTCAGTCGTAATTGTTCTAGCGAGACAAACTTGCTAACCACTACACCACCTCGAGGTGCCTCAGAGGTCGTGAATATAACAATATATATGAGAACAACAGTCCGAACAATGTAAATAGTGTAAATACCTCATCTCAGAAATATAGGCAGATGTCAACCGTAGGTTTTTGAATGTCGAATCTTGTATGGGGCACTCAGTGAGGATTGAACTCCATGCTCGGTAGTAATTGCCAACTAGACTAGCCTCGTTAACCATTGCCTGCCGCTCTTTCACAAATTGCTGTTGAATTCAACTTTGGAGAGATTTCGTCTGTTCAACTTCACTGGCAGAGATAATAATAGATACAATTTGGCTGCTTCCAAAAACTAACTTAAAGGGAATCGGCTTTCACATGCGATGTATATACGAGTTGTAAATTTAAAAATAAATTATTTATACCTTTTCACAGTCGCCTACGAAGCAGTATTCTTATGAGAATTGATCACTGTGAATTTTCGAATATTCCAGAAAATTTGCTCGAAGGCAAGCGCTTGTATTAGATTTGAATGACACGCGCCGTTCAGTCTCAGAATTTTAGAATAGAGCTTCGTTTTTAAGAATTAACGATGAATCTTAGAGTTAACAGAACCGTTTTTAATAGACCATACTTCATAAAGAAAGATCATAACTAATCCATTAAGAGATAATTCTAAGATAATTTTGCGTGCAGTAAATACCCGCACTCTCACTTGAACGGAATGAGACACAGTATCAAATTTAGAGGGTGAGCCCACACGTACATGAAGTAGTCAAAAATTGCTCCTGTCTCTTTGGCACTTACTCTTTTAAGGACGGCTCGGGATCCAGATAATGACTCTAGCCCCCTCCCGAAGGAGATGTATTGCCTGAGAGGACGGGCCCTGGAAATCGAACAACCACTTGCACTGGCCAGACAAGTATATTTTCTGTGCGAGGAAGCCTCCTCATTATCAGAAGTGAATCTACGAACTGCATTCGTATTCTGACTGATGTTGTTTAATGTTCATTTTGTAAGACAGGAATCCACGTCTCCCTGAGCTCTGTCAAAGCGTCACATATCTCAACAAAAAGATCTCAACACTGTCAGTCTGCGATGCTTAACAAAGACAAACCTTACCTCCTCGGTAATATCAGCAGCGAATTACTGTCAAGTCATTTGTCAGTTTTCACAGGGACCAGTTATTTGCAAAAACTGATTTGCAAATTTCGCTTGATTCTGCTCCTTCAAAGTTTAAGCAAAAACTGAATCCTGCAGTTAAGATCGTGTTAACAGATTCTATATTCAAATTATTTTCTCTTATATTCAAAGAGGAATCAGATGATACGAAGCATTGCTTATTCCCACATATCACAAGATACTTACACTATGTTGTATTCACTTGCTCGTTATTAATCAAGTTTAACATTTCTTAATTTTAGTGGTTAGACAGGAACCGGTGCTTTCAGCGTGACTCAACTAAAACCATGGAAACAGCTGATACATGATAATAAATTGCCATTAACTGATTTAAGAGAAAGCTAAGTGAATGAAAATGTAGTGAGTCCCGAAAAAATAGAACATATAAACAAAAATAAAATGAATTCAGATTAAAATAAGGCATTTGCGCTTCCCTTTAAAACCTGTATCTCCCAACTTTCTCTCTCTCCCTCTCCCAACTTTCTCTCACTCCCTCTCCCAACTTTCTCTCTCTCCCAACTTTCTCTTTCTCTTTCTCTCTCTCCCAACTTTCTCTTTCTCTCTCTCTCCCAACTTTCTCTTTCTCTCTCTCTCCCAACTTTCTCTTTCTCTCTCTCTCCCAACTTTTTCTCTCTCTCTCTCTCTCTCTCTCTCTCTCAACTAACGACAAGGCGACCCTTAAATAAAAAGAGGGAGAAGAAAAACGGAAAAGCCTACCTTTTGTGACTGGAAAATACGAAAAATCACGAAATCACGGCGGCTCTGCGTATAAATTCCGTTATTTCAAAAAAAAAAAAGGAACATTAGAAAATAAAATAATTTTGTGCAACCAAAAGAATTGACACAAAGAGACTTTTGATGTTAGCCGAAACTAAAGTTCCCTCCAGAATCTAGGAGTCTGGTCAAAAGGTCAGCTCTGAGCTAGAAGAAGAAAAGGAATGGAGAGAGTGGCGAACAAAAGACGCTACCGAAGAGAAACTAGCTATGCGTAACGTGTGAAGTAGTTAAGAGGTCATCTGCAAGTAATATTTTGCCCTATTGACCAACAATACATTTTATCTGCAGTAGAAGGCATAAAATGGCGTTCAAAATGTATTTAGTTGAAGCCATAAAATTGTTCAAAATATTTAGAATTAGGCAGTAAATAACACACAGAGGTTGATATACTGCAAAAGGAAATCGACCGACCAACATGGAAAGCTTTCATGACATTAATCCATATAATATCCTACAAGAATTCAAACAGTATTGCACAGTACACCTCCTCAAAACTATAACATAAAACACGCGTATCACCGACCCCTAATAATTGTGTTCCTACACAGCTTTTGTGTATATGTTTGTATCATCTACCATGTATTCAACTGTGAAAGCAGAATAACATATATTTTTATTACTTCAAAGCTCACAAGAAAATTAAATTTCGGCATTAAATGACCCGTAAGGAGTTGATATGCCGTTAAACAAACAAATCGATCAATCGAATCATAATGAGCAACCATGAGGAAATATTGAGTATTTTTTTTTTTTTGTTCTTTAATTAGGTGATTCGTATTTGAAAATCAGTCAATTGTCGGGCTTATAAAGCCATTGTAAACTCCATGATCTTTTCATTAGCTGCACAGTTTGTTCTTCACCGGGGAAAGATACGGTTATTTAAATCGAAGTTGTTCTTCTCCTAGACTGGTTGCCACCCAAGACGGAAGAGCCCGGTCTGCCCTACTATTCACAGAGATTGACTCATATCTTTTCCAAGAGTATTTGCGCATAAATGAATGTAATGAACTCGACTGGAATTCGAACTCTCCAATTTCTCATTCCGCTATCCAATACACTACCCGCAAATCGCGTATTTAAAAAAAATTGTCAAATAATAAAAATCTCAGTCAATAAAAAAATATATGAAAAAAATTTTAGTGGTTGAAAAGATACACAGTTAAAGCAATTTATCTTTTAAAATCCATAGAACATGCATATGACACGACAGAGACGATATAGAAACTAAACTCTTTAAAGAAATATGTGTCTGAGCAACATAACTTTTCTACTTTTTTTTTTTCAGTTTCTATATTGTTCAAGACAGAGGGGAAATATTCAAAAATAACTTAAAATAATGAAATTCAGGCAATATATACTTTTCTATTGCGACATCAATACTACTTTTCATCACTGCCTCAAAATTTCGAACGTTTTCTCTTGTCTTTTAAAATCCGATGCCTTGTAGCTTGTTGCGACACAAGAGTAAATTATTTCTCTGAATGGTAGATGTCTAAGGATTTCGTTTTAGCTAAAATCGATTTGTTTCTATTATGGCATTTTGAATAATCTTTTCTCTAATTTTCTATGCCGACTTCCACTAAAATGCAACAGGACAACAGTAACGAACACAGAGAAATACTGCTACTTATTTTAATCTTATTCATCATCAAGGCGTTTCAAAAAAAAGAAATGTTTTGCTGTATATTCTCGTGTTAACAAAATGTGGAGGCTGACCCAGTATAGCAAACTACTCGTCAGAAGACTTCATGTGCGTGAAATTCTGACAGTGACGCATTGTCTTCGCCATAGTTTTAGATATAAGACCAAAACGGCACAAAGACAGTAGGCGGCCGCAAAAATTTTGAGAAGGGCAAACACGCCTCCCGCACTCGGAATCCTTAAAAGAAAAATGCTAAGCCAAGGGGTCGGAAAACGTTCCAATAAACATCTGCCTATCACTTCCTCTTATAATCGATGCTACCAAGACTTTCATTGATGCGGTCTATGATATGGAGGCTGATAAACTGAAATCGGACTACGGCCATATCACCGAAGTTATTAAACAACGTCAAAACTGATCAGTACTTAGACGGGTGACCCCTTGGGACTATCAGGTGCTGTCAGCTTAAATGTACCTGTAGTGTAATGGATGATGGCTTAGAATTGTTAATTGGAAAGCCAAGTTCCAATTCCCGTTGGGTTCGTTATATTCACTAAAGCGCAAATACCCTTGAGAAAGGTATGAATCCACCACTTCTCCCCCAGCTATGGGTTAATTAATAAAACTTGTATCACTAAACCATTATTATCGCAAAAAATCCTTAAAATCTAAAAGTGTTTTCTGTCTTTAAATCACCTGCAAAGGTTGATAAGCTGTAGAAAACGAATCAATCAATCAATCAATCAATCAATCAAGTCAGTGGTGACATGGAATGCAGCCCTCACCCTCAGTGATTTGTCTACTGCGAATTTGGCTTTATCAGGTTTATCATTTATAAGGTCAACTCTACTTGATAGAAAACTCAGTCTCTCAATTCATTTTGCTATAGTTTTATTTGGCTTGAAATGACATGCTTTGTTGATGTCGAATGATTTTGTGATCAATTTCAAAGGCCTTGAATCTATCCATGCAAAAGGATAAGCTCCTTTGACTTTTTTTTATTAGTTTATCATATGCGAAAATAAAGAAATACGTAGACGCTTCGATATAATAACTGATATATTTCTCTAAGAAAAAACAAACAATAATTTGAAGGCAATGAAGACATTGGAATTTTAACAAAGCGAAATTAAGAATCTTGAAATCTATGTTGTTCTTTTAATTATCGATTTGTAACATTGCATCTATTTGAGAACGATAAACAAATAATTTGTTATTCATATAATCATGGCGTAAGCAGAGAAATCTCGACTGTACGGTTTAAAAACAAAAACAAATTTTTATCTAGGCTAATTTTAAATTTTGCAATTATATATATTGGTGTTTTCAGAATTACGAATTATGTGTTAAGCATCCAGAACATTACCAATGTTGAATGGTAAGAAACTGCATCTAAAATTAATTTATCATCTTTTCTGTTCGACAATATGTCGTTCTTAGTGCATTTCAAAGTTCTATTGGGAAGACATTAACTAATTATTAGGTTGGTGCAAAAATAATGACGTAATAATGTAATTTTTTGCCGTTAAAAATACGTCAAAAAACGACATTATTACGTCATTATTTTTGCACCAACCTAATAAAATTAAAAATGTAATGAATTTAAGATTGTCACACACGGAATATTTGTCTTTTTGGAATTTCACTCGTTTTAAGTGTCGATGAAAATAATTGAAACCACGACGACAATAAAGATTGTGACAGTGGTAAAAAAAGAAAAGAAAGGGTTAATGTAGATTATGACTTGGAACAAACAAAAAGGGTTAAACATAGGAAATAACACCTAAACTGAGAGGAAGTAGAGACGACTTTAGGAAAATGACTATGTTTGGGTAAAAGATATTATCGAAGGGCCATCTGGAAGATTTAATGGTTACAGAGAAATAGTGAAAATCCATCCTAAGTCGGCTGAGAATTTTGCTAAACAATGCAGAAATGGAGTATTTAATTTACGATCACTTATTAAACTGAAAGTGACGAAAACATGTCTCACGGTTACCAGACGGAAAAAGGGGTCATGAGAGGCATATATAAGAGGCGGAATTAATTATATAGGCAGGCCAATATCTGCAGCTACTACCCGTAGGAAGTTAATATTACGAATCAGACAACAAAGAACCTTTGTTTAAATCATCCAGAAACCTGGAGAAACCCCAAATCCCCAAGCACCGTGAGCCCCACTCCGATTTTGAGTCAGTCAGTATAAGCGGAGCGCTTGAGTGACCCAGGCAGTTGCAGCCAGAGATGGCGAGAGACACAAGTGCGATGCAACGAGGCAGACAAAGGAGCTGCTGAAACCCACGTGACCTGCTGCCAAGAGAATTCCTTACTTTGTCTCAAAGTGTCACTAAAAAAATTTAGAGGGAAGGGTTAATTTTTGTTATACCAAGAACTACATAAATCAAATCGAAAATTGACCCGAAGACTCTACAAAAAGATATTTTTATTTCCCCCCCCCCGATCATAGCACATAGCCGTGTTTTAAGACAGCGTTACGGTTATTTACATTATTCGGACTATTGTCCTCATCTTTGTCGCCATATTTATTACAATGTTTCGGCCGTTGTACGCTCCGACCTTCTTCAAGTGGTTGGAATGTCGAACTGAACCCTTTATTTCGCTCACTGAGGTAGACTGTTCTAGTTCCACATGCGACGTTTAATGGATGTCAGTTATCTCCTGTTAATTTTCCATCTGAAAGTTCTCCACTGCCATAACCGGGTACTGAACTCATACTCTTTGGGTTCTGTCACTGGATCTAACCAACGCTTTTATCCACTGTGCTATGTGGACATCTGTGTATGAAATTCTGGATATTATAAACCTAATGTCTTCAGCAATCGTTTTTACCAGAGCTCATATTGCAACTTTGTAGTTATTATCACTTTTCTCTGACACTCCTTATTACTGGTTCCCATATTGTATTCATTTCTATGCTTGGTCGGCTCAGGAGATTTTTGTGGCCTAGCATATGTGCTGATTCCTTAAGTTTACGAATTTTCCAATGGTGTTCCTTGTCTATGATCTCAACTTGATCCCACAGAGGGCGGTGATCTTCCTTCTCTCTCCATATGTGGTCAGCCATGCCTGATTTTTCCACTTCCCTCGTATTACAGCTTTCTGGTGTTCTTGAAGCCTTATCTTGAGGGGGCGGTCTGTCTCTCCTTTGTATTTGTTTCCGCAGTTGCACGGGATAGCGTACACACAGTCTTTAGTCAATGTTCTTCTCTATGGGGGGGGGTTATTACTCAGAAGAGATATCTGCGAAGTGTCGTCAAGGTTTTGAAGGTTGTCCTGATGTTGTATGGACCGCAGATCCTTTGTATTTTCTCTGATAACCCCTTCACATAAGGCAGGCAGACTGTTTTCTGAGTGTTGTTGTCCTCCTCCTCTTGTACCCGCGTATCCCAGTTTTTGGGGGCTGCTGCCATGTACCCAGGGTAGTTGTTACGTTGTAGGGTACTACTTATGCTAACCAATTCTTTATCTAGTGTCTCTGGGTCGCCGCTTATGACTTTTGCTCGGTGTTGTAAGCAGCGTGCGATCACTTTCTTTACACTGTATGGATGGTGAGAGTTGAAATTGAGGTACTGTCCAGTGAATGTCGGTTTACGGTATACGGATATCTTAAACCTATGCTCTGTTCAAGATATTAGAAAATCCAGGAATGGGAGTGTGTTGTTACTCTCTTTCTCCATTGTGAACTGAAGGTCTTATTGAGTTCACATGGTCCAGTAGAACCTGAACATCTTCCTGGTGTGGCCAGAGTATGAAGGTGTCATCTACGTACCTTAAGCATATAGTTGGCTTTAGAGATATAAATTCTAATGCCATTTCCTCACAGTATTCCATGTATACATTCGCCATTGCTGGTGATAATGGCGAGCCCATTACTAAGCCCTCATCCTGTCGATATATGTGTGATCCCATTCCGAAGTGTGTTGTTTGTGTACAGAAAGTCAACATCTCCATCAGATTATCTATTGGAATACTGGTCCGTTCTTCTAGGGATGAATCAGAGGCCATTGAAAAATTCGTAAACTTAAGGAATCAGCACATATGCTAAGTCACAAAAATCTCCTGAGCCGATCAAGCATAGAAATAAATACAATATGGGAACCACTAATAAGGAGCGTCAGAAAAATGCGATAACTACAAAGTTGCAATATGAGCTCTGGTAAAAACATGCAATGATAACAGCAAAAATTGCAATATGAGCACTGGTAAAAATGATTGCTGAAGACATTAGGTTTTAATTTAATCAGTATAATACCCAGAAATTCATACACAGATGTCCTCGAGGACATATGGCACAGTAGATAAAGGCGTTGGTTAGTGACAGGACCCAAAGCGTGTGAGTTCAATACCCGGTTAAGGCAATGGTTAACTTTCAGAGGGAAAATTAACAGGAGATAACTGATAACTGACATCCATTAAACATGGCACGTTGAACTAGAACAGTCTACCCCAGTGAGCGAAATAAAGGGTTCAGTTCGAAAAATTCGTAATATGGCGACAAAGATGAGGACAATAATACCTCATCTCAGAAATATAGACAGCTACGATTATTGACGTTAATCGATCTCTGCCAGCTCTGTGATCAAGAAACACAACGACCGTTGACCCACGACAGTATCGAACTGTGTGGGATTGCCCCGGCAATCAACTCATCGTCTTACGACCGTGAAGATCAAGACTTCTTCTGGTATAAGAGGCGTGTGCTAAGGGTCAGAACGTTTAGTCACCCAGAATTGACCACAGGGTTAAGTGTTATAAAATAAAGTGTAATTCAGATCTATTTTATACAAAAATTCTTACAATATTTAATTATCCTATATTTATATTTTATGAAAGTATTTATGTAGAAAAACCACATAAGAAAAACTCTGTAAATATTATTGAGAAATAATTATATTTATCGTAATATAAATGGATTGATTATTTACTTTATTTTATTCTAAATTGTGTGTGTGTGTGTGTGTGTGTGTGTGTGTGTGTGTGTGTGTGTGTGTGTGTGTGTGTCAGCTTTCCTGACATGCTGGTAACGATGAAAAACAAAGACAGTTAAAAAGTAAAGGAGAAAAAGTGTGGGAAATTTGTCCCGACTTTCCCCACATGAAAAGGTTAAGATTAAAGGTGACAGAATCGATAAAAGTAACAACGGTTTGTAAGTTTAGAGCGGACAGTTGTCCCTTTAGGCCGAAGAATAGACTCAAATTCATTCTCGGGGTGTAACAATAAAATAAGAAAATGTTTATTCACATACACAAAAAAAAGGTAAAGGGATATATACAAAATATGAGAGAAAGAAAGAAAGAGAGAAGAGAATTCCTTTAATTTAAAGGAAGAAAAAGTGTTCATATATAAAGGCTTCTTCAAAATATTTCTCTGAGCGTCTAAAAGTTCTTTAAGTAAACTGTTTTTAAAGTGTTAACACTCAAATAAGATTTCTTCAGAGCTCTTGTTTAGGAGGAAACCATCGGAAGTACCGTAGTTTTTAGTTGAATGAATTCGTTGGACGACGACCGGAATTTAAAGACCTTCAGAAGCAGATCTCGTGTAGTTTTAGTAGAGAGCCGAGGTTCTGTCTTTAGAATACTGTATGAAGCTTTCTTCCTTGAAACAGGTTCCGAAGATGTCTGATGTTACTGTCGCCGACCTGATGTTCGCAGGCGATGTCAAATACTCACTGCCAAAGAGGCGCATATTCTCCGTATCTATCGAGATTAGAAGGCTCAAAAGCAGAAAATTGCTTTCCCTGTCAATTCATCAGAAAATATATCTCTGATAAGGATCAAAGCTTTGGGAGTCAGTTTTGAAAGCAAGGGTGAAAGTCGGGGCAAAGTAAAACATTGTAGTAGTGCTTCTCAAAGTAAATTCTAATGAAAGAAATATTAGGTTGGTGCAAAAATAATACATGGCTCGATGTTTTTATAATTCGAAGGAAAAAAAACTTTATTTCATCAATTTACAATAAATTTCAAGTACTAAAATAGTTACACTAGAGAATCGAAGCTGATTTTTTACAAAATTAATATTAAGTGAGATGCACGGAAAATTGTAAGAAAGCAGACGTTAACTTCGTCTGCTTTCGAAATCGTCTGTAGATTAATTTTTAATAAATTTTTGTTAGAAGATATCTATCTTTTATAAATAAATATTTTTTAATAATAAATCCACTTTTTATTTTATTTAATATTCATAGATAAATCATTACACTAATTTTACTACGAGAATCTATGAAATAATAAAATCGATTTTAAATAATATATAAGAATGGGTCAATGCCTTTTTTTTTTTTTTTTTTTTACGGAACCGTAATTTTATATTACCAAAAGTTGTACATATCAATGTCAGAATTTTTTTCTTACGTACAGACACGGTACTTATCGCCTCACTTTGCTGTTCTTTGTTAATCTAGCTAATAATCATGTAATTTTCTATAGTTTTTGTTTTGTTGAACCTGTCAAATCCCAGACAACGGCACCTTATTAGCATTCAGTAGATTGCAGCTGTTCGATTTGAAATGTGAATGTAACTTGCAAAACTGATGGGGTTTTCCCTTTGTGTAACTCGCCGATGAGTTGAAAAGATCTCGTGAGTATATAACAGGAGAACAAGATTCCCATACCATTTTGGCATTCAGCAGAGAAAAGGCAATCTCTCTTGTTCCAAATCGAAGCAAGTGACCTTTCAAGGAAAACTATTTGATGGTGAAAACACAGAATTCGTATAACAAGGGACTTATTTCGGCAGGAACACAGGGTTTGTTGTTTTCATTTATTTGAAATATAACACCAATTGCTTACCACATGGAAGTTGCATACTATCAAAATTCGTTAACTACTTGAGGGGGTATCTGTCGTAATGAGATATTTAGTAAGGTCTATCTGAATTTCTGGAGTGAGGGGTTATTATTATTTATATTCAGGCTATAGTCCTTGTCTTTGTTGTTGTCAAAAATGGGAACTTGTAATGTCTTCTTGCAAACCAACACAGGAATGGCGAGAAATGGTAATAAGACGAGTTTGTTACATTTATTTCCGCCAAAAGTAAGCTACTGGCCTTTCATCATCACCGAAGAGACCATGGTTGTACGTTCAATTAGTCTCCTTGCCTAGAGCGTCTATTGGGACTAAAGTTGATTCCATACACTAGGTCGAACTCATATATATGCTCCTGTATTTTGCTCAATGCACCCTTTTCACTAGAAGTCAGGATGTCGATCCCCACCCCTTTCCAAGATTGTCTGACTCAAAAGGTGCATTCCAAATAATATGCATATATTATTGAAAATCTTCATTCTTTTCACTATTAGTACATATACATTTACATGGATTATTTTTGTAGCGGCAAAAAATTCAATGGCTAGCGGAAAGAAAACCCAGCGTGACCCTTCAGTTGCGCGGACCGATGCACATTGCGGGTTGTGCCACCTTGGGGAGTTCGAAATTTAAAATTTCCACCCCTCGAAAACTGGGGGGAAATTTCACACTGATTGAGAACCCTTGCTCTAGGTGGTGAAACTTAAAATACCAAGTGATTAGCAGGCGGCAGGAAAGTGAGAAGTTGTGTTGAAATTACCGTAAAGTGGGTCTTGGTTATGACCTAAAATTACATCCGACAGTGGAGTCTCGATTAGGGTACATAATTAGGGTACCCCGAACTAATGTTACGTAGTGGTGAATTTTTTTTTTTTTTTTTTTTTTTTGAGGTTTTGTTTTAGTTCTTTATTTCTTGATTGAATGATTAACATGACTGGAAATAGAATTTGTGTGTGTCGCAGTGAGGGAAACGAAAGATTGTTACTTAACACATCAAACGAAGCGTGTCACCATATTTCTTACAAGAGCGAAACGCTTACTGTATTTGCTTCCTTTTTATGCAAGAGCCTAGAAGCTAGTAAAGTTATCCGTGCTTTGACTATAAATTGCCAGGGGAGTCACAATGGGTTAAGTTAATGTGAGGAAAGTTGTAGCTGACAGATAATACACAAGTGAATACTCGATCAGTATCAACTGGGTCACTGTGGGAAGGGGGTATGACGTTGAAAGGCACGAAACCCTTAATGAACTTCAGCTAAAAACATTACTAATGATGTGTGATAAAGCATCAAACATGTATTTCACGAAAAAAATTATATTTTCAATCGTTATCTTCTGTCTTAATTAATTCTTGTTCTTTAGGTGACCTCTCTCGTTAATAGTAGTTTTTCTAGTATTCTCTAAGACTCGGTAACACCTTGCGTCCTAGTGGCTTTCAACCCTTGTTTGAGGTGAAATGATTAAAATGAAATATATATTTATGGGTTAAAGTGCTCAATATTAGGGTTAGTGTATGTAAATATAAATGTGGACATTGACGTCAACATCCATCGGCGACAATCTGTTTCATGTTTAAACGCAATCTTCTGGCCATGTTGAGATATATATATATATATGTGTGTGTGTGTTGGACAGCATATATTTTATATTATAAAGAGGTAATCATACAATGAATCATTTAATAGAGTGATATGTCTTTGTAGTATTTTTTGCGGAATTTCTTACTGAATTGTTGTCAGATGAATCTGGTATTGACAACAATTTTATATATGTGGATTATTAGTAAGTTAATGCTTATATTGTCTGTTAGCGAAGAGAATTCGCCATTAATTATATTAATATTACTACTTGATTCATTGTGTGATCACCTCTTTACCATATAAAATATATGCTCCCCAATATAATACGTTTATGAAAAACAGTTGATCTTCAGTA
>OZ010584.1:86344584-86379584 GCA_963932145.1 Acanthosepion lycidas
GGTAAAGAACACAAAGTTCCGACTGATGTAATGAATAAATATAATTTTTTTTATTCCTTCAAAAACACTGTGACGTACTGATAAAAAAGGGTACAAACAAAGTAATTAAATGTTCAGTTACTAATGTTTCCAATGTACAACGAACTGACAGAAATTTTAAGATTATAATTACCAACAACCAATGTCAAGAACTGGTAGAGACTAATTATTTCTTAAACCATTTGGATTACGAGCGGACAGTTTTCCATTGCTTTAACTTTCCCTTTAAATTCAGAACTAGTTACATGATCGAAAAAGGACACAATTGAATTGTGGGATTTGGGATGACCCTTACAAAGTTGTTTCTCATACACTGTAAAATATAAAATACAATTAATCCTAGTTCGGTTTATTAGCACACTATTCAGTGAAAACTATACTGTCACCAAAATTACAA
Source organism: Acanthosepion lycidas (assembly GCA_963932145.1). Lineage (NCBI taxonomy): Eukaryota > Metazoa > Mollusca > Cephalopoda > Sepiida > Sepiidae > Acanthosepion > Acanthosepion lycidas. The sequence continues at coordinate 86,345,021 of OZ010584.1, forward strand.
TGACTTATGGAGAATGGTTAATAAAACTGTAATTTTGAACATAACATTAAGTCCCGAAAAAAGTTCTTTGAAGAAAGAAAAATATATTCCTTTTAAAGAAATGAGGTTCAGAGATTTTCTTCAAGCACAACCAATTTTTGAATTGGGCGTAATCTTTTTTTTTTTTTTTTTTTTTTTCACCTGACCAAGTTGTGACTTGACTTTTTCGTACTAGGCCATCCCCCATCTCTAATTGTCTGTACAATTTTATTCACCGTCAAGTAGTTGGGTACCAGAATGTAATAGTAGACTGGTGATAGCGAGCTTCCGAATTTTTCACGTCCCGACTGCATTCTGCAAATTAGTTGTAACAAGCAGTGTTTAGTCGGGTGTGTTCAAGGAGTTGTTACAGCCGTCTTCAGTTTGGAATAACAGAAGCCGGCATATAAGAATGGTGAAGTATTGAACTGCTGCGTAATCTCAATCCTACTATATGACAGTGAATGGTGAAGAATTTCCTTACAAATTAAGAAGAGGTTTGAAGCAACAGAGACATGGTTCTACTGAAGGATGCTGACAATACCGTAGTCGTTGCTCCCGTCTGTAAACAAGAAAGACACCTATACTCAGAATCAGAATGAAACAACTGAAATTTCTGGGACACGAATACAGAAAGAATTTTTGGAGAGTTTGACACACAGAGGATCTACTGAAAGGAAGAGTGGCAGAGAGAAAAAAAGCTCGTAACTACGTAATAAGCTTGTATAAATGGATGGCAGAACAAGGACTATAAGAGCTAATTAATGGACAAATATTGCTTATAACTTATAAAGGAGGGGTCGTTGTGGAGAGCCGTGATTGCCGATGTCCTTAAGGGATGTGGCATATGAGAAGAAAGCCAACCCCCGAAAAAAAAAGTTTTAATTAAGTTCTGATAGATTCAAAAAAATTTTTTTTTTTTTTTTTTTTTTTTTTTGTGAATTTTTTCCTCTTTTCTGATTGGTTAGAAATGATGACAAAATCCAGTTTTTCAATTGTGATTCTACTTTTACATAAATCTTTCTCTCGGACAAAATATGTTCACCATCATCAACTCCACTGTACCTTCATGGACTTAAATACCTTCCTCACTATTGCTATTCACCATCTTTTTATTAAACTGGGAAGTTAAATATTTTACGAGAAAAAAGTGATCGTTAGCTTTCATAGCTATTATGATGTTGATTTGGGGTGAGTAGAGACAAACGCCAAATAACACGTAACAATAAAAAGGGTTTTAATAGGTTGGTAAAAAGGTACAGAAATCGCCTGAGTAGTCAATAACTAGCTCAGCTAAGAACTTCTCTGTCTCTCGGACTCGGTATTTATCAATCCACCCACAAGGATCGAATGTGGCACAAGGCCGTTTTAATGTGGGTATCCCCGAGCCCGTAGGCTCGGCCAAAAATATGGCCTTTCTGAACCCGCCTAGACGGGTTCAGGCCCTGTCAACCTCCCCGGACGAAACCTTGCCCTTCGGCAAAGCCTCGTCCGGGTTCCCCTCTGCCAATGCAGAGGGTTCGACAGTTGCCGAGAGTCTGTCGCTCGGACTCCTTCATGTTAACTGACATGCCACTATTTAAAGTCTTTGTTCACAGACGCAGACAAGTTAATCTTCAAGACGGGGGGTAGGTTTCCCACACAACAATAGCACAAACGACAGTAGACACAAATAAGGCTTTGCGAGAGAAAAATAATGAACGCAAGTTCAAATCTTGCTAAATACTTATTCTTTATTTACGATCTGCAGTATTTACCAACGGTCGTACACTGAAAGACTTCATAGTTGCGATAAAAAACTAATTGAAATTAAGGTGTAGAAATACGGGTCAAAAATGAATAATAATTATTAACAAAACGGCGAATTCTTCAGGTATTAGAAATGAAATATTATAGAATCATGATAGTTATCACAAATGACAGTGTGAGATACCATCAAACACGAAACAGGCCCGTTGGAAGGCCTCGTTTCCACCGTTAAGAAGAGGAAGTTGAGATGATATGGCCACATCAAAAGAGTTTAACAATCTTTCCACCACTTTAAGCAAAAGACGAAGAGGTAGACAGATTTTTTTTTAAAAATGGACTGACAACCTCTCTGAGTGCACTGTATGATCAACTCCCAAATTCAGACATTGGCATAAAATCAATACATATTCAAGGAGCGGGTTAGGTGCTCAACTCCGCAGAGACTTTTCACCTTGAATCATTAAAATCTTTAGAATTTGTGTTTTTCTCCCCAGTTGGATTCTCAATGGAAGAATTCATATGCATGTGATTCTTGTCTCCAAGACATCAAGATTTCTTTGTCATCAACCCAACACCGATGCAACCTTAATTACTTTCGAAGAAATTAAGAATTTAATATTTCCAAAAAGAGAAATGTGGAATTGGAATTATTTTAATGTTAACTATTAATTTAAAAATTAGGTACTATTCGACATAACAATTTTCATTTTATATTTATAATATCGACATTTTTAAACACACTTTGGAACAGAATTAAACAAATTGGGGAAATAAAAATAAGAAGGTTGTGATGCGCCAATCTTCCAAGTAAGAAGGGCTTGCCTATTTTGATAATCCGCTTATGAATTCTACGTAGCGGTGGAAAATGCAAAGTTAGCAACCAGGCAAACGATTAAATTTGCTATTTTCACACACATATATATATATATATATATATATATATATATATTAACCATATGCATACATACAGCACAAGGACAAAATTTGGCCAGTCAGAGTATTTCGACTCTCTCCCATTTCGTGCAATTGGGAAGATGTCGCCGTATGGTTGGAATCTCCAGGACTAGCCAGAAACATGGTCTAGAAGAGGGGAATATACACTACATTTTGACTCAACGCCGAGTAAAATAGTGACGGTTTGATTCCAAATTTGGTTCTGATCCAAGACAGAAATGCTGATCCAAATGTTATTTCTGTGGGCAACTGGAAGGTATAAATATAGTAGAAAGGAGGTGAATAGATAATAAACTTTGATTCTAGCCTGAAAGATGGGGAACAAAATTTTGATCCGCTATCTACTCGCCACCCCACAGCAGCGTGATGTGACACAAGGACGGTTTGTCGTACAGATGGATCAAGGAAAAAAAATTACCCAGTCCTCACCACTATTGTCACGCTGAGGTTGATATTCACCAATCCTCCCTGTTTAGTGCAATGAGAGTAATTCTACCACAAATTTGGAATCTCCGGTTCAAAGCCCGCCTCGAAGCTTTTTTTTCCGTTAGCTGCACGAAGGCAAAGATGCAGAATAGATACTACACATTTGATCCCAGTCTGAAGGCTGGGAACGATATTTTGACCCGGTATTTACTCGCCTTTCCACGCTGGCGGGATGTAACTGAAGTTCGTTTTAACACAAAAATGAACAGGTACTACACTTTGACGCCATCCCAAAGGTCGAGTAAACCAGCAGTATTTTGATTTTAGACAGTACGCACAGATACTTTGATCCGAGAAAGATATGCATCATATCATTATGAAGGGATGAATGGTTTTTTGTTAGTTTTAAAATAATTACTTAATAATTTAATAAGGTGTATGATATCATGTCCCAGCTATGGGTAAAATAGTAAGGCTGACAGAACTTTTCAGTCTTGGTTGGAAACCAGATTATGAATTCAAAACCGACTTGACATAAGCTAGTAACTCTATCCCGTAAAAACATACTAGAGAAATCATAGTAGCAATACCGAGAGTGTTGAGGGCTGTGGTTTCATACTCCTCACTGGGGTCTAGAGGACTTATGCTTATATGAATTGATGAAAAAGTTCTCAATTTTTATATAAAATCTTTTATTCGTATAAATTTATTGCACCTTTGTCATCAAAATGTAATCCATATTTTCTATTACATTAGGCATGCATTCGCCTAAATTGTGTATCTCATCTTAGGTTTGCCAATAGGAGCAGAGAGGTTTTTCTATCGTCCGGTTATCCCCGATCTTCTGAACAGGAATAGAAGTTTACCCCTTGTTTCCTGTTTAGGGTTGGGTTTCCGGTTCCCCTTAAAGTCTTTTCCTTTTCTTTCACTTCTGGTGACCTCTTGCATTTGGTGGCATGATCATCTTGCCTGGAGTGGCGTCTCTTCCTCCGTAACCCTCTACCTTGAATAGATCTTGGGCCTTGTGAACATCATTGTAAAAAAAAAAAGTACGATTCCAGTTTTGTTTCGAGTAATTTTTACTAACTCCAATTTTCTAAAATTGCTGACTGCGATGATAAATAATGTTGAAAAGCCCAGAACATGGAATCTTTTAAAGTTTATATGTCTTGAGAATACAGCACAATTTGCAAGAACGTCGCACAATGATCTCTTGCTGTGTCGTATTTGCAACACAAAATTTACCTGAATGTAGCAATTTCTAACAAATGATTACGTCTGGACTCTACTAAATTACAGAAAAGAAAACTTTCCAACAGGTTCCGTTCAGACAAAGCTCATGAAAGCTGTCCTGGGCTTAGACATGTTTTTCATTGTTTGCAATTCTCATGATAATCGCCGTTAATGGAAATTGAAACTATCTTATTAAAAATGACGAGCAAGAATAGAAAACGTATTTAAAGGTTGATGGATATTCCATTTTGTAAATTCATGTGGATCTCTGGGGGTCACATTATCATAGCAGCAGAAATAGCCTCGTGTGCACAGAAATAAAACCTACGTCGCAGAAATAAAACGTATATTGATAAGTAAAGGCGTGGTAAATTGTAGGTTAATTTCATACAATTTATTTCTGTGTATGTTGATGCGTGTATTTTTGCTTACAATTTTTTTTCATAGTGCATGTGGTAAAAGGGAGATGTCACTCCATATGATTACACGCTATGTAACAGAAACAGACAGAAGTTGGACGTGTGGACTGTTCGAGGTTTCGTGGCGGGATATCCGTATTTCCTACAGGTACAGTTTTTGTTGCATGCTGGGAGATCTTTTTTATTATTAATTTTTATTTATTTTAAACAAAGTTCAAATGTTACTGTTTTATTTTATGTATAATTTTCATTATTATTTTATTTATTTATTTATAATAATAATAATGATGATGATAATAATAATAATAATGTCTCTACAAAGCCGAAGCATATTTTGGATTATGAGAATAATTCTTTTTTTTTTTTTTTTTTTTTTTTTTTTTTGAGTGAGTATTGCATTAACAGTCTTTTGAGAATAACAATGATTATTCCTAATACAAGCCCTACTATTTAACCCATAGCTGAGGAAGTATGTATTTATATCTTCCCCAAAGTGAATGCAATGAACACGGCTGGAGGTTTACTGAGAAGATTAGCATATAAACCAATTTGCCAAGTTGATGTAATCATATGTTTGGTATTGAACTTGAATTTTTTGGAATTACAGAAATCTCAGATGTTATTATTACAATTTTCGTAAGTATGAACCCTATTCAACCCGGAGAAGGCCAAATAACACATAGTTCGAAAGGTAATGATAAAACCAACAAAGATGATATGTTAGTCGAAATAATTCGTAGATCTTAATACTTTGTTAGCTGTTAATCTATATCCATGATACAACATATCACCAGTAATAATAAACCCAACCATTTCTCTTGATTTGTTACAATCATCTTTTAGGACGTAAGGGATCATAGCCTCCGTGACATTTTTCTTTAATATCTGTGAATTACCATAAGCGTTTTTTTTTTGTTTTGTTTTTTTGTTGTTGTTTTTGTTTTTTTGCTTTTTTGTTTTTTCAGAAAGTTAGTGGAGTGGTTTCCAGTTGCCTTCTCCGCGTTTCGCTTCCTATATGAGATAAAAAGAATAATTTTTTATTTCATTTTTGAAGTACTTTCTATTTTATTTTGAAGTGGGCTTAGACATATTTTTCATTATTTGCAATTCTCATGATAATCGCTGGTAATGGAAATTGAAACTATCTTATAAAAAATGACGAACAAGAATAGAAAAAGTATTTAAAGGCTGATTCATTGTCCCCGTAACCTTTTTCTTTAATATCTGTGAATTACCATGACTGTTTTTTTTATTTCAGAAAGTTAGTGGAGTGGTTTCAAGTTGCCTTCTGCACGTTTCGCTTCATTTCTGAGATAGTTTTTATTTTATTTTTGAAGTTCTTTCTATTTCATTTTTGAAGTAGTTGGTGACTTTGATTAAAAAGTTCGTATCAATAGCCGAAATGGCGGTTTCGCCTGTAACTGTAAACAGTTAACGTCGATCAATCAGGTCAGTTGTGTGCCATGCGTGATACACGCTTAGGCGATCATGTATCTTTCGATACATGACTGACGAGGCAGATTTTTTTTCTCGCAGTAGGTTGCCATTTCTTTCCGCGGTAGACCAGTTGCCATCGAAGACTATAGAACCCAGGCTGTCCTGCTATTTACTCATAGCTGGAGGGAGAAGAGGGAGGATTCATACCTTTCCCAATAGTATTAGCACATACGTGAATGTAATGGATTCGACTGGAATTCGAACTCTGCTTTCCGATTCCTCAATACTCGTCATTTTTAATCATATCTCATCTTGTCACCGGCACACACCGAACAGTAAGGAAAGCCAAAATACCAACGTGAAAATCTGATTTGACTGTTAATCCTATTTTTTGGGGGCGGGGGCATTGAATTCGTATAAGTAACTGAAATGACATATAGATATTTACTACGTTTTGACTAGTCTGGTTTATGGTCATAATCGTAGTATATTTGGCGAAGTTAAAATTTAGAAGTAATGATTTGCGTAATGATCTTGCTAAAAACTATTTTATGGTCGGCAAGCTTCTCATTTTGTGTTACTGAATACAAAAGTATATTAAAAGAAGTGATTGTCAGTGATTAGATGGTGTCATATTGTAGAAGAGGTAATTTAAAAACTTCTGATAGCATTACCAGAAAAGATAAGTTTGCAAAAAACAAATGATTATCTAAAATTGTCATTCGTTGGATGGCTATATATTCGATTTTGGTAAGATTACTTAACTGTTCTATTAATGCAGTTTAAAGCTGTTGCGCTTTTTTTCATCTTTTTTTTTTTTTTTTTTTTTTTTTTTTTTAGAGGTTGCATTACTACGTTATTACGTTGAAATTGTTGTTACTGTTGATTGATTTTTTTTTTTTTTTTTTTTTTTTTACGGCTTATCAACCTTTTGCCGGTTATTTAAAGCCAGAAACTATTTTTAGATTGTAAGAATTTATTTGGAGATAATAACGATTTACTGATACAAGTCTTACTAATTAACCCGTGGCTGGAGGGAGAACAGATGGATTCATACCCTTTCCAATGGGTAAATGCGCGTAAGTGACTATAACGAACTTGACTGGAATTGGAACTGACCAATTTCAAATTCCGAGCTGTTATCCATTACGCCATCCGCACATTCAAGTTTACAGCACCTGGTATTCACAAGTTGTCACCATCTAGTTACTGACTAGGTTCGACGTTGCTTAACTTCGGTGTTCGTACGAGAACCGTTGTTTTAACCTGATATGACCGTAAGCCTTTATTATTTTCAGTGTTATCTGACACTGTCGTATTCTTGATGATAATACTTCATGTTATGGATTGGGGAGTGGTTGGAAAGTTAATCTAGAGGTACTTTCGGAGTATAGGATTACCCCGCTTGTCTGCTAAAGAACTTCTAACGACTGATAATAGTTGGGCACTTATTGACTGATTGGACGTGGTGTAATGGTTAGCAAGCTTGTTTCGCTAGACGAGTAAGTTCAATCCCCACTAGGTTCTCTTTAATCTAGGCTTGTGCCACAACTAAGCTATGCTTAGTAAATCACCATAATTATAAGACATGGGAACATTTTCCTGGCAGAGGCTTTTCACATGTCATAGGCCCGATAGGTTTTAAAATGTACATAACTCAATACAGGCAATAAGTTTTTGCTGAATAAAAAGTAAATCCTTGCAACTAAAAAATAAACGTTATTAATGTCACACAAGCTTACTGAGATTGATTAGTTGATTGACATAGGCATTAATACATTAGAAACTTTTAATAATTAATTTATTTTCTTTTTAATTCATCTTTTAATATTCTAGATATTGTTCGTGACTGGATAAGACCAACACCCGTCAGAATTTCAGCCATTTTATTATCGTAATGAATCACTTTATATTGATTCTATTGTTTTACGAGTTATTCAAATATCAATAATCTTTGTTTGGTCATTGAAATAGTGATTTTGGTAAGTGGATCAAGTTGAGAACCTTCCAACACTTCTCGGATCAGAGTCGGACATGTATTGTTTGACTGATTGGTCACTTCGACGTGATGTAACAGTTAACAAACTTGTCTCTCTAGATCAATTACGACTGAGTAGTGAGTTCAATCCTCACTATGCCTAGATTAAGGTGCACCCAGTAAGTTCGATCCTCACTAGGTGCTCTTGTACCACAACTAAACTATGCTTAGTAAATCACTATATTGACTGATTGGTTTGTTTTTTTACAGTTTATTGGGTTATTTAAAGCCGAAAATTATTTTGGATTGTAAGAATGATTATTTTTCTTTTTTCCTTTTTCTTTTTCTTTTTCCTTTTCCTTTTATTTTTTTTTCCTTTTTCTTTTCCTTTTCCTTTTTTTTTCCTTTTTTTCCCCTTTTTCTTTTCCTTTCCTTTTTCTTTTCTTTTCCTTTCCTTTCCTTTTCCTTTTTCCTTTCCTTTTCTTTCCCTATTCCTTTTTTTTTACTTTTTCTTTTCCTTTTTCTTTCCCTATTCCTTTTCTTTCCCCTTTTCATTTTCTTTTCCATTTTCTGTTTTTTTCTTTTTTTTCCCTTTATTCTTTTTTCTTTTTTTTTTTCCTTTTTCTATTTTTTTTCCTTTTTCTTTTCCGAGTAACTATTGCATTAACAATTTTTCCCTTTTTTTTTTTTTTTTTTTTTTTTGAGATAAATGATTTTTCTAAATAAAAGTTCTAGCATTTAATCCATAGTTGTAAGTAGAAGACATTAATTCATACATTTCTGAAGCGCATTTGCATGTAAGTGAATGTCATAAACTCGACTGGAATTCGAACTCTGCTCTCCGATTTCTTAATTCAAAGTCGCTATTCATTACGCAACCCGCACATCCAGTTAGACATATAACTGTCACTATTAAGTGCCATGAAAAGGAAACCCTTCTTCCTAAGATTAACGAGACATATTATCATAGGTTGAACCGATGAAGCAAGGACTAGATACATCGACGGGTCAAAGGACAAATATCCCCAAATGATTCAATATATGTGGAATATTTAAAGAACAAACAAAACTCGCAGACCTATTAGAAACAAATTCATATATTTTCATAGAAAAACAGAAAATGTAACACTATCCAGGAAACAGAAAAACAAATTCCGTTGAAAAGAATGAAGAACATTATTATTTTGCTTTTACTCTCGTTGATTCAACTTTGTGCATGCATAGCCAACTCAAATTAGTTGAATTCATCGCTTTTTTTTTTTTTTTGCTTGTTTTAGAAATAATATTGGTGAATTTAGCTTCTCTAAATTACAGATATTTTTTTATGGGTATGGAATATTTGAAAGAAAGGAAATGTTGATTGGTGAGAGAAAGGAATGCTAGACAAAAGAGATCGAGTAAAAGAAGCCCGAAAAACAGGACTTCAGGAGATTTAGAGCATTTAAATATTTAACAGTGAAATGAAACTGACGTCAGCAATCCCGTTAATTACGTTATTTTGCTACCCATTATCTTTCTTTTTTTCTTTTTTTTCTCTTGATTAACGCATTAACTCAGGCCGTAAAATTCAATAATATAAAATTTTAATGTCCATCGTCATATTTTGGGAACGGTAAACATTAACGGATTGAAGCCGAGGACGAAATCGCTTTTTTTGTATTTATTTTTTTTATTGTCGCTGGCCAAAATTGCTGCACACTCAAAAAAATAATAGAACCACTGTCACGCATAAAAGAATTAATTTGTTATTTTGCCCTTACAAGAAGCAATGTGTATTTCTGTGTGCAAATGAATCCATTCTTGTAAACGGCGCTTTTTACTTCTTACTGCACATATAACAATCTCCTTCAGTAACCCTCTGCCTTGAGTGGCTCTTGGGCATTGGGTAAGGTCACCATTAGTAAAAGAATCCATTTTGCATATTTGTAAATCTAAATCTGTCGCGCATTGAATATTGCTGCCCCGGCTATAGATGTCGACATTTTCGACAAAATCCTAATAAGTATCTGTGATATTACCGGTTCTAACCTGACATCTCGACTTCAGTCACTTCGCCACCGCCGTGACGTGAGTTCCTTCTTTGGAAATTGTTCTGATTAACTTTCCTCTTGGTACCTCGATCGCATAAATTTAAATGTACTATGAGTTTGGATACTAGGACTCGTCGCTTTAATTGTTGAAATAAATAGATGTAATTCTATTCTAATAGTTTCTTTTATCGCACTTCTCGCCTGTGGTACTCTCTTCCGGTTTCTTGCTACCCTGCCACTTACAATCTTCAAAAATTTAAATGCAACATCTATCATCATCATCATTCATCTTCCTGAATCTTGTTATTTCTTAAAGTTTTCTCATTCTATTACGGTTCCAGTAACCACTTGCGTCTTAGTGACATTATAGCCTTGTTTGGGGTGAAATGATTAAAAATTAATGTACGGACGCAGATGTCAATGCATGAATGGCTATAACTATAGGCGCACATGTGCAGGATATAAATAAAATGGTCATCCACTGAAATTGAGAGAACTGATTTGATAAAAGACTAAAAAGCAACTGACTGTAAAAATATGAAGAACAGATCGAAATTGGCTTGATTTTCTTATAGATCTTCTCATCTACTAGATATTGTTAATCTATGGTAGACTATATAAGAATTAGTCTATTTTCGCGCATTTTAATCTGAGGCTCCAAGATTGATTTCATTTAAAATTTCCTACATCAAATATGTCGTCCAACCTTATTGTTGAAAATTTCAGCCAGGACTCTTAATTTATATGCATTAATATATATATATATATATATATATATATATATATATATATATATATATATATGACTAAGTGAGAGAAACTGGTTGCTACACAAACACTAAGAAAATTTGATAAAATTAATCAGTATGCTCATCTGTCAAGTTACCCAGTGTTACGCGAGTCTTACTGATCATATCTCACTCAACCATTTTTATCATTTTTCTTTCTTTGAGGAAGCCATTTCGTACTACATTTAGATGTTCTAAACCTTATAATACCGGATGATATGGAGGTCATTAATGGACTAATAAAGGTCGTTAACAAATTCTGGACAAAAATTTGTCAGTACAGAACTTATTGATGTTATCACATTGCACACTGCTCCACTACTGTGAATAGAAGACCAATCACTGAACTTTGGCGCTGTACAGCGATGGAGTTTGACTGAATTACGTTGATCAATAACGCAAGTAACCTTCTTTTAGAATATTTGTATTAAAATTTGAGTTTTTTTTTTTTTTTTTTTTTTTTTTAAGAACAAGCAGAAATTTCGTTAAATTATGGGAGGAAACAATCATTGCAGAATATATCATCTCGAAAATACGGTTAAAACACTGAAAATATATTACAATAATCCGGACATCATTTTTGTAGAAATGCATACATGTTTCCAGTAATTTATAGCAGAGTAGTTGGTTTGCCACGTGTGTTGCAGTTAAGTATGTCAATAAATATGTCTAAGAAAAATAGCTTGACAGGCCTCATCCCATGATTTTAAACTATAAAATATCCTTCTCTTATACCGGTTGCCCTACCAAACCTGAAGTGCTCAGTCTTCCCTACTGTTTCATCTGTAGCTATGACAAAAATAAATGGATTCCTGCGTTCCTAACGGCATTCGTGCGAGCTAAACGTAAAGTGTCGTATCCAAAGTTTGAAACTGGTTCGCCGATTTCATCTGCAACGCTCGCACGAATGCCGCTAAACCACTCGCATCAGTTTTACTGTCGCAGAAATGCAAAGAATTGTATTGGTGGGAATTTGTGTAAGGGAGTAATTATGCATTTCCTGTTGGCGCCAAAGTAAAAGCCAGGATTTTTAAATGTTGACTTTCTTGAACTTCATTTTTACTTAGAAGATTAGTGTCACGCAACCCCTCCCCCCTGTTCTGTCCTTGTACCGTACGAAACTAAATTTAGTGAATATCAATATTTGTAACTTGCTTTGTGGTTGAAACACGTATCTCACAACGGTAACAACCAAGATTAATGATTTTCTGTGTGTTTAGGTGTTTTCAGCTTAAAAACTTGGCGCACCAGAATCTTGTTCGCCTTTGTTGTGATGTGGGGTCTAGCAAGACACAACACTTAACAGTCAGTTGTGATAGTAGTATTCACTACTCAGCTAGACAAGTCACTGCCATAGTATTATCTTCTTTCTGTAGACAATTACCCAGGACTACGTATTATAAATGGATCAGTCCATTCATGATAATAAAGAGGGAAACTGGCTCTTACCACAACAGCCTCATTTTGCACCTCGGCTAAGTTTAAAGAAAATGGAGGATTTTGACGATCGACTTGATTTGCAACTTTTCCTCAGAGTTAAATGTCAGGAGAGAAAAAATCTCTTCAAAGAAAGGAATGGATTCCCATGTCTGTTCTAAATATGTGAGATAATATTAAATTTTCTTTCCAATATTCACACATTTACTACGAATAAAAATGACTGAAAAAATATTAGGTTGGTGCAAAAATAATTTCGTTTTCTATCATATGTTACTATGTGAGAAAACGAAATTATTTTTGCACCAACCTAATACATGCATACCGTGAAAATCAATTCAGCTAATAAAGGAAACAAAACGGCTAAGAGTCAAGAGTCAAATTTTATAACCTTTTTTTTTTTTGCCTCGGGTATCATGCAAGTCAATTTTTAATAAGACACGTGCGATGATTAGGTTTTAATTATCTATAGCAGAAAATGCTTTAAGAAAAGATCGACTGGTACAAAGGATGACATCCTCTCTATCATAAACTTTCACTGTGCTCCAAATAAAAACCTTTTATTTCAAGCAGAATTACAGCTAAGACAAAAACAAATGAAACAACATTGATAGACATGGTTGCTCATACGTATGAGAACAGCTAAACATAGTGTCAAGAGACGCAAAGTAAAAAGAGACTGATATTTAGATTTAAAAAAAAGGATCAGATAAAGAAAAACAGAAAACAAAGAGGAAAAAAACGCTCCAAATAAGTAAAAATACTATATGTAGGCGATTTTTATTGTTATTATTGGTCTCTTATTTATTTGTTGCCCACTTGAAGCGTTTTCTCTCTCCACATTCTAATTATATTAATAACAGTAACAATAGGTAGCCGCCATGATTGACACCACTGTTGTATACGAAGCCTCGAACATGATTTATTTATTTGCTTATCTACTTTTGTTTCAATATATATTCATTACGGTTGATTTAAGAATACGCACAAGCCTCGATTTGTTGTGTTATGCTTTTATGTGTTATAGATTTAAATTACGATTTCGCAAGAAAGCAAGCTTTTAGGAATCTCTGAGGCGATTTGCTCAAGAGAAAGTGATTATGACTGGAATCAGATTTTTTGTTTTATTTTATTTTTCATAAATTTTATATTATTTTCCTAAATGTGATTAGCTAGGTTTTCATACAGTATGTTGGAATTAGCTCTATTATTTGAGACGTGTCAACATGGGTAGTAGAGATTGAGGCTATTGTAATATCACCTAATACATTAGTCTTATATTTTTATGATCCCTCCGCCCCATGGGTGTACACGGGCCCCGAGGCTCGTCGGTGAGACTGGCGCTAATCTTGTAATATTATTCGAATTTCTTCACGTACTGTCAATAATGATTTATTTCTTGCCTCAGTCAATTAAGTACCACTACGTGATACACAATCATGTCTCTTTCGATTCATGACTAACTATGCGGAAGATTTCCACGCAGTGGGTTGCCGTTTCTTTCTGCGGTAGACTGGCTACCAATCAAGGCTACAGGATCCCGTCTGTCTTGCTATTTAACACATAGCTCATACTTTCCCTAAGGGTATCTGCGCGTAAGTGAATATAACGAACTAGTATTTATTTAATGTTAATTTCAGTTGCTTTTTACTGAGACTCCAAGATCGTCATTCTACGATCGTTTATAATAAAGGAATAAGCCTCCCGAGCAGTAGTATGTTTTAGGGTAGGGCATGTTTCATGAGCGCTTTTTACTTGCTGGGGCTAATCTGCAGTATAATATTGATTAATTAAGCATTGAGCACTAAATCATCTGGCAACTGATAACCTGTCGGTGTTGAATGTCGCCAGGTTGTGATTGACAAATTTGCATCAGTGAAAGCAAGACCGGTGCCTTGTTTCCAGTTATCTTCTCGCAGTATTAATGCAATAATTTATCAAATTATATCTTCCTGTGATGACATAATGCTTTCATTATTTGTGAAGGAACTAAAAGATTATGAAAATATTCGTCTTGTGGAATATTTTGATATTAAAACGCTTAAAGTTGATTTTGTAGTCTCATAATGTCGTGGTGTTTAATGTGCTAAAAGATTGTCTTCTTGTGTCGCCATTATATCATATTTTATTTATTTATTTTTATTGGGTGACACTCTCCAGTGAGAATCAAACTCGCATCACTTATCCTTTCTAGAGCACCTGCCTTACCGATTAGTTTATAAAGGCTACCATTAACAATTAATAATATTTAGTCATAAACCTGTATTCTTTGCTTTTCTCCAACGCCATCCTCTTTATATCGAGTTGTAATGTCATATGGCGTCAATCTCGTCAAATACCCATATTCAAATTTATTTCTTATGAAAATTACTGCATATATGTAGATATTTATTAAGCTGCGTTCGGAGCAAGGCCAAGTAGTAGGAGGTTTCTATTGCGCAAGCTACATTTATTTTTATCCGTAATTTCTGCATATAATTAGATTTATTTAGCTTCGTCCGTGGCTTATCTGCCTTAAAAATCAATATCTGTGATGCTAATTTTTAACTGGGTTCGAACTCATAAATATGGTGACAGAAAGAAATAAATACATACTACAGTCATCAAGTAGGCTTAGTTTTGCACACACGTACCTGTAAAAGTTCATACATGTATGCATATACACGAATGAACGCGTAAAAGTTCATACATGTATACATATACACGAATGAACACGTAAAAGTTCATACATGTATGCATATACACGAATGAACACGTAAAAGTTCATACATGTATGCATATACACGAATGAACACGTAAAAGTTCATACATGTATGCATATACACGAATGAACACGTAAAAGTTCATACATGTATAGTAGGGATGGGCAATTAATGACCCGCGACAGTGTTTTTGTTTTTGTTTTTTTTTTGTTTTTTTTTTGCGGCCCGCGGAAGCATTCAGCAAAATAAAACCTTCCAAATCAAAAATTTTCGTAAACTGATCACGGTGAACTGTGAGTGCCGAGGTTAGCTTGAACTGAGTCTTGCTTCCCTTGTGTCAAAGAAAATTATCTCCATGTTTTAATAGCCGGATACCTACTCTTCAAGCTCTCGTTCATACGCATGCCCAGTCTATGTTGATACCCACGTTGCCGGCAATTCTGTCTAATTTTAGTTTCGACTTTGCAACGTTAAGATCTGTAACGTTCCGATCCGAGTGAACCATGGAAAAAAAAAATAATGCAAAATCAAAAAAAGAATGCCGTGCCTATAATGAAGACTGGACACACTCTGAAGTACTGAAAAAATATTTTTACCTGGAAGTGTGATTACTGTATCACGAAACGGTTGCTGTATTCAAGGAATAACATCTGAAACGACACCACCAAATAAAACATGCCGAGTTTAGTAGCGAAATGCCCCTAGGGAGAACGCGGGAAAAAGCCACAGAATGTGTTATGAAGGTGAATAAACAACAGACTATATTTACGAGCAATCGACACTTCGGGATAGTTCTATAGAGGCAAGCTTCATGGTAGCATACAACATCGCTAAAAACAACAAGCCATTCTCTAGTGGCGAGTTTGTTAAGTAGTACTTGGTAGAATGCGTAAATGTCCTGTGCCCTAATGAGGGAAGCAAATTCGAAACCATTTCATTATCAAGGAGGACTATAGTGTGGCATATAGACGTAATCCTTGGCGAACTAATAGAACAACTAAACTCTGTGGGCAAATATTTTGTTTGGTTTTCTTTAGTACTGGATGAAAGCACCGATAATCAAGTTACTCATCTTTATCCATGGAATTGATAAGAATTTCATCATCACTGAGGAACTACTTGGTTTTGAATCGATGGAAAATACAACCACTG
Organism: Acanthosepion lycidas; assembly: GCA_963932145.1. Taxonomy (NCBI): domain Eukaryota; kingdom Metazoa; phylum Mollusca; class Cephalopoda; order Sepiida; family Sepiidae; genus Acanthosepion; species Acanthosepion lycidas. Next base: position 86,361,344 of record OZ010584.1, read on the forward strand.
GTCAGGACTTGTTTGTGTTGTGGATCGTGTGAAGAAAAGTGCCTTGTCATGGAATAGAATGGCAAGCATTACAAGAAATGTGCCCAGAGCATTTACTGAAAAAAATGTAGGTATGATTAAACTTTTAGAGAACAAGTTAAAAGCAGAACATCCAGACAGTGGAATGTTTTATAGTTTTGGATCCACAAATATTTGTAAGCAAAGTTTTTCTTGCATGAAAATCAACCAGAGTAACTGACAAATTTGCAGGCAGTGATAAGTATCTCAACAAGCAACCTCACTCCTAATTTCAAAAGAATTATAAAAAAGTGTGAGCATTTACATTTGTCTCATTAAATTACTTGTGCTGGCTGATGTGTAATTTGCACATAAATTTAATGAAACCTATTCTGTGTACCCCTATTGTTTTAGTTTTATTTATTATTATGCAATTTACACTTCATATTAAATGAAATGTAATGTTAACTAATGAATATTTTTTAGAAGGTACGGCCCTCTGCTAATCATGGCCCTCTGAAAGTAGCCCCTGAGACACAACAATTACCCACCCTTGATATATACATATACAGAAATAAACACGTAATGGTTCATACTTACATAAATACATATACACATGAACAAATGAGCACGTCAAACTTCATACATATACACACGTGAATACGTAAAAATTCATGCGTATGATTACTGTTGAAACAATAGAAAATCATTTTTGTTTTAATTTTGTTCATTTTTAAACTTACATCGAGAATTTTTTTTTTTATTCAAATCATTTAGCTTTTCTTTCAACTCCTCCGATGATTGTGATATTAGTACAATGTTGCCAGCAAATTATAGATTGTTCAAATATTCAGTTTATTTTTAGAAGAAGCTTTCATAACATGCCATATAATTTGGGTAACATCTTGTCCCAATGGCACATTTATTTTCCAGTCTTTACCTTTCTTGAATTTTTTGTGTAGTTGATTTATTACAGGGCTGTTGTCATTCATATTCTGAATACGTAATTTTCTTTAATACTCGACTCTCATGAGATAAAAACTGATGAGTGATCTACTGAGTCAAATACCTTATCTCTCTCTCTCTCTCTCATATATATATATATATATATATATATATATACAGTAGCGTCCAAAACTAAGGGACAAAATTTTAAAACCTAATATTTATTAGAAATAACAACTGTGAAAAGCTGAAATGTTGACAACTGGTAGTCGTTATCATCCATAATAACATACTAAAATTTGAATCATTTGCAAAGGATAGAAAAAGAATTATAACAATTATTTATTTATTTTCAAAATAGGATAGTCCAAAAGTAAGGGACAAAATTGAGAAAAACAATGTAAACAGTATGCTATATTCAAATTTTTTGATTTCCTCTAAAGAATAAGTCTTACTTAGTCATTTGTAAACGTTGCATCAGCCGGCACCATGGCGAAACGCCAAATCTTGATTACTCCGTGAGACAAGCTATTGTGAAGCTACACAAGGAAAAGCACACCATTAGAGAGATTTCAGAGAAAGTGAAACGTTCCAAGAGTGTTGTAGGCAGGGTTGTTAAATCTTACAATGATACTGGCAAAATAGTGCTTTTAAAACCGGCAGACCCCGCAAAACTTCGGCAAGAGAAGATCGAATAATGCAGCGTATGTCATTAAAGGACCGTTTTAAGTCTTGCACAGAAATTAAAAGGGTTATGAATAGTACCTCATGTGTTAATGTGTCAAGACAGACTGTTTGTAGACGACTGCAAGAAATAGGGCTGTTTAAGCGAACCCCAGGGAAGAAACCACTTGTTAGTTCGAAGAATAAGAAGAAGAGATTAGAGTTTGCAAACAGGTATGTAATTTGGACATATGAAAATTGAGCAAAAGTATTTTTCAGTGATGAAAGCAAGTTTAATTTATTTGGAAATGATGGAAAAAACAATGTAAAGAGACGTATTGGTGAAAGATTAAGTGCAAAGTGTACTAAGAAAACTGTCAAGTTTGGGGGCGGAAGCGTCATGGTATTTGGAATGTTTTCTAGCCAAGGTACAACGCCTCTTGTCCGGTTACAAACTCGTGTAAACGCGCAGATCTATAAAAACATTGTTCAAGATCATGTTGTGCCAATCATACAGAATTCAGGTTTCGATAGGGCTACCTTTATGCAAGATAATGCCCCATGTCACAAGGCAAAGGTGGTAATGAGTTACCTTAGCGAGCAAGATTTGGAAATTATAGATTGGCCACCGCAAAGTCCTGACTTAAATCCAATAGAAAATCTTTGGAAGACCTTAGGAGTGAAAGTTATGGAAAGAAATCCCACTAACACGGAGGATTTGTGGGTGAAGCTTCAAGAAAAATGGTCTAAAATTAGTATCGAGGATTGTCAAGAACTGATTCGTTCTTGTAGTCGAAGATGTGCAGCTGTCATTGAGAGCAAGGGCTCATTTACTAAATATTGATTGTACATGTATTTTTATTGTTTTTTTGCTGTTTACATTGTTTTTCTCAATTTTGTTCCTTACTTTTGGACGTTCCAAATTTGAAAATAAATAATTGTTATAATTCTTTTTCTATCCTTTGCAAATGATTCAAATTTTAGTATGTTATTATGGATGATAACGACTACCAGTTGTCAAAATTTCAGCTTTTCACAGTTGTTATTTCTAACAAATAATAGGTTTTAAAATTTTGTCCCTTAGTTTTGGACGCTACTGTATATATATAATTTGTTTCCTAGTTTTATATCCATGTCATAGCTAACATTATACCTTCATTCTTAACTTTACATTTTAAACATATCGACAAGATGCTTTTACATTAAGTAGCTATTTTTTATTAAATTCTTTTCAAGTAATCATTTTGTTTCATTTTCATGGCTTTTTTTAATGTTTTCACTTCCCATACATAGATGTATTCCAGAACCCCCCCCCCCCCATCCAGTTCTTCGTCCTCTCTTCCTATGATTTTAGATTTAAATATGAACAAATCTGGAGATTTTTCCCTATAGCAATAACAACATGCTGGCTGAAGTATCGACACGAAAATAATAATCTGAATGATAATAAATATACGATGAACTCCAGAAAAATAAGTGGCATAGAATCGCATAGAAGAATTTGGGACAGAAAACCGTTATTGTAGAAGAATGGGAAAATGAACAATTCAAATATAGAAAACGAAAATAAAGTATATTTTCTCTGGTTGTTTGATTCTCAGATTTCCATTTCAATTCGTAGTAATTTATCGTTGTCACAATGGAAAGTATCATTACTTTTTCGTCATTGTCTAAATTAGCGCTTCTCAACCTTTTTACCCTTGTGACACCTTTGAAATAGTTTTCATGTCTCAAGGACCTACTGCACAAAATTATTATATGTCATTATTAATATATATCTTTTATATTTTTATCGTAGTTCACGAGGTAAACATAATATATGGACACCATGTATGCGTTCTGTACGCGAGTGACTCACTCAGTGATGCACGAATCCACTTGTTGGGGAAAGATTCCTTGGGTCACCGTTTGAATTAAAAAAAATGGGATAAAAGATTGTTGCGTGTTCAAATAAAATTATATTTATTTAAACGTAGTATACACAAATTTTAACTGTTATGAAAGGTAGAAACTTCTCTTTGACTGTAAGGAAATGAACATTGTCTTTTAGTGAGGAAGAGAGAAAGTGGAGTTGGGAGATAAGATCAAAGGCAGTCCGCTGTTGCTTTGACGAGAAAGACAAGACACCGGTTGACTTGTGCCTCTTTACTGCTGTCAGTCCTACTACTGAGTTGAATGAATGTTTGGCATTTACGGCCTCGTGCAGGCTTCAGAAGCCTGCGTTTATTTATTGGCTGGAGCTGATTTTATTGGCTATTTATTTATATTAAATTAAAAATTTGAAGTATGTTTTGTGTTGGAATGTGTCACGAAAAAATAAATGATTTCGTCTCTTCCTCAACTGCTGTCGTAGCGATTGACACAGTCTCCACTTCTGAGACTGAAAACTGCCCTCCTTCTCATTCCAGCTCTTTACATAGAGCTTGGTAACTCACCTATGCAAAACACCAACAAGCCAGCAACCAATCACAGTTCCCGCGCCTGCCCACCTCCACTCGCTTTGGGGGTTTCAAGTTGACCGACCAACTCATTACACGCCCCCCTGATCTTAAGATCACAAAGCTTCTCAGTTCGAGAGATGTTCGCGTCTGTCTGGTGACTGCATCCGCATATATACAACTTGCACGCTTGACATATTGGGATAACCACACATACGCGAACTCGTTTGCTCCGAGGTGGCAGATTTACAGATTCATTCCGTGTCTCGCTGTCATGATCGCACACCGTGCAACTCGGGGGCAGGCCTCTTTTGCCGGACACTCCTTCTGAGCGGGATGACAGGGTCCTCATCCTCGGATGAACTCTCATCCGTTGAGCTACTATCCGCCTCCGGACAGCTGGCTACGTTGACGTCCGCAGGTAGAGTACTGATGTTTGAGATAAAACTCAGTGGATCCGACTTTAAATACACCACTCGCGCACCATCTTCAGAGTCACTTTCATCATCTGATGACGGTTTTAACCCTACAACTGGCCGCAAATCTTTAACATGACAAGGCACGCCATCAACCCGCACTGACTGCGGGCTGATAATCTCGGTAACATGCCTAATCTCGGTAACATTCTAAGCTTGTCCGTTTAACCCCGGGATGCCCACACTGTTCATGTATGCTCATGATCCGCTCGAGGTTCATACTGAGCGCAGAAGCCGTACACGGCAGCTGCAGAGGTTCAGACTCTTTCCGAGCAGCAGCCAACCAACGTTGCGGAACGCGAGTCAATACATCTGCTCTGTTGACTGCCGATTTAACTAACACTGCATCCGCAGACAGGTTGTAGTCTTTGATAGTTTTAATCAGTGTGGTGAGCCGCCTTCGTATCAACATCTCGCTCGATGCCTTGGTGGTCCGTCGCGCTCTTCCGCTGAGTCCGTGACGATGTGTAGCACTGTTCCTTCCCATTGGAGCGCCAGGTTAACCCCCTTCAGAGTGACGTCTAGTTCAGCCAGGTTTATGTGTCGTACATCATTTTCAGGTCGTAACCAGCAGGCGTCTTCTATGATGGACTCGTTATACTGAAGTGCGACACCCATGGCCAACGAGCTGGCATCCACCCAAACGGTGAGCTCGTTCCCCTTAACGCACCAGTCACCTCGCACGGGATCGTCTTGCATCACTCTCTTCATAGTTTCAGTCATCATGCATCTTAGGGTAACGTCGTGCACCTCATCATCCCATCCTGACGAAGTTACGCGGCGCTTTATGGCTGCTGCCGCCACTCTGAGCCAACCGCATACAGGAAAATGGCCTACCAGTTTCCAACACATGGAGAAGGTACTCCGACGAGTGATCACTGGCGGGACTTCCGGCAGGTCACTACCTCGCCTCTAGCGAAGTTTTTCTCTATCACTATTGACGTGTAGTCCAAGTACATTCGCTCCATCCTGTAGCGGTTCTGGGGCTTTGCACACCAAGCCAAAGCGCTCCAGATGTTCCTTAACCCTCGTTGAAGAGGCCACGTTTTCATTGACGTAAATATCGTCAATGTAGGATGACGTTGCCCTTCGAATTTCCTCATCCTGCGACATGACCACATTCATAATCGCTGACATGATTTTTGGAGCCACATTAAGACCAAATCCCAATCGAGTGAGGCAATATCTCTGTCCTTTTACCATGACAGTCTGAAAGGGCCAGAGTGATCGGTGGACTCTGACTTGGAGGTAGGCCCTTCTTAAATCGAGGGAGGTCACATTGCTCCCTTGCTGTCGCCATTCCCGCAATTTCTGGGCACAAACGTCTGCGTTGGCCGTATATGCATCTACAAAGGTATTCAATTCCCTGTAGTCCATGACCGGTCTCACTTTCCCCTTATTCTCTTGCACTATTGCCATCAACGCAATCAGTCCTCGAGGCGACCCTAACTCCTCCAGCCGTTTGCTATCCAAAGCTGCAATTCATTTTCGTATTCGCTCCTGATATGCTCTGGAACCGGGTACTCTGCTATTAGGTTGGTGCAAAAATAATGACGTAATAATGTCGTTTTTTGACGTATTTTTTAACGTCAAAAAACGATATTATTACGTCATTATTTTTGCACCAACCTAATATTTTATTTTTCAGTGGCGTGGCCGTTCGTCCACCCGCTCACTTCCACGTTGCGGTCCATACGCGCCTGCGCTTGTCGAAAGTTGCACTGAAGTCAGGTTCGTTAATCTTCAAGGCAGCACAGATGGGCGGATCAGAAAACTCGGCTTCGCCCGCCTCTGTGATGCGTACGCCGCCCAGCTCCTTAATAATGTCCATCCCAAGGAGCAAATCAAAACCTAATAACGCGCTGTCCACGACCAACACACTGACTGTAACCGGGTTACCGTTGTTGATAGTGAGTTTGATGTTTCCAACTCCCCGGCTTCTGGGAGCTTTTCCATCAGCCGTTAGTACGTCCATCTTTTGTCTGCGCCACTGTCGACAAATCGAACCGTTCGTGAGTGACCGAGAGCAGCCCGAATCTACTAAAGCGGTACACATTATTCCTTAATAACAGGGAGCGCCTCTTTCATGCTCGGTGCGGTGAAGAGACTGGCTGACGTCGCCATGGCGACGGATGGCTGGGGTCGGACCTTCTTTTGGTTGAACAACTGCGGCCACTGGTTCATCAGCCTCTTTTTCGTCGATCATGATAGCACGGGCTCTGGTCAACAATTGATTGAGCGTCATGTCTTCCATTCTGGATGATGCACGGAGTATCTGCTTAACATGACTAGGCAATCCAGACACGAAGGCACAGGTCATCCATTCTTCAGGAAGCGGTGCGATCGGTACGGCGAGCTTCTTTAATTCTGCCAAATATATGTCTACTGTCTCGCCAGGTCGTAAACGCCGCGCCTGGAGTTGGTCATAGGCCACGAACCGGTCAGTTCCAAACGCGGTTAGTAGAGCGTGCTTTATTTGCTTAATGTCACTTTTCTGTTCTTTGCTCAACTGCCTGTACACAACAAGAGCGCCGCCTTTCAAGCGCAGTGGAAGAATCTGTTCAATCTTCGTGTTCTCGCTTAATTCGCAGACCAGTTCCACCTTTTCGATCCATTCAACCACAGACTGTCCACTCGTATCACCACTGAATTCGGAGATCAGTTTTATGTCGAACGGTCTTTCCGCCATCTTGCTGGAGACAAAGTAAATGCCGAAATAGCTTGTGTTGGAATGTATTAGGAAAAAATAAATGATTTCGTCTCTTTCTCTCCTGCTGTCGTAGCGACGGACACAGTCTCCACTTCTGAGACTGAAAACAATATTTATTGCCGTGAATACAACAAATGTGGCACAAGGCCAAAAAGAGGGCTGGGAAAAAGGACGGTCATCACTTGTCTTAATATAAAACTTAGCTAGCCACAACCACTGACCCTATCATACTAGACAATATTCCTATCACCAAAACAACACATTTATCCATACTTTTCTTACTACATCCACCAAAATACCTCTTTGTCTCAATGATAATCCTAAATAATCCCCTTATGTACAAATATTGTCTGTGGGGAGAGGGGCATAAAAACAACAATTTTTAAAAGATCCCCAATGAGTATATACAATTATGACATATAAAATATTTACAAGAAACTAAACAAAAAGAAGTTAGTAATAAAAAAAACCACAAACTTTAAATGTGGCAGAAATATCAGTTAGTCCCGCATCGTTTTCGTCCGGTTATGTAAATAAAAGAAACATTCATACCTCCAAGGCCTCACAGGCACACACACATTCATACACAACAACAAATACGAAATACACACACGGGAAACGAAAGGCGCCCCGCATCCACCGGAGAACTGACATCACTGACCACCTAAACGAGGGAGGGGATGGGGAGTTAAACTAAAGGAAATAAAGTGGGGACAGAAGTAAAAGGGGCCAATGCGCAAACACACCCTAACAAAGTTTACCGAAAAAGGAAAGAAAAACTAAAACATCAAACACAAAAACCTAATCTAGCCTAATCTCGGGATGGGTTGCCCATGTTCAACCCAGGAAAACAATATCCTTATGCCTAACCGGCATCAAAATGCCACTCAAGGTCAGCCCCTTTTACTCTGCACATACGCGCAAGATTCACCCACCTTTTGCCAAATTCTGACGAGGTGAGCCGCCGCCTTTCCGTCCTAATCTTGACTTTAAGCTGATGCTTAAAGAACAAGATCAGTTGGGAAGAAGTGAACTTCTCGCCCTCATAGAATTCCTTCTGACGCGTCGTTCAAATCACGACTCTCATAACCCCTAGTAAGCAACAGAACACATAGTGTTCAGCCTTCGTCATCTGCGGCACCACATTGCTACAAACAGAACTGGCTTCAAGGACAAAAAACTTTCCCTGCAGCATGCGAACCATGAGGCCTTCAACAAACTTGCACAACGGCACTACCGCCCTGAACTGAAAGAAGGCGTGACCAATGGTCTCGACTTCCCCCGTACAGCGACGACAGTTTGTTCAGCAGGCTTGGAGAAATATCCAAAGTCTCTTGCCGACCCAGAGGGCCCCACGAATCACCAGCCAGGTGAGTTATGCCTCATCATTATTGAGACATTTCAACCCAGGCACCGAAGGCCAAATCGAGCGAGCCTTTTACTTCGTAAGACCGAGCTCGCCAATCAGATCATCTTGAACGGCCCCCCTAACTAACACTCGATACAATGCCTTACGAGACAACGCCTGGGCGTTGGAGAGGCCGTCCGACGCCCGAAAGAGGAGTTTCAGAGCACGACGATATTCGCGGTAGAAGGAGCACTCACCTCGGGGTATACGGCCGGCCTCCTCCTCGCACGAGTGCACACTTCTCAGGGATGGGAAATGTTTACGGACGTCTTCTTTCCAGAAGGCGCCCACCTCATCCGATCCGCGACACATTCGGTCTAGAAAGGTAATGCGAAGCATATGTTGACGAATCTCAATGCTAGGCATACCCAGACCGCCCTCAGAGGCAACAGATCTCGCGAGATACCCTGGGGGCCTTGTCTCTCCACAAGAAAGAGAACAAGGTCCGAACTAATAATATTAGTTTTGCATACGGGTAGTGGAAGTACAGAGAGTCGGTACAGGAGGATCGGATAGATGTGTGAAACACATACTTCCGCCCTTCCCTTCAGGGAAAGTCTCCTCGGAGACCACAGATTAACCGCGATCTCGGCCTTCCCTTGCACCTCCGACCAATTCATTTCCAACTGGAGATCAGGACCGAACCAGACGCCGAGTATCTTGATCGGCCCATCCGTCCAGAGGAAAGGTCCGGGAAGAGAAACTCCCTTCCACGCACCCAACCGCAAGCCAACAGACTTATCGCGGTTGATCTTGGCCCCTGTCACCATCTCATACCCACTGATCTCTTTCCTGACTTTGTCAATCTCGGCTCTGCTCAACACAAGAACCAAAACGTCGTCAGCATAGGCAGAATACCTGGCTGAGGTCGAAGCCCCAAGCAGGGCAATTCCGCGCAGGACCGGATTCGCCTTTAACTTGCGAAGGAATGGTCCAACGCAAGAACGTAAAGCAAAGACGAGAGCGGACAACCTTGACGAATGGAGCGAGACAATACGAAAGACTTCGATCTTACCCCATTCACTTCCACCAGCGCACCGGGGGTCGCATACAAAAGTCGGATCCAGTACCGAAAGTCGGCTCCGAAACCGGCCGCCGAAAGGACAGCCTCCAGAAAACGATGGTCAACCCTATCGAAGGCCTTGGACTGATCTAAATTGATCAGCGCGGCTTCACTGTCGACTTTTTCTAAGATCAAGCGTACCATATGAAGGTTATCCTGAATAGTCCTGCCCTTCACAGCACAAGTCTGTTCGGGGCCAATCAGACTAGACAGGAAAAACTGCAAACGGTTGGCTAAGATCTTCGCCAAAATCTTTAACTCGGTGTTTAACATGGTTAAAAGGTGAAAGTTCCCTAACCCATCCCCACCGTTCTTGTCCTTACGCAGCAACTTGATCACACCCCTGGTGAAGCGTTGGGGTATAGACCCCTGCTTCATCCAGTGGTTGAAAATCAGTTCCAGCAAAGGAACAAAAACGGGCGACTGCCTTAAGTAAACTTCGTAGAGAAGACCATCCAGTCCCGGAGATTTATCCAGGCGAACCTGCTTCAGCGCATCCCAGATTTCCGACTCTGTAATGGGACCCTTGCACCTAGCCGCTTCAGCTGCCTCGAGGCAGGGAAAGTCGGCTAAATAGGCGTCGAACTGAGCAGAGCTCAGACCGGGCTCCCTGGTGAAAAGATCCTGAAAGTAATCTCGAAAGGCCGCGTTTGTAGTCACGGTCCGCTTATCCGGCAATGTGACGCACGCTATATGTCGCCTAGCCACGTTCCGATTTTCCTCTGCACGCAGTTCAGCGGCCATATTCGTCGCCTCAGAAGATATTCTTTTTAACCTAGCCCTAACTACCAGAGCTTGATCCTTCTTGATAAGCAAGGAGGCCAACTCTGTCTTAGTTAAGACTATTTCCCCACTAACACGGGATTTCACGGCCTGATCAACTTTTTCTTCTAAAGCCGTTTGCGCCGCTAATCTATCTAGATTGAGCCGACGACTAAAATCGGCAGCAAACGTTCTAATTTTTTATTTTAATTTATCCCACCAGGCGTTTCTTACTACCGCCCCCGTCAATTCCCTCTGAATCATTAGTAGCAGCTGGTCCCGGAAACCCTGCTCACCAAACAATGAACAGTTAAATTTCCAGTAACCAGCCATTCTAACCTTAGGCTTATCTATGATCCGTATAAACTATGTAATGGAAGCTTGGACACCCTAAGAGCCCTACATCGACTCTCCTAACTAAGACTCGGTCGAGGTAGCTCGCAAGCGTCCCAGGATCCGAGTTGCCACTATTTGCCCAAGTCCATGCTACCTCCCGAGGGTGTTCATTCCGGTACTTATCGACAAGATCAAACTCATCGATAAAGTCCCGAAATGGTTTCACGTCCGGGTTGTTAGTACCTTGTTTTTGCCCTATACGATCTATATCGGAGTCAAGGACGGCATTCCACTCCCCCGCTGAAACTACCCGACGAGATATCGTCAAGTACGGCGCGATCTGCCGAAACAAAGCAGGCCGCTCAGCATGGTTATTGGGCGCATAAACCCCAATGAGACGTAGAACCTTATCCTTTATGGTAACATCCAGCACGCAAAGTCTGCCCGCCGGATCCGCGAAGACAAGGGAACATGCAGCCTTCAAAGACCTGCTCACTAGCCAAGAGACACCCCTCGAACGACCATCAAAACATGGTGAATAAAGGACGAACCTCTTAGACAGTATGACTTCACGATCATGAAAAGAAAACCGGGTCTCTTGCACACATCATACATTTACCCCAAGGCGCTGAAGGTCACGAGAGAGCCTCGCCCTACGAGACTCGGACCTCAGGCCCCGGACATTTAGACTAGCTAACCAGAGAGAGAGCCATAGTGAAGACCGGTTAGGGTTGAAGTACTGGTTTGAACATGGACGGGCTAAGGATACCGACCGCCTCTCCCATAGACCCATGGCCCATCTCAGTCTTTATGGTACCGTCTTGGGAGATTCCGCCGATATCCCAGGGGAATGTTAATTTCAGGGCTCTATACAGGGATGGATGAACTGAAACGGGGACCCTCCCTGCACAAAGTTTTGATAGCCGCTTCAATTGTTGGTTTTGAACAATGGCTATTGGCAAGGCCATTTTGTAAGAACTAATGGCCTCGTCTATCATTGCCCAAGCTTGATTGGAGCCAGGTCCTGTTCTTACAACAGTTAGTACCCTTTGGGCATTCGGGAAATTTTGTGGAACCTCCACATCCAAATCTGCGTATTGCCTGATTGATAAAAGGTACTTCAGGTCTTTTATTCTATTCCCATAGTCCCGGCCTCTTTCTACCTGAGCTGTAGAAAGTTTACAGACATCTTCGCCCGTGTTGAAAATATGTTTCTTTTTCTTCTTTTCAGTTTGTGCTTGAGAGGGGCTTCTCTCCCGTTTAGAAGCGGGAGGAGGCATTTCTGTTTTTTTGACGGGGGAAGGACTAGGAGTATGCGAAGGGGTATGGGATGATCTTTTTTTTCACAGGGGAAGGGCTGGGAGTGTGAAGTGGGGTGTAAAAGATCTATGTTTATAGGGACTGGGATCTCTACTGAGAGGACGGCCTTTTGACGGTGTAGATGGAGGGGAAGGTTTTTTTTTTGGGTGAAGGTGCGGACGTGGAAGGAGTGGGATTTGTGAACTGAGATTTTGATTGGTTGTCTATTTTTTTTTTTTTTTTTTTTTCAGCTCTTTTATTTTTTCCGTTTTTTCGTATCCTGGGTCAAATTTTTTCTGCTTCTCTTTAAATTCTAGTTGAGAGGCCGGAGCATCGCCCTTAACGTTGCCAGAGGGAGTGGGGCTATACGTGCCTTTTGTCCTTGGGGCTTCAGGGGACTGAGGACCCGCTGTCTGTCGCTTCCCTCTGGCCTTACCAGCCATTACCCCTCCCTCTTCTCCACAACTGCACTAGCAGCGGGCGAAGGCTCTTTGGGGAATGTGGTCTTTGATGGTATACCAACCGGAGGATTAACCGACCCGGTCCCTATTACAGGCGAGGCGGAAATTGGAGACGCGGTAAGAGAGGGATTTTGGTCAACAGGAACTTGACTACCAGAGGCCTTCTTCTCTAGGCAGGAGGAGGAAAGGTGACCAGTCTCTCCACACCTCCAGCATACCGGTCTTCGGCCAGTTACAATGACCGGTAATTTCAAGCTCCCGACATCCAGACAGTTGGGGATGGAGCGGAAGGGTTTCTCGTCTAACATAATATCGAAGCTCCACTCCCCGTTCAGGTTATCACAGGAGGCGCCCAGAATTTCGCTATACTGGGACATGAAAGCGGCAAGGTGTTCCCCGATACCTGAGGAGGGGCCTCAGATACGGCCACGCTGGTCCTTCTGCGACCTTCATACTCCGTTCTAAGGATTAAATCTTTAGTGATGAGCTCACGGCTCGCCGCAGCTACGCAATCTTCTGCTGTGGGTAGCAGTACGTCCCACATGAAGAATTTGGCTCCCTTAACAATTCTAAAGGGCTTAAACCCCAGGGACTGTAGTGACTTCAACACTATGTTTTTCGTCGAGCGACAGATTTTGCCCTAACGCCTATCGACGACGAAAACTGACACAATTCTTTTTTCAATCTTCTTCAATTCTTGGGGGTCTTCTAAGAGTCCACCTTTTACAACAAGGTGAGCGTAACTCCTAGCACGCTCCAAGAAATCCGCAAGATTGATAATGCATTTCGGTGGGGACGACCAACAAGAGGGCGATTCCCCGGCCTCAGTCTTTTCTTGAGAGCCATTTTTGGCTATCATATCAATCTGTTTTTTTTTTTGGCGGGGGCATTATTGGCCTCCGTAGATTTTTCACTTTTCTTATGGCCATTATTGGTCTCCATATTTGTAGTCGATAAATTTTCCTTTTTTCCAGCGATGTCATCATCGCTAGGGGAACTTGATTCTAGGGCTGGATAATCATTTAGATTGTGTTTATCCGGTGGGTCTTTCTTTGGGGGGTTAAATAAATTTTTTCTTATAGACTTTCTGTAGTCTGATAAAGTGTGTTTTTTCTTAATAGCTAAAAAAGAAGGTGCTTTTTTTTTCCTTCTTTTCCATAATTTTTTTTTATATTAAGAGGGAAGGGAAAAGGGGTGGGGAATAATAAAATAAAAAATAACACACAAAAACACAAAGCTCACTCGAAAGCGAGACAACAAGCAAATAAAAACACGTCAAGAAATAAAAACTACAATAAAAATTAGACAAAGATTAAAAAGTTCGCCTAACGGAAAAAACTCAAAAAAAAAAAAAAAAAAAAAAAAAAAAAACTCTAAAGTATCAAAACTAGGCAAAGCTCGTTACAAATTACAAAATGGCCAACACCAAAATAAACAATAGAAAATTATACAATATAAAACCTTAGAACAAAATAAATGGACAAATATATGGACAAATAGACAGCAAATAAAGGTTAGAAAAATTAAATAGACAAATATACAATACACAAAAAAAGAAAAAGAAAAAACACGTAAACTTAAAGGATATTAAAAAGGAAAGAATAAAATAATTATTAACGGTAAGTCAAAACAAAAACGAAACACAAACAAAGGTTACAAAACAAAGAAAACGGAGATATAAATAAAAGAGAAATTAGAGAAAAAAAAGGGGGCGGGGAAATCTAGGATAAAAGGAATAAAATAAAAAAAAAATTCAAATAGATAAAAATTAAAAAAAAAAAGAGGGGGTTAAAAAAAGAAAAGAAAAAATCAAAATGTTTTCAAAAAAAATTCTTAAGAACACAAAAAGACAGTAATAAAAAACAAACTTAACAAAAACGACGTTCTCAAAAGAGCAAACGGGCAGCAAAACAGCAGTCAGAAAAAGTCCAGGCAAGACAAGTAGCCAAAGCTAAAACTCTTCTGAGACTGAAAACTGCTCTCCTTCTCATTCCAGCCCTTTACATAGAGCTTGGTAACTCACCTATGCAAAACACCAACAAGCCAGCTACCAATCACAGTTCCCGCGCCTGCCCACCTCCACTCGCTTTGGGGGTTTCAAGTTGACCGACCAACTCATTACACCCGGAAGGCTGCGTGGAGCCCTTGTGCGGCGTGTTTAATTTTGTCATTTGCTCCTTTGATTTGATGTTGTTCACTTCCGCCTGCTCCACAAACTACGTACAGCTTATGTCCACTAAGCATATAGACATCGCTAAGTACATTCCCTTTGATTATTATAATATTAAATGATTGTAGGGAACTGCCGCTAAGGGCGAAGATGCCCAGGGTTACATGCATTTTTTGCAACAATCAATATAATATTAAAAACAAATGTCTTACCTCCAGGACGAAAACGGATTTGAATGTGTCTCGGATGTAAAATATCCCAAAAGGAAAAATCTCAGCTTCACAAGTCCTACATTTAAAACAGGTCTCGGAGCCAGATACTCTCTCGCGAGAGTCTCTTTTAACATATGCGCGTATAAATTTTAAAAAGGGCATAAAAGCGACAGAGGGGAGATGTGTGACTGCTGAAGCGAACAGGGGGCACATATTGCGGTCGGTGTTGGTGGATTTCTTGACATAAGGAAACGGACTACGGAAATTGCTTTACCATACAGAAGAAACTGACTACAATTTTACAAATGTCTTGACTGTTACAAACATTATTTACAATAATATAAGCATTTATTGTTATAATCAAGGATTTTACAACTATATGCCGTATGTGTATAGTAAAATTACAAATATAAAATTAAACAACACTTACTCAAAATTGCATTAGCCTGTTTATCATTGTTTTACGCGAATCCCTAGCGGCCTCTTTCGGGACCCTCGAATTCCGTGGGGGGGGGGGGACACCGGTTGAGAAACACTGGACTAGATTACACCGGATCAGAGAGCGGCATTTTAACCAATGAAATGATTTGAGGGAAAATGTTTAATTTTCAATAATTTGCGTGGTAACCTTCTACGAATAGTGTATGCAAAATTTAAGACTAGCACGAATATTTAATAAATCCTGAATGTTGCATCTCATTTATAGGACAGTGGTATGATGTACTTGTCCTAATCTGTAACAAATATGCTTTTTATTCTTAAATCCTTTATTGCAACACAACGAACAAAATAAAAATAAAAAAATTGGCAAGATGCTTTCCAAATGCTAAGCAAAATAAGAATAAACTGGAAGATTTAATTAGAAACAAAGAAAAAAGTACTGAATTGTTATGCAATATCGGTCCTCCTGTATGATAGTGAATACTGGACAATCTTCTCACAGATAAAAAAAGAGACTTGAGGTAACAGAGATATTGGTTCTACAGAAGGATGCTGAGAATAACATGGACTGAATATGTGGGCAACGATGAGGTTTAAGAGAAAATTAAAAAAAAAAACGCTTATACGTAGCATCAGAAAGAGACTCCAAATTTCTGGGACACATACTGAGGAAAGAGGACTTGGTAAATGTGAGACTCATAAGACATATTGAAGAAGAATGCAACGCATAACATACCTAACGAGCTCATGAAAATGGTTGGCAGAACATGGATTACGAGAGATAGCAAAAAGAAAAAAAAAACTTTACTAAGAGCTAATAAGAAGCGGAATTGTGAAGAGCCATGATTGCACACATGCTTAAGGAATACGGCACATAGAAGAAGAACTGGAATGTTTTCTTTTTCTCAAAGAAAAAAAAAACATGAATAAATAAATAATTAATCAAAAACTGAACTTTGGGTAAAATAAAGCCAGACAGTCATCGTGTAGCGACAGATTGCAGCGATTACAGTTTCACTGAGGCGTATTGGTCTGGGCTCAACAAAACTGTTTCCTTTGTTGAATCATATTGATTTATTGACTTTTGTTTTTGGAATCCATGATTTTTCAATTAAGAAGACAGTTTTGAGAGGGTAGCTGGGAATTATTTTCTTTTGTGCATGAAGAAATGATACATTTTCTGGATTGATTTTCTCATGAAGTCTCCAGTTGTTTGCTATAGTGATATCAAGGTTTCTTTCCTCCAATACAAGTTCTTATTCAGCATATCAATTTTTCTCTCCAT
Organism: Acanthosepion lycidas; assembly: GCA_963932145.1. Taxonomy (NCBI): domain Eukaryota; kingdom Metazoa; phylum Mollusca; class Cephalopoda; order Sepiida; family Sepiidae; genus Acanthosepion; species Acanthosepion lycidas. The sequence goes on from OZ010584.1 coordinate 86,378,010, forward strand.
ATAATTATAATGCTCTCGGGTATATATATATATATATATATATATAAAATGACAGTTGGAAAAAAGATCTTAGATTTTGCCGACGCGTTTCGTCTTCCGACTTTTTCAAGGCAAAAATGAAATCGAAATGTTCTTGTTGTTATAGTAACATTAAAAAATCCAAATTTAAAAAGATAGACGCTTCTGTCTAAGCCGTTTTTTCTGGTTAATGCAAATTACCTTTATAGTAAGAGATTTTTTTTTTTTTTTCATGTCAACAATTGTCCACAGAATTGATCTGGGAATTTAACTATCTATATATATATCTATATATATATCTATATATATACCCAAGTATATGATTGGTGTATATGGAATGAATTCCAATAACCAACAATTACTGTTCTTAAAGGAATGCTCAATACAAAGTAGAGCAGATATAATTATTTATTTTTAAAAATTTATAACATAAATATGTTACAAAATCACTACAAAAATAGCCATTTTGTTTCAACACCCTCGGTGTCTTATCAAGTGATAATGTTGAATGTAAAATAAATAGTTTTAAAAGTTTCAAATTAATTAACAATCCTTCGCAAGGGAAAAACGTTGTTACAAAAGCTAGATTGACCAATCAAAATACAAGTATAGGAAAATTCAAAAAGCTTGACAACGAAGTCATGTTATAATATCTATTCAGATGTTTAAAATATGGGTAATATTAAAAAAAAGAATTTATTCTAACCAATAATTACTAAATTATATGATAAAATTTAATATTAAAATTAAAAACTGCTAATTTCAAAATCAAAATTTAATCGCTATTAAGTTTACAACTATAAAATTAAAATTATAAAAAGAAAAAATATATATGTTGTTCAATTTATTTCTTCATTGAAGTTACTTTAGCTAATTTTATATCCGGTCCTTTGACAATATGTATACATTTTAATCCCAAGTGTGTGAATGGGGTCCTAAACTCACGCGTAAAACAAACACAATCAGATTATAATATGTAAGCACCCAGACATATTTATATATATATATATATATATACACACACAAAAAGAGACGAGACAGAGAACATCTCTACGGTCCTTCATGAAAAAAAAAAGTGGGTGGGGGAAGGGAAGGGAAACCAACACACACGTACATACATACACAATTAAAAGTGAATGCACTTTCCATACACATAGATACCAATAAATACATGCACACACATCCACAGACATTGACCCAGACAATCGGATACCACAACCAATAAATATTTAAGACTGAAAGTGTCATTAAACAAATGCTAACCACTTATTGAAATATAACTTAAGCGAGCAAATATACAAAGATAAAAATGATTAAAAATAATATTATTTAATATATTAAAATAGTGTATGTAAATATAAAATCGGACATCAAAGTCAACACCCATAGGTAACTCCGATGTCCACCTCATATATAATGTGTGTGTGTATGTATTGAATTGTAATCTACTTTCTGTTTCTGCATTTGAAACAAGTTCATCGTTCCACTTCGTTATAAGAATTTAGATACATGTTTTGTGTTTGTAATCAATAAATACTCCTTTTTCTTTCTGCATCT
>OZ010584.1:86382084-86547084 GCA_963932145.1 Acanthosepion lycidas
AAGTAATGTTTCCGATCCTCACTGGGTGCTCCATATATAATTCGACAATAAATAATCCAACAAGAGTTTTAATGTCATAAGATCAACCAGCACTCTCTGAAAGCTGATCCAGTTTTCGGAATTTTGATGTGTTAAACAGCAAAATCCCAATGAACTTACTCAAGTCCCCGTACATTCCCTGAGAAGCATTCCTGTTATGTGTTTCCTTGGTAATACCAAGATCAAAACAAGTTCAACAATTTGAATATCTGGGAAGTGTTTTAGCAAAGGACGGAAATTGCAACACTGAAATTCGAAGGCGCATTGGGTTAGCGAAAGACGGCTTCCAAATGCTAAACAAAGTATTAAAAAACAGGAAAATTCCGTTAGAAACAAAGAAAATAGTTTTGAACTGTTACGTAATATCAGTCACCCTATATGGCAATCTCCACACAAATGAAGAAGAGGGTTGAAGCAACAGAAATGTGATTCTACAGATGCTGAGAATATCATAGAACATGTGAGCAACGAAGAAGTTTTGGAGAAAATGGTAAACAAAAAGGACATTTATATTTAACTTCTGGAAGAGACAGTTGAAATTTCTTTGGCACATAATGAGGAAAGAGATCTTGGAAAATTTGATACTCACAGGACAGACTGAAAGCAAGAGGGACAAAGGAAAACAACGCATAACTTACCTAGCGAGCTTGAATGACAGAACAGGGTTTCGGAGAGAGAATAAAATAACAATTTATTAAGAGCTACAAAGTACGGGAAATTGTGCAGGACCATGATCGCCAACGTCCTAAAGGGACACGGCACAAAGAAGCAGCAACAAGTATGTTTTTATGGGATGGAATTGCTTGTCTTATACCCAACCTGTTTTGAATTCAGTTGTCCTTCTCCTAGACTGGTTGCCAACTAGAAAGCACAGTTTGAGTTTGCTCTACGTTTAACCCATAGTTAGGTTAAGATTGAGACGATATCTTCAAGGGAATTTGTGCGAATTGAATGTAAAGAACTCAACTGGAATTCGAGCTCGTCTCGTTTCTTGTTCCGAACCCCTAAACATTACACAACCTGGCCATCCTATTTTAATGAACACTTTCAATTAATTTCTATATTTCTTGATTTATCAGGATTAAAATTATACTCAGTCAAAATTTAATTATGATCATTAGACAATAGAAGTTCAAATGTATCTTCAATTCTCTTAGTCTCATCTTGCAGTGCATCGCGTTATCGCAAACGGTTTCAACCGTTTTCCATTTACCTGCATCACATCTCGAAGTTCAGTGGTATGGAAGTCTGAGCAGGTTAGAATCTGGCAGCCTCCAATACACTCTCTCCATGAACTGATGATCCAGCGCATCGAACACTTTGGACTTGTGTTCTAACTCCTTTCTATTGTGACGGGTACACACCTGGCCCAGGGTCGAATCCTTTGGTTACGGCGCCAACTGTGACGTCGCTCCTCCTGGTCGCTCCTCCTGGTTCCAAGCGTGCCGCTCCAACCTCTTGGTTAGATGATCACCAGCCTCGCCCTTCCCAACCCGCTTCCAATACCTGGTTGCTAAAGCAACTGTACTGATCTCCGGTCTGTCTACCCACGCTGTGTTTAGATCTTAGACAGACGGGACCAGCAGGGATTGGGCCGTATGCAAGTTGAGTCCGACGGGGGTGGCAAAACACAAGTAAAAGAAAAAAAAAACTCACGAGACAAAAAAATTACTGATAAAAAAAAGGGTGACAACCTTTTATATCTAATGTCCGTTACATAAAGAAAAATTGTTCTCATTCCCGACCCGCTCTGTGGACTATGGCACCAAGCTTCTATCATACAACTTAACGATTTCGAATTGTCTACTCTCTAGAATTGTGTATGTCGGAGTGTGGTTTAGTTCGACACTGGGGCTAATTTCTATCAATCATTCGCAGTTGATTCTTCTCTTCGACTTGAGTTGTATTTCTTCACTTCGATCTGGTTGGGTCGAATTCTGTTCTCGGCTGGGCTTGATTTTAACTTCTTCTTCTTCTTCCGTCCAGTAACTCTTTGGCCTTGTCTTCGACTTGGCTGCAACTTCTCCGCGGCTTTCGAGTAATCTTCTTCTTCGTCGACTTAGATAGAACTTCTCTTGTCTTTGACTTGGGCCGGAAGGATTTCTTGTTTTCGACTTGGGCCGGAAGGATTTCTTGTTTTCGACTTGGGCTGGAAGGACCCCCCCCCCGCAACTCAGCCGCAACTCTCTGTCGTCCGAGGTGATCTCTTCTCGCTGCCGTCCGGGGCTGAACTCATTTTTTGTCGATTGGGGTCCTGCTTTTATTGACGCCGCAGCAAACCGGGGTGGGTCTGTCGGCGTCAGGGCTCTCTCGATAATCCCAAAAGTCGCATTAGTTCTGATTTCCCATTATCGCTATTATTTTCACCCCTACTTCCTCACAGTGCCTCTGGGGGGAAGACGCATACCCATCTCTCCCGGTCTCTCGTATGTCAGGTGACCGTTTTCGACCAATGGTTCTTGATCGAGCATTCTCCCTCCTCTTTCCGCATATCACGTGACCGCTTTCGGCTAATGAGACTGTGGTGGGACGCCTCCCGTCTCCAATCGGGCGTGGCTTACATCGTTCTTGTTCTAAAAAAAAAACAAAATCTAATTTGGCCTTTTTCACACGTACGAAAAATGATAATCTTGGCTTTTTCTCACCTGGGTTCTGTCAAAACAGCCTGCCGCTAATTAGATGTGACTTCAGGAAAGAATATTGGCGCTATCTGTGAGCCGAGACAATCGTTTTCTTTCCTTCTTTGTTTTTGGTCAGACCTGATAGTCAAAAATCTTAATTATCTGAATTGAAAATGTCTCCACTTCATCATCGTGGGGTTCCAATTTTTAACAGGTCAGAATCTGTATACAGTTCCACCGGTCACCCTCTCAACACAAAAAAACACCTTTCCTCCGATTAAAATTTCGTTTCCATTGTTCTAAAAAGTCTTTATTGTTTCAGCCAACCTTTAACAAACTTCCATCCTACGCGGACATGGAATTAGTTCAAGTGCTTGACCTGATAATTTTGACACTTGTTAGGTGCTGGTCGTACGTGTGTGTTTTCGCTTACGACCTGGTTTCGTATTATGTTTCTGTCTTTCCTCTTCTTTTTGTTTTATTTTATTATCTCCAAACTCTATTTCTTCAACCAAATATAACAATTTCTATTTCCCTGGATTTCGGTCAGGTAATTTGACCTGATATATTTTGACACCTGTCTTGTCTTAGTTTTACTTATGACCGGGTTTTGTTTTATCTATTCCTCTTTCTCTTTCTTTTTATTTTTTTTTTTTTTTTTTCTTTTTGGATCGCCTAAATACAGTTAGAGAATTATTCTCAAAACTCACTTATTCTTCGTTTCTAAATAACTAACAACTGGTTAATAAACCGAATAAAAATTAAATCATATTTCTATGAATATCTCTTTTTAGTCTTTCTAAAAATGCAGGGTGCCACACTATGTTTTGTACGTATCAAGTGCAAATTGTCTCGGATTATTTCACTCTTCAGAGCAACGCTCCCGATAACAAATTGTAAAAATTTTGACAGGATCTTGGCTAAAATCTTTAACAGTGTTATCGACCTGGCGTCGTTTAGTTAATGCTTACACTTCTTTTTTAACAACGTGATTACGCTGTTTATGATTTTGGCCATAGCTCTATCTCTCTTGTCGAAGAAAGAAACAACTGTGTGCAATAGCTTCAAGTAAATTTCGTAGGGTAGGCTATCCATCCTGGCGACTTGTCACTGTCAACTCGTTTCAATGCTTCATGAGTTTTACCTCTCAGATATTTGCTCCTCCCGCTTTTGCCAATTTGAGTCCCCGGGAACCAACAAAGTTTCCCGTCGTTAGCGAAAAATAACTGCCAAATAAGAAATGACCAAACTGAACAAAGTGTAGGGATGCAGAAGGCGATTATCTCCTTTATTTTTTATTTTTTTCACAAGAAAATTTAATAACGCCCCAAGGGGTCCTGAGATTCACGTCACAGCACGTTGGTGAGAATAGTTCAATTGTTGCTTAGTCCTCGAGGAAGACAGATGTGGTTGCCAGCGGCGGTTTGATGAACTAGCAAATGCCATGCGTCCTAAATAATATAAAATATACCACTATGGCTGCCCTTCCAAGAAAATTACAAGACCTTCCATTTATTCGACCCTTTACATACTACTTGTTTTGTGTGTGTGAGTTCAATTTCTCTATGTAGGACTAATTCTGACGAATATATGTTGCATCTTTTCTATGGCATTATTGTATGTTCTAATATTGTATATGAAACATTTTCAGACATAACTCATTTTTTGAATTAATTTTTTTAGGTTATTCTTGTCCTTCCATCTGCCTCATTAAGTTATTAGTATATCATGGATATACTAATGCTTTTAGTGGACCTTGGCGAGTGGAGAAGATCAAGATATTTTCTTTCTTTCTATGCATCTCATTACAAGCAATAAACATCTGCAAATTCATTCAGAAAATGCAGATGGTCGCAAACAACCGATGAAAACTCATGTTACCAATATTCAACTTAACCTCATTTTCTTCAAGTCTCAAATTCGAACCCTGGGTTGAGCAATGTTGAAATTTTTTTAATAAATATTTCTGAAAACTAGGAATTAATTTGTGCAACAAAATACCATATGAAATTAAGAAAAATAGAAATATTATTTCGTCATGTGATAGGGACAAATGTTATTCAGAAATTAAAAGAATCTAATATATATATATATATATATATAATAGCGGTCTTTTGCCAGATTAAACTGAGCTTAGTAACTTAAAACATAAAGCGTCCATATCCTATTTATGGGATATGACATTTTGAAATATTTTATACATTTTTAAATATTTTATACATTTTTAAATGATTTTTCTTTCATTCTACTAACTGACCAATGGATGAACGAAGTAAACAAGCCCCGACTGAAATGAGTAAAGCGAAATGTATATCTTACAAATAAACAGGATCTTTTTTATGCGCCGTGTCCCTTCAGGACTTAGACGATCATGGCCCTCCGCATCTTCCTGTACCGTGTAGCTCTTAATGTTTTGTCTTTTTGTTATTTCTCCCAAACCCTGTTCTACCATACATTTGCTCAAGTTCATCAAGTATGTTATGCGCTAACTTCCTCTGTCCGTCTTTCCCTCAAACTGTCCTGTGAGTATCAGATTTTCCAAGTCTTCCTTCCTCATTGTGTGTCCCAGAAATTTCAACTGCCTCTTCCTGATGGTACATATAAGTTTTCTTTTTATTTCCATTTTTTGTAAAACAGGGTTAAAATGGGTAAGAATTGAGGCAATGTTTAACCTTAGTGCGAGCCAAAAAGAAAAAAAAAAAAAACGGTGTGAACCGCTAATGTCTTTGTCTGCCTTGGAAATATTTATTTATAACATTATAAAATTTTGTGGACCAAATACAATGTGATGTTTATTATTTACTTTTTATAAAGAAAGAAATTTGAAAAAATATCATTTTATTCGAAAATCTTTTTAAATATTACAAAATTAATCAAAATATGTAAACGAAAAAGATACTCTCAACTTCTGTCAATTTATGTGCTGAGAGCAAATAAGATAAATGCCCGGAAAATGTATTTTCTTCAAAATTTGTAATTGCAGTTACACGTCCTTATGCGTTTATTTATTTATTTATTTATTCTTTTCTTTTCTTTTCTTTTTTTTTTTTTTTTTTTTTTTTTTTTTTTTTTTTTTTTCAGACATTTTTATAAATTTATGAATAAAAAATTATTTTCTTTTTTTTTCTTTTATAAAATGCTTAATAATAAATATTTTATTATAGTTTGTTCACATATTTTTACAATGTTGTAAATATAAAATTATTCTTGTAAAGAAGCAACCTAATGAATAAGTAGTGTTTAATAAGTTTGTTGTCACGAATAAAGAAAATGTATAAATCTACTTTTATGTGTTTTGGTTTTATTAACGTTCTAATAATCTTTTTTTTTTAAATTATAAACATTACGGAGAGAGTCGAAAGTGTATACAGTAATAATGGCATCAAGAGAACAACCATCACTTTGTCACCAATTTTTTGCGTGTAAGAAAGTTAAACATTGCCAATATTTATTTCTCTCGCATTCCTCCAATAATAATAAAAAAAAATTCTAATATAGCCAAACGTAAAAACATAACAAAAGAACCAAATATTCAATCTAAAATAGAAACTTAGGAATTTTTGTAAATCTTCCCTAAATTGAACAATAGCGCTTATTGGATTAATTTCAAGACGAGAATATTTCACGCCATAAATGTCGACGTGCCACGGCCGTGGACGCCGACAGCTGTCATCTGTTTGAAATGTTAAAATGTTTTTAAAGACGCAGATAATATTTCATCTCTGCATGAATAACTCACCAAATAGCGGTAATGCAGTTTGAAGTCTCTCCACTTAGTCATAACTTTAAGCAAGAACATAAAATAGCCGACAGCTTATTAAAAATTGCAATGCATACGTAGGCACATCAATAAATCAGTAGCTTACTGATGAAAAAGGAATTTATATTTACACAAATACTTATTTTTCAGAATATTGTCCTTCCTTGTCAATATACTTAATGCTTCTTCATGCGCCGAAAAGATCAAACACTAGAGTGAAAATTTCAGATCAAAATTCAACTAATAACTATTATGCTACGAACATATTGAGCCACCATTGTATTTTCAACGCCCTTTCTGAGCGCCAGTGTTCAGGAATTTGTAGGAACAAATTAAAGAAATTTCCGGTCAGCAGGGTTTACAGAGGAATGCCAGAAGACTGAGGTTCGGGGTAAGGGGATTATAGGTTTGGGTGCGTAGGGAGAGGGTCGAGAGTGGCCACGTATGTATGTAAGAAAAACGTATGTGTAGATTTTGTTCATGTCTTGCGGCTCTCAAACATCGTTTTGGGTTTTTTTTTTTAAATCAGCAAGGCGGAAATGGCACTAGTACGCAGGAGGTTACAGAGAGTGAAGATGAGAGAAAATACGGAGTATAGGGAGGATTGAGAAAAGGATAAAAGATGAACGGGATACAGTAAGATAGAAGATGGTGATTGACGTTGCATTTAAAATTAAGATTGTAGTTTTCAGGAAAGTAAGTAAATGGAAGGGATTTCCTCAAGCGGGAAGTGCGATAAAAGAAACTGTTGGTGTAGAAGTGACGGTTACATTTAACTATTTCAACAGTAAAAGCGTGGGACCTACATGCCAATCTAGTAGTGCGCTTAAGTTCATGTAGTCGGGGCACCAGGGGAAAAAAGCTCGTTAGAGCAGTTTCCATGAAAATATTTGTAGAAAAGACAAGGGGAAGCCATGACCCGTCGGTAAGATAGTGACTGAAGTTGAGATGCTAAGTCAGGCTCGATTACATTGTAGATCCTTCTTTGGATTTTGTCAAGAACCTCGAGGAGAAAGGCATGAGCACCAGACCAGATATGGTAACAGTATTCAATCCACGGACGAATGGTAGATTTGTAAACATGCAACATTAACTCTGACGAGAAAAGCCTTCTGGAACGACATCTGAACTTTGTCGTATGTGGCTCTTGTAGGAAACAAGTACCCCTGTTGCAGAGCAATGCTAAGAAGTAGTCTCGCTCGACTATAGGCGGTTCGCTCACTCAGGGGTGCTCCACTGTCGACTTGGCTAGGCTTAGTAAATCTCAAGAGAGAAGAGTGAAAGCGAGACCTGAAGAAAAGTCAAGGAACTTCGTGGTGTCATTTATGTTAAGTCTTCACAAAATAAGCACTTTGATTCGAACCAAAACGCCACAGATATTCTCATCCGATGCAGAAATGTCAATACAGACATAAATCCACATATTTTTTACGGGTATTATGCTGGTGTTTGCGCATCAAATCAGTGATATTTATTCTCATAATTTACAAGAAATCTGGCACAAAGCCAAAAGTGGAATGGAGAAGGATGGTCTTCATTTGCTTTATAATTAAACTTAGCTAGCCGTAATTATTGACCTAAACTTATCACAGTATTCCTTACACCAAAACAACAAACTACATCAGACAGCAAGGCCTCTGATCGGGAGATTGGAGGTTTGGAGGAGCGTGGTACCACCTCTTAATTGCTGTTGTTCCCCGGTCCACTCTTACCCGTAGCGGTAGCACCTGTTAGGGTCCAAGCTATGGGCAAATAGTGACCTCCCAACAAAAAACAGAACATTATGAAAGTATAAAAATAACAGAAATGCATTTTTTATATAAAAAAACTTGCGAATAATACATTTTCTGTAGTTTAAGGTATGCATTTTTGTTCAAAATATTTAGATTTCGGCATTAAATAATGCTTGATATGCCGCTAAACAAAATCAACCAAACAACCAACCAAAACAACACATTCTTACTACGACCACCATAATATCTGGGAGTCTCCTTATGTGCAATTCGTCTGCGGGGAATAAAAATAACAACTTTAAAAGCATAAAACTTCAAAGAATACAATTTTATATACAAGAAACTAAACAAAATAGTGTTAGTAATAAAAAAAAACAATACTTAATCGTGTCAGAAACATCAGTTCACTGGACGAAATTAAGGTGGAAGTAAATAATTTAAAAAGAATCGTTTGGCCAACTACTCACTTATTCAGACCCCAAAACGAATACGAAATACACACCCGAAAAAGGAAAAGAAGCGTATCAAATAAGTTCATCAAAAATGGCCCCCTTCACAGGAAAGTACACTGACGTGCCAAAAGACATGAGATGATGTAGGGAAGAAAAAGAATACTATCAATGACACACGGTCGGAAGATCTCTGGAGAGTTGTTGAACTATACCGTCTCGATAAGTGTCCACAGCTCTGTAATATTTGTGAGTGCAAGATATTGCTTGCGAATAGAGCTCTCCACTATGTCGCATTTATAAGTCAGCCATTTGTCTATGCTTTGAATATTGCTGCCACATCTGGCCTGGTGCTCTTGTTATATATTCAGATATTCTTGATAAAGTCCAAAGAATAATCTACAATGTTATTGGTCCCGTCCTGGCATCTCGGTTTCGGTCTCTTTCCCACCTCCGTAACGTAGCTTTCCTATGTCTTTTCTGCAAATAATTTTATGATAATTGTTCTGATGAACTTTCTGCTATGGTGCCTAGACTTTTCAATTTAAGCGCCGTGTCTGATTGGAGGTAAGGTCTTTTCATTTAACATTTGAAATGGCTTAATGTAATCGTAAGTTCTATGTTAACAGTTTTTCTCTCGCACTTCTCGCTTGTGGAACTCTCTTCCGGCTTCTTGCTTCTCAGTCAACTTTGATCTTCAAAACTTTAAATGCAATGTCAGTCGTTATCTTCTATCTTCTTAATTCTCTTATTGTCCTCTCTCCTTAATACTAGTTTTTCTCATACGCTCTAACACTTAGTAACCTCTTGCATCCTAGTTGATTTATTGCCTTGCTTGTGGTGAAATGAATAAATAAATATCCAGAATATTCCTCTGACCAATTCTGCGCTGTGTCTTGGGCCTGCTGACACAGTGTATTTTCCTACTGGAATCACCCATCATTCATTGGGTACATCTGTCCATGAATTGATGCAAATCGCCATGAAGCAGTTGCAATGTAACGGTCACCACTCAATAATGTATTTACATAAACGGGCCTAACCCATGTCAGGTGAACACACCCCATACCATTATAAAAACAGTGGCATCTATAGCTTGATAGGGTTTGTGCCACAAACGAATCCCACCATAAGCCCCAAACAACTGGAACTATAACTCATCAGATAGCGCCAAACATTGGAATTTTTTCGAGGGTTCAATTAGCGACGTCTTAATCCCAGACGAGGAACTTTGCCCAGTGGCGTGGTGTGTCGTTAAGAGGAGTTCCTGATGGGTTTTCTGCTCTTCTGCACCATAAAAGCCAAAGAAATCTGAACTGACCTGTTGTACATACGTCTAGTACATCCTGCATTGAATGTTGATGTGATTTAAGACAGTGTCAGCAAACAATTCTAACAAGACGCCTCTGGTCACGAGCTCTACAGTAGGCGATGATGCCTTACATTAGTTATTTCTGATACACACGTGACATTATGGATCAAGGCAAACGAAATTTCCCTACAATTTTATAAATGTTCTGTCACTATTATGTTCCGTTCAAATTCCGATAATTCACATCGTCTTGTCATGAGTAACCGCACCAGTGTTCACAATGACTCTCCAGATATCAGATCGCAACTGGTATTGGTGTAGGTATTTTGATGACGTCATAGTATGTTGGCACCGCGTTGCATATTGCTATCCAGTGGCTTTTGACACGTCAGTTTAAATATAGGTATTTAAAATGCTTAAATGAGTCTGACACGAGGTCATAATGTAGTAAACCACATATTTAGTGATTAAATCTCAAAGAGTGTAGATAGAAACATGTTTTAACAAGTAGTGTCAATGTTCAAACAGATTTGGTCTGTTGTGTGATGTCATTGGAAAATAGTATTCGTTCGTCATATGACATCCGATTTACGCATATAGATTTATACATTTCCCGAGAGCATTAGTGTGACATTTGTACGCAAGGGACTCTGAATTCAAACTCGGCTCGCTAATTCCACTTTTCCCGCTTACAAATGTTTCACTATAGCCACCTATTGATACCAGTTTCATTATTCTGTATGGCCTGAAAGTTGTTTTATAGGATCGGAGACTTTATTTATCTGTCAACCGTCGTATTGTCAAATTGGTCACTGTCGCTAGCCATCGAGCTAAAGTTAGCAACCCTCGCACATATATATAATCGTACATACAATTATGCATATGCAGAAACCAAAACATGTACGAAAGGTTACTGAAAAAAAGTATTTCCAAAAAGAAATTCTGATGTTTGAGTCATTTCGTCAGATTTTGGAGGAGTTGGGTCAATGGCATTTCAGCATCTCCTTGTATAAGTCACAGCGTAAATCAAATGCAACACCGTAGTTTTCAAACTGATGGTCAGACAATCGACTAGCCAACTCCTGTGTGAAGTGTTTGATAAGATTTACATAAATTCGGTGAATATCACTGTCATTTACCTTCTTCTTCTCTCCCGTTCGTTGATTGATTGAGTATATTTTTGACCGAGATCGCAGTCTATGAATGGACTAAAGTGACGGGCGTCAACTTTTCGAATTCTTCTCGATAAAATTAATCAGAAAACGGAGAACCGGCGTTTGGCTGACTCAGCTTGTTAACGTCATCGTTTTGTTTGTACACCAGGCCAAATGCAATTCGTTGTGTTGTGGCGAATAAACGACACAAAGGTAAAGCAAAAAGCAGCTCCCATTTTAACGATATTTCAAGAGTCACTCGACTTCCACCACAGACAGAAAAAGTAAAGAAAGCAAGAAAGGAAAGAGTGTGTGAGAAGGCTTTTACGTTCAGTTCATTTTTCCGGATAAAAAAAGTTTCCCAAAATGCGGGAAAAATCGCGGCGTCAAACAAGCAAGTATTATTTTTTGTCATATTTATCCTTTGTTATCGAAGTTGACAAATCTTCGCTCATTACGGCGATCTCTTTAATTTCTGTATAGTTTTGTCTTGTTTATATCTATTTGGTGCACATTATCATGAGAGCCATTTTGCTCCAATCAAAATGCCATTATAGTGACCTTAAAGATAATAGCAGTAGCAGCCCTAAATAAACCTATCAGCAGCAACTCTCGAATATAAAAATACGTGAACCCTAAAGTAACTCTCTCACTTTTTTCCTGGTTTTTCCTCTTTCGAACGTGTGTCATGAACTTTACATGCTGAAGCTAAAAGGGCTATGAACGCTTCACCCAAAACACGCAATCAAAGTTCTCACTCAAACATATGAATGAACATTTCGTTGTGTATACAATTTACGTCTAACAAAAGAAAGTTTCGTTTTAAACTTTCCTTTTGTTTATTTGTCTAATAAATGTTATCTTGTATTGCAAATTAATTGGTCTGTTATTTTATGCATGTACTCTTTTTTACCACCAGCATTTCATGTACTATAAAATATTCCCGTAAGGAAACCTTACGGAATTATTGAAGTAGCTAATCACTAAATCATCTTTATATATATAAATTAACAACTCACTCATCGGGCGTCAATATTTTTATTCAGTATTCGTACAATTTCTATATTTTTAAACTTTTTAAGTAGTCCGTTTCTTATTGAACATACATAAATCAGATGTCGTACTCATGACAAATGAACGCTATTTCCTCAGTGACGTCACACAGCAAGGTGACACTAAGCTTGTTTGAGCAAAACAAAACTTTACATACTACCGTATACTTGTTACAAACAAGTCTTATCTCCGCTGTTAGCAACGCAATTCGACAATAGACGTGCCTTTTCAATTAACCTCAAATTTTAGGTTTAATTCTCATAATTTTCAAAAAGCAGTTCGTCAAGGACTAATGCCATATCAAGCCTGTCTAGCAAACCATTACTGTTTCTTCTATGTGCTGTGACTCTTCAGGACGTTGGCGGACATGGCTCTCACCAATTTCCTGTACTTTGTAGCTCTTAATAAATTTTGTCTTTTTTTCTATCTCTTTGTTCCACCATCAATTCCCTCAAGCTCGTTAGGTAGGTCATGCGTTGTTCTCCTCTGTCCCAGTTGCTTTCAATCTGTCCTGTCAGTATTAAAATCTCCAAGCCCTACCTCCTCATTTCAACTGTCTCTTCCTGATGTTTAGTATAAGTGCCAGTTTTGTTTCAATTTTTGCTAAAATTTCGTCGTTGTTCAGATGTTCCGCCTAAGGGATTCCCAGCATCCTTCTGTAGAACCACATTTCTGTTGCTTCAAGATCCTTTTTCATCTGTGAGAAGATTGTTCAGCATTCACTGCTATCTAGGAGGACAGATATCACGTAACATTTTAGTAGTCTTTTCTTTGATTTTTAACGAAATTTTTCTGCTTCTTAATACTTTGCTTTGCTTTTAGAAAGCATCTTTGGCTATTCCAATGCACCTTTGGATTTCAGTGTCGCATTTTCCGTCCTCTGTTAAAACACTTCCCAGTTATTTAAATTTCCACACTTGTTTGATTTTGCTATCTTCACTTTATAAATTGCATGTTGGGCTGTCTCTTTTGCTAACAACCATGCATTCTGTCTTCTTGCAATTGATGTTTAGTCCTTTCTTCTCCCTATCCTTCTCTAACTTTTGTAGGAGTTCTTGTAGTTTCCTTTCCGTGTCTGCTATCAACACTGTATATCTTATGCTGTTAAGACTGTGTCCACCAATAATTAATCCTGGTAGGACTTCTAATTTTCTCAAAATCGTCTCATTGTATCGTTTGAATAAGTTCATTGAGAAGACTTATCCTTGTCTTACACCCTTTTCTATTTTTTGTATATTTTTTTACTGAATTCATTTTCTATCCATATGCAGGCAGTTTGCTGCTAGTATAGATTATGGATTATCTTAATCTCCTTCCCAAATATGTCAAGGTTACCTAGTAATTCCAACAGTTCTTTGTGACGTACTTTTTGAGTGAATTCGAGCTTATTTTTCATGAAAGGAATAGTTTTCTTTTCCAACTTGGCATATAAAAAAAAAGAATTTTAAATGAAACAATACATGAAGAGTATAAAGAAAACCTATATTTCGTTGAAGAATTATTTGCAATTTGATAGTTCGAAACGATTTATGCGCATATCTTAGCAATCAATTGCAAAGCCTTTATTAGTTTTCACACTACGTAATTGGTTCTTATATTTGGTCGCCATATTCCGACAAAACTCTCCAACAATTTTGTAAAAAGGCCTCTTTGACTAAAGTCTCCAGATCCTTCATCCTAAAAGTTTTCATTACTTATCTATTACTACAAATTCTCAATTGAGTTAAGATCTGGAGGACTGGCATGGCCACTCTAAAATATTGATATTATTATCCATGAACAATTTCTTAGCGAATTTTTGTGTTTTATGTCATTGTCTTATTGGAAGTTTTTGTTTTGTTTTGTTTTGGTTTTTTGTTTTGTTTTTTTTTGTTTTTTTTGTTTTTTTTTTTTTGTTTTTTTTTTGTGTTGTTTTTTGTAATAAGAAAATTTTACCTTTTTAGAAAATAAAATAATCAGTGGTGATAGTTTTCAAAATCACTCTAACATTATTTGAAAAAATGAAGTTTGTTAAAAATTCATGATTAAACAATTCAGAAAATATATTAACTTTAATATTCCAGTTATCATATGCAAAAAAAAAAAATGATTATGCATTCTATTTTAATTTTTTTTTTTTTTCGATTAAATTGATATGCAAGTAGTAATAAACTTCTGGAGCCACTGATCTTCGTCTTAAGGTCCTCGACAAAATCCAGATACAAATATACAACGTGTTTAGCCCTGATCTGGCATCTCGTTTACAGTCGCTCTCTCACAGACGTGCCGTCACCTCCCTCTGTCTTTTCTATAATTACTTTCACGGTAACTGCTCTGACGAGCTATTTTCGCTAGTTCCCAAATTGCATGAATTTAAACGTGCCACTAGGTCGGTATCTCGGCTCCACCCTTTCACTGTCGAAGAGGTTAAATGTAGCCGTCTCTTCTACTCCAATAGCTTCATGTCTCGCACTTCCCGTCTGTGGAACTCCCTTCCTCTTGCTTGCTTCCATGATAGCTATAATCTACAACTATTCAAATGTAATGTCAATCGACATCTTCAGATTCTTTGATCTATTCCCCGCTCTTCTCTTCATACTTTCCTCTTTTACGCCTCTTTACTCTTGCTCCCACTTTCTGTAACCCCTTGCGCGCTAGTGGCACTTCCGCCTTGCTTGGGATGAAAAGTTTTAAAAAAAAATACATCAGTGATATAATGGAATATGCGTACACCTGTGTCCCCCCTCACTGGAATATGATTGGCTGGTGTCCATCATAAATACCGAGGGACGTGTAGGAGAGTCAAGAGCCTTAGCCTGAGAGCTAAGTCTATAACGACGCTCATTGGACTACGCCATTGATCTACACTTCTTACCTGCGACTCCGACGCGTACCAGTCGATTACTGCTACCGTATTCTACTTGGTTATAGTAGCCAAAACCACTTAGCTACTTCGTTCAAATATATCCCTTTCCGGGACATATCAATCAGTAACCCAGGAAGGCAGTTCATCTAGTGGGAGGAAAAGCTTGATTTAAACCCCCACTGCCTTGAGGTCATATCTAAACACTGAAAAGACTATAGACAGAAAATCCGGAGTAGAGCCTCGAAGTTCAGTTGGCTGTCAACATTTTCTGGTAACTCCTGCAAGCAAACCGTCCTCAAATGTAATATCCTGTATTCCCTTCGATCTTGTTGGTATGGCCGAGAGGGTGGGGAACATGTAGTTTGGACAGCGCACAGCCTTCATATACCATCTCCCAGGCTTGCATCCTGGAGAGGTCACACCAGTTTCACCACGAAAGGACTGAATTTTGACAAAACAGGGTGCTACCTTTATTTCTCGAGGTAATCAGATTCCTGATAATAATAAATCAATTGAAACATCAAAATGATGATTGCCTCGTTAAAATGTAATTTTCAAAGAAAATTAATTTTTTCAATGATTTTGCGGCATCAACATTATTTCCCAAAAGAAAAAATGGAGCCGGAAGTTACAAATTCAAATAATTATCATCATTAAAAAGAGAGAGAGAGAGAGAGAGAGAGAGAGAAAATTAAAATACTTAATAATTCTAAATTAATTTCATACTGAATTAAAACAACAGCACGTCGGTGTAATTTACCTATTATTCTTTTTTGACGTTCGTATCCAAGCAAAATCCTTTTTGTTTTATATACATGTTTACTTTAATCTGGCCACTGACGAATATTAGAAGCATCAGTGAAATAGATGATTCGCACTACTTCACTTAAAGAAATGCACTCAGCCAGCTGGCGTAATAGGTAAAGTGGTATTGTAGCTGTGTCAGTCATAAGATTTAACACCATTTGAGCGCAGAATGATTGTTGGAAACGGCTCCATGTTTTTCTCGGATATCAAGGATATAGCAAAAATATGTGAATTCTACACAGGTATCAGAAGCACGTGAAAACTGCGGGCGTGCAGAGGCGTTGTAAGAACGGGCAACCGGCGACTGATAAAGGTGATAACCATTCAATGACCCATATCACAATTAAGTGCAGCTGCACAGTATGCAGTGTTCGTTATACAGTCAACCAACTGTATAACGTACACTGCATACCATGGGAATTTGCAGTCGTTGACTACTACGGCATCAGTTACTAGGCCAGAGGAGATTACCATTGAATCCCGTAAAACTGGTGCCGTGGCGACTGGTCAGATGTCACGTTTCATTCTCTTTTGCGCAGACGGTCGAATTCATTTGAAAGAAACCACATTAGACAATGGAGTCAGGGTATTGTGTAGACTGATTGTGAATCTGTGATCTTCTTGTACGTCATTTTAGCTCTCTTTTTTTCCATGTTTCCAGGCAATACTGTTTTGTTTTTTTTCGACAAGATAACAAAAAATCCTATCCTGCACTTGTGACAAAAAAATTGTATCATGTCACTTGTGACAACAAATTCGGAGACACTAGGCTTACTCCCGGGTTCTCCAGGTTTAAGCTCTATTAAGCATATATGGAACATGTAGATACCACTAAGGTCACTGCAGCCACAACCAACACAATACTGTCATGAAAACAACTCTGACACGCTCTTGTATAGATATTTCTACACAATGATCCCACTTATAGATTATATGCCAATTCGTGTAGCCAACGTTATGAGTGAAGAGAGGAGGTTAACGTCATTAGATAAATGTTTATAAATTGTCACGCTTCAGTTGATATATAACCGATCCATTAAGGAACAATTTTAATTATTGGTATACATCTTTTGGAAATTAGAGACAGAAGTCATAAGAGAAAACCATTTTTGCTTCTTCTTTTTTTAAATTAAAACAACTGTAATGACTAATTTTGCTCATTTCATAAATAAACGGTTTCTTTGGCAACTTTGAAAAAAGTATGCAAGATTCAAATTTAAAAGTTTCATTGAGCAGGCATTGAAGTGTAGGGAAAGTCTTTTTTTTAAGCTCGTACTCAAAATTTATTGACTAAATATGACCCAACGTCCTTCACCGGATCGATCTATGATTTTTTTTTAAATATTCACCTCGATTATTTCAGGGGAAAATCAGTCATCGTTGAACGACTTGTTCAAAGATCATTCCGATGGGTCTTTTTAATATTCACTGGAAAACCTATTTGATTTTTAAAGTCTTTAATAGTTTTATGCTTAAAGATATAAAATGATTGAACCTAATCGAAGACTGAAATTTTTGCTGATTTTATCCCACTGCCAGAGGTCAGCGATCGAGATCAGGTAATATCAAACTTTCAAAGAGTGATTTTCAAGACAAATGCACTTGATCCCCACTTCAAATATTGGCACAGCACAATCTTGTCCAGTCTACGTTCATATCAATGAAAATGAAGAAAAATATTCACTTTTTTTATCTCTCTATTCTCTTACATTTCTTCCAACCTCTCTCACATTATTTTTCCTTTTCTCTCTCTCACACTCTTTCTCTTTTCCTTTCACTTTCTCTCGTGCTCTTTCTCTTTTCCTTTCACTTTCTCTCGCACTCGTTCTCTTTTCCGTTCTCTCTTTCACGAACTTTCTCTTTTCCTTTCATGCTCTTTCTTCCTTTCCTTTCTCTTTCTATCATGCTCTTTCTTTTTTGCTTTTTTTCTCTCATGCACATTTTTCTTTTCCTTTCTCTTTTTTTCCATCATGCTCTTTCTCTTTTTCCTTTCTTTTTCCATCATGCTCTTTCTCTTTCTCTTTTACCTTTCTCTTTCTCAATATATTTCTCACACTTTCACTATATCGCCTTCACGCTCTGGTTTCTATTTTACTCTGTGTTATTCTTCTCCTCGTTCTCTGTCTTTATCTTTTTCTTAATTTCTCCTTCAATCTATTTCCTCTTTATGACCCCTTACTCTCATATTCTGTTCTCCTTCCCTTTGTCATTAGTTCTGCTCTCTTACTTTCACTCTCTGGCCTTTCCTTTTCTCTCTCTCGTATTCCTTCCATATGAATACATCAAGCAGATACCTTATGTCACTGGACTTCCTTCTCATTTTCTCCCTCTTTCTTTCTTAAATTTCGTCTTTTTACTTCTCTCTTTTTCATTCTACTGTTTTCTCTCCCTTTCTCTCTTCACTGTCCCTTGTATTCATGCGTCCAAAACTTATACCTATACTTTTCATTCTCGCCTGTACACTCTCTCTTTTTCACTCTTTCCTTTTTCCTCTCTCAGGTTCTTTCCTATTAATTTTTTCTCTCTCTTTTGCTTTCTCTTTCTTCCTTATTCCATACATGTATGAATCCATCAGCAAACTTACAGTAATATCCTTCTTTCTCGCATTCTCTCTCTTTCTCATTCATTTACTTTCTCTTTCTTTCTTTTCTCACATTCCCGTCTTATACATCTTTCTTTTGCATTCTACTATATGCTTTCACTTTCTTTTTCTCTCATTCGTTTACTCTTTCTTTCTTAAATTATCTCCTTATATCTCTCTTTTACTTTCTGTCGTCTTTTTCTCTTTCTTTCATTTTTTTTCTTCTCTGTGCCATGTATATATGCATCCAAAAGAAAGGCCAATATTCTTATTTATCCCTCCCTCACTTCTCTCTCGTACTTCTCCATCCTGCTTTCTCTCTATTTCTTTCTGCCACTCATTCTCTATGCACTGCACATGCATGCATTCAATAGAAAAGTTGTATCTTTATACTGTGTATTCTGGTGTGTAATGATTAAAATTGATTTCTCCGTTTGGACGGCTCTTCTTTCTTTGTGAATAAACCGAACGGACAGATCGATAACCATTCACGATGTCTCGCCCAAAAGATGCAGAACACATGCGCCCACAGAATGCCTAGCACGTGTACATACAAGCACGTACGTACTGGCATTAATGCTCAAAAGCTAGATATTCAAAGACAATCCAATGCACACATACGCATTGATGCAAAAACCAACAACAATACTACCAGCGACGATTTAATCAAATTATGATCCTTCGATCAGGTATAGTTTCGGGTCCGAAGCATCTTTGCTACTATCTCAAAGCACCCCAACAGTACCTTACGATACGACCATACTTTTTTGTCTTCCGTCTTCCGTCATCCGTCTGATTCCATTATCGAAAAGTTAAGGGAAACTGTCCAGTGTATTGCTGAGTCTATTTTTTGGTACTTCAATTTATAAATGGATACACACATATATATATATTATGGCATAAAAAACAAGAATTTTTTTTTATTATAAGCCATAATAGATTTAAAATAAAAACAAACACACCAGTCGACCGGTTTTATCTGTTGTGTTTGTTTTTATTTTAAATCTATCATGGCCTATGATAAAAAAAATTTCTTGCCTTTTATGCCATAATACATTTTTGTACTGTTTCAAACACATTTAAATATATATATGTCTATTTTTCTGAGATGCGGTATTATGTAGACTATTTACATTGTTCGGACTATCGTCCTCATTTTTGTTGGCATATTTATCACAACGTTTCGGCCGTTGTACGCTCAATGCTTTAACCAGGTTCAATACCTAGTTAAGGCAGTGGAGAACTTGGAAAGGGGAATTAACAGGATATAACTGATAACTGACATCCGTGAGAGACGGCACGTGGAACTAGAACAGTCTACCCCAGTGAGCGAAATAAAGGGTTCAGTTCGACATTCCAGCCACCTGAAGAAGGCTGGCGCGTACAACGGCCGAAATGTTGTGATAAATATGGCAACAAGGATGAGGACGATAGTCCGAACAATGTAAATAGTATATACATATATATACTGCAACCCCAAACGTCATTTTTTGGGTGCCCATGTTTTTGAGTAGAGGCTCTGTTTTTGTAAACAGTCTGAATTACGTCTACCGGCCTGCGCATTAAAGAGACTTAGTAAAGAATATGTACTCTCCGTCAGGGTTCAAACCTGCGTCCCCCATTGTAGGATAAACCACCGGTTGATTCGTCGTGCTTTAGACGTGCTTTAAAGGGAGACGTAGGTTCGAAGCCTACCGGAGAGCATATCTACTTTATTAAATCAGTCGAACGCGTAAGGCTGGTTGACGTAATTCACACTGTTTTATTTTTTTGTTTTTTAAGTGGGGGCGCCTACTCAAACACTGGTATCCACAGAAATAACGTTTGGTGAAGTAGTAAATAATGATGGATAAAAGATGAATTTATTCCTTGGAAAATGTGAATCTAACAACCAGCAATATTGTGTCCAAGGACAGCGATCTAAAAACGTAACTCTGCGTTTTACGCCATTCGCGATCGGCAGACGTCTGAAGATCTTGAGTAGCGTCTTCCTGGGTATTGTTATTGTTATGGCTCTGTCTTCGTTTAGCTTCCTATTTTAGTTTTCTTAATTCTATTGACATGGAGAACAGTAAAGTTTTTATTTAGATTGATGTCTGTGTTTTTTTTTTTATTTATTTATTTATTTTGCGGACTTTTGTAAGGTTTATTGAATTTAGTACTTTTCCTTCCTTCATTACATAATTTATTCTGGGAGATATATATATTGTTGATTTGGGCAGCAATCCCATTTTTATACAAGTTTCGTTAAAGACGATTGACAAGGTATTGCGATTAAGCATTTTATTTAATTTTTCTTGTGTTCGTACAACTATTTATCTTATCTGGATACAAAGTGTGTAAAAACTGTCCAAAAGTTTTGTATATCCGCGCGATTTCGTCTATTCTTTTAGCCATTATCAAAGACGATTTGGATTTTTTTCATTTTTATTTTTAACTGAATATTTAGGTTTTATGTATGAGTCTGGAGTTATAGGAATGTTTTCTTTTCCAAACTCGGTCAGCACATTGTGACCGTATTCGTAGATATTTTTATTGAGTGTTTGCTTTTCCTTTTTTATTATTAGGGCTTCCATTATTTATTTTTTTTATCTTTTTTACGTGTGGATGAGGCTATTATATATGTATTTTCTACTAGTATGTTCCTGATAATGGCTAAAAGAATAGGCGAAAGCGTTCGAATATGCGAAACTTTTAGACAGTTTTCACCGGTACAAACATAAGAAACATTAAATAAAAAGATTAATCTCAGTGCCTTGTCAGTCGTCTTCAAACTTTTCACACACACACATATGCGTGAGTGTGGGCACCTCGAGGTTGTGTAATGGTTAACAAGCTTGTTTTGCTAGAACAATTGCGACTGAGTTCGATCTTCATTAGGCGCCTTATACTTTCGGCCTTGTGCCACATGTGAGCTACGCTTGGAAAATCACTATATATATATATATATATATATATATTTGTGTGTGTATCAGGAAAGCAAACATCGTATAATTGCTGGAACTTTCGTAACTTTCTTATTATGCATAAATAGGCCTATTGATGACATATTATATTTATAAAACTTATAAATAATATCAAAATAAATTATTCCTCTGTCATCTTGACCGAATTCTCCTTAGTAGAAAAATTTAAAATAATGATGTTGCAATGGGGATTCTTTTTTATGTCCTGCTCAGAAACGCCTCACACGATCATATCCACACACACACACACACACACATATATATATATATATATATATATATATATATATATATATATATATATATATAAGTTTATCAAGGCTTGTAAATTTGAGAATGTTCATGAATTTACAAGCGTTGATAAACCAATGACATCCTCGCCTCTGTGTATATAAACGTGCAACATAGCAAATGCTACATTGCTTTGATAAAGTCCCTCAGGGGACGAAACGCGTCGGCTAAGTATAGTTTTTCCTGTTGTCTCTTTTTATTCATTTTGTCTCTTCTCCAGATATACTAAATCTGAGAATATTTACACACACACACACACACACACACACACACACATATATATATATATATATATATATATATATATATATATATATATTGATTGATTGACTGTCCACTTCCCCTAGGGGTCATCCATGTACCCGTGCATTCCCATACGGCTTCAGCAGTATTCCAATCTCTTTCAACATAAGCACTGTTTGAATTACGACTCTTCACCAAAGGCACTCAAAGGAAAGTAAGAAATAAAACACCCTTTTAACTCACAAGCCGGCAAAAATGGCATGTACATATTTGTATTATATTCTGAATGTATTACGGTTTATATCTTTGTGTGTAATGTTCTAATTATGTACTGTATGCTTGTTCTTTTATCCAATTCTACACAGTTGAAAGATTGTAAATATATCAGCTTATAATAAAATATCAGTAAAATAAACTCGGCCTTCATTTTGTGGCTATGGCAGCTATGCAAACACATTTATATATGTATAAACAATCATGCATAGTTGACAGTATAAATGTACATTCAAATTTGTTGTCTAATACTTTTAAATTGACAAACGCATAAGTATTCATATGCACAAACAAGTTGCGCAAACGCCTATAGTAATGTGTGCCTTCATGTATTCGATTCTCTGCATTTATGCCAACATGTGTATCCGTATTTAGTCTATTCCTCTGTGTCCACAGTATAAATGAGCACTTCGAAATTTAATTGATTGCTTCCAGTTGGTTTAAGCGTTCGCTGTCAAGCAATAAAAATCTCCTGGCCGGACTTTCTGACATTCATTTATCTTGAAGAAGTTGCGATGGAAGGCTGTGGCCGCACGCGAGAGTAGATGGACAAATCGTCACGACCTCTCAGGATCACTTCTTGATCGTCCATACAGAAAACTATTGGCATTTGCGGGGTGGGGGGAATCGTTATATTGAGCTGCCTATTAAGAGAAAAACCGGCAGTGGATTTGCAAAGAGAATCAAGCAAATAAGAAATGAATTCGTCTTTCCTAAAAACGGAATCATTATTTCGGCCACTTAAATGCATGAATATACGCTCATCTCCCCCCCCTCTCTCTCTCTCTCTCTCTCTCTCTATATATATATATATATATATATATATATATATATATATATATATACACAGAATCTGGCGAGAATATATCTTACATATTTTAAGTTTACTATCCATCTTTGCTTTAAATATTACTGCCACATCTGGTATGATACTCTTGCTATATATTTACAGATTCTTGATAAAATCCAAAGAAGAATCTGCAATGACCTGTCACTTCTGTTTCAGTCACAATCCCAACGCTATAATGTAGCTTTCCTATGCTTTTTGTATAAGTATTTTCATGGTAATTGTTCTGATGAACCTTCCTCTATGGTAACTAGACTTTATGAATTTAAGTGCAGTAGTAGTACATTGGCAACAACGTCTCGTCAATTTGCACTTGAAATGGTTAGATATAACCGTAAGTTTTATGTTAACGGTTTCTTCTATCGCACTTCTCGCCCGTGGAACTTTCTTCCGGCTTCTTGCTTCCTAGTCAACTTTAATCATCAAAAATTTAAATGCTATGTCAATCGTTATCTCCCGTTTTCTTAATTCTTATTCTTTTATTGATTTCTCTCATTAGTTTTTTTTTTTTTTTTCTCATATTCTCTAACGTTCTTGCGTTTTAGTGGCTTTATTACCCTGGTTGGGTTGGAATGATTACAAGAATAGTAATAATAATGGTCGCTCGTATCCCAGTATGCCTGCTCAGGCATATTTGTGTTTGTTCCACACCCACAGGGCACACCCGTGGATTTTGCTACAACTATGCTAAGCGGACGTTAGTTACAGTCTCTTGAAGAGAACGCATTATCTGGCGTGATTAACAGCTTGAACAAGGAAATTAAGCTCAAACCTTCGGTCACGATGACTTGTGACTTCATGCTAACAATATTTCTGTCTACCCAATATTACTCACAAGACTTCGATCAACCCGTGGCATGGTTTCCATACACTTTCCAAAGGTGCTGCGCGCTGTGATGGCTTCCCGAGGCCGATATCATCAAGAAGTCACCTTCCTGGCAAATCGACTATGATGAGATCGAACCCGAAAGCGAACGTTGTAACCACTATATATATATATATATATATATATATAGCCTTTGGTACAATTCACCCTTATCAGAACTAGATATATAGATGTTTGTGTTGTTAGCTAATTCTTTTAGAGCTTTTATGTATCTTCGAGGGGAATTGTACCAAAGTCTACGTCCAAGGCTACATCACAGCTACATAATCGAAGATACATAAAAGCCCTGAAAAAAATAACTAACAACAAAAACATCCATATACCTAGTTCAAAGAGCGGGGGAATTGCACCAAATGCTACATCCAAGGCTTAATCACAGCTACATACATACATATATATATATATATATATATATATATATATATAAGTGAACATAGAAGTCAACACTTAGAGGCGACAGTCTGTTTTATGCTACATGTAATCGTCAGCCTGACGATTGCATATAGCATGAAACAGACTGTCGCCTCTAAGTATTGACTTCTATGTTCACTTTTATATTTACACACGCTCTCTCTCTGATATTGAGCACTTTATCCCATAAATATAGCACATCTTAAGACTATATTTCTTCATATATATATAACTATGAACCTAAAGAGCCAGGCAAACCTACCTAGGTTTCACCTAGGCCAGTGTAACCTGACGATCCGCGTAGGTGAAACCTAGGTAAGTTTGTCTGGCTCTTTAGGTTCATAGTTAGATTAATGTATTGAGCACTTTATTTAATTACTTTTGCTTTAGTCGTGTTGGAGGGTTTTTTTCTTTGGACTCTGAGCTTGGATTCTGGACGATTGTTTTCGCCTCAATTACACGTTCTTAGTCTTTTCTTTTTTTATCCCTTATTTTTCCTTGGGTATTGGTTTGTTCATTTACAAGCCAAAAGACCTAAGGTTTTTCCAAACGAGTATTGGAAGACATGTATAATCAATTCACAAATGTCTCGTTCTATACAGAAAATCGGTGAATTTCATGTCATAAGCTACTGAAAAGATTTTTTATTGATTTTTTTAATATTATTACGACACGAAATTGTGTTTTTTGGAGATGAAGGGTCAAAGCACAGATGAATTGAAAGATGAAAGCTGGCTACAAGATCTAGCTTTTTTAGAGGATATTACTGGCCAATTAAGTGACCTTAATTTGAAATTACAAGGTAAAAAATTAGCTCATCACTCAGTTGTATGATGATATCAAGTGTTTCATTGCAAAATTACCATTAATGAAATCCCAGCTGTCACATGAACACTTGATTCATTTTCCTATGTGCAAGGAGTTGAAAAAAAAACTGTCAATACTGAGTCTGTATTTATCTTTGCTATATACGACAATTACCTGGAATTGCTGTCAAAGGAATTTCAGTGAAGATTTTGTGGTTTTCATTTTGTGAAGATCGATTTGCATTATTCTCAGCACCATTCACTTTTGATGTTGCTCAGGCAGAGGAAAGTCTACAGATGGAACTACTGGAAATGCAGACTAACTCAACACTCAAGGGAAAGTACCTAGAAGTAGGGCTACCCGGATTTTTTTCATACCTTCCTCAGACATTTAAGAACTCCAGAAAGTTTGCCACAAAGATTATGGCGATGTTTGGTTCCATATATCCGTGAGAAGTTATTTTCATTTATGAAGGCTACAAAAACGTCTCATAGAACCAGATTAAATGATGTACATTTGTCATCTTTGATCAAAGTGGGATCTACACAGACATTCCAACCTGATATATCGAGAATATTTTGTCTAAAGCGATGTCAGTCATAAGGACAATATAAAAATGATTAAATTGTACTACCTTGTATTGTAAGTATTTTGTATTTAAAGATTAGTTAAAACTAGCTGTGATTAATGCAAGACTATAAGCAGGTGCGGCGTTCGAGGCTGCAGATATGGCTGGTGCGGCCCTCCATATGCTCTGAGTTTGACATGCCTGGCCTAGAGCTTCTTTTCATCTAAATCTGGCCATGACTACTACTCTTTTGGGGAAGTCAAGAATACGCAGTGTGCACCTCTTGAGGAGGGCTAAGATCCACCACCCAGAAGAAGTTACATCAAGTCAATGCTTAAACAAAAAATATTTACCTATAGACCCAAACATTAATGACTAATATTTTACCTATCCCTGAAATAAATGTTTATAGACTCAAGTATAATATTTTTTTTAAAAAATGATTTTGACATCGAGCATCGTAAAATCCACCAAAGTACACAACATTTGTTAAAAAGTTATCACTACTCTATCTGATGAAACTAATCTTACTAAATATAATTAATAATGCCACACACACGTGCTATTTACTCACACAAATCTACAAGCAGTCAATATGACACTTGTCACTCAAAAAAATATACTCGTGTAAACACGCAGACCTGTTCAGTAGCTGAGAAAATTGAGTATCCTTCTCAGCAAGTGGCCAGTGTTCAAGCCCAGGAATAATTCGAATGCTAATTTTCAAAGCAAACTGACACCTTTCTACTTGAAGAGCGATGTTTAGCAAGTTTGATCCTCAATTCGTGCTCCACTGTTGTGGCCCTATGCTTAATCTTTATTTAGCCGATCATATACGCACGTACAAAAAAGTACTTGCCTTCGTCTCTTGGATCATTCACTTAAATAGTGAGCATGATCCTCCCCGGGTACCCCACTATCATGGTTCTGTCACCAAGCTTAGTAAATAGATCTTACTCGTGCGATCACATAGTGTACGCTCATTCAGATAGTTAACGTTACTTTTCAAATGATTTTAATGTCACAGTGTCGTTATTGACTCGGGTTCATTTTGACGCAAGTATGGAACACTTGGTGCGGCTCGAACTCACAATATTGGATTAATGGTCTACCAAACCAAATTTGCTAATCATTACTTAACGGCACAGTAACTCGTAGGTTACAGTTTGTATCGACGCTGACTCGTTTGTTGAAGAGGTACATTTTCTTGTGTTCGAGGAAGATACTTATGTGACAGGTTGTCAGAGATATTATTATTATGGTTGAATTAGTTGCTTTTTTTTCGAACGGGAACTAGTATTTTTTGTATGTGGCACGTGGTTCGCTGGGATCCAAGAAGTCCTGTCCTTACTGAGGTTGAAAACGAGAGAAGAGAGAGAACGGGTTTGTGCCTTTTCCTTATATACTGCTTTATACAACGCCACCTATCGGGCGTTAAGAAGGGTCTGATAGCAAATAAGGTCAGGTAATCCCACACCACAATGTACATTTGTCAAATAAGTTTCAGCTCTGCTTTATAAATACCGTGTAAGCCACACGCGATCTGGTAGAGAACTGCTACAGTAGTGAGGCAACATTACAAAAGAACTGAATATCACAAAAAAAAATAACTGTAATATCAGCTTAAGAGCAAAGATAAGTCGTGTATGAGTGTGTACTTAAGTACTTATATCAAAGCATAAATGTGTCTTACAATCATGTTTTGCGGTGGTCATACACGACAACGTGGTGGTGGCCATCATATATGATTCTAGGTGCTGTATTTGCCGGCATATAAAATGCATGATTTACAAAGGTATTTGGAGGAATGATACCCACTCCAACTTATCCAAGACCCATATTTGTCCACTTCGAACTTCTGTATGCGACGCCCTTGTCATAATCAGTCAGTTATGAGCCATACGTGATACACGCGTAGGCGATCATGTATCTTTCGATACATGACTGATGAGGCAGATTTTTCCCGCAGTAGGTTGCCATTTCTTTCTGCGGTAGCTATAGAACCCAGTCTGTCCTGCTATTTACCTATAGCTTTGGGGGCAGGGAAGAAGAGGATTCATACCTTTCCCAAGGGTATTAGCACGTAAGTGAATGTAATGCATTTGACAGGAATTCGATTCTCCGATTGCTCAACCCGAGCCGCTATCCATTACTCCACCGTTCTCCCTTCTTGTCATAATACCAGTGCATTAAATACCTTGTAATATTTTCATTTATTTTTTAAAGACAGGATGTTGCGGAGAGCCTAAAAGAACGCGGCATATAAAATAAGAACAAATGTCTAGTTGGAGGAATTGAAAGCGTAAAGTGGTTTTTTTAACGAAAAGAAAATAAATTATTCGAAAATGAGGTTCTT
The DNA here is from genome assembly GCA_963932145.1 of Acanthosepion lycidas. Taxonomy (NCBI): domain Eukaryota; kingdom Metazoa; phylum Mollusca; class Cephalopoda; order Sepiida; family Sepiidae; genus Acanthosepion; species Acanthosepion lycidas. Next base: position 86,410,087 of record OZ010584.1, read on the forward strand.
TATTTAGTGGTGGAATGATTTCGAAAGATGTATGAAATAACTGGTGAGACATAAGAAATGTCGTTAAAATTGATGAATCTGTTCAAATTCCCCAGACACACGTCGCCATGACGGATTTTGAAACTGTCACTCAACTGTAGGCGCCTTTGTGGAGATGTTTTAACGTTCTCGTACAATCAGCGAAGTTAAGCAATGGCAAACCTTTTCAGTACTTAGATGGGTGACCACTTAGAATTACCAGGTGCTGTAAGCTTCGATGTGCGAATGATGAAATGCATAACGCTTCGGAATTTATTCGAGTTCCAATTTCAGTTGGATTCGTCGTTATATTTACTTACGCGCAAATAATCTTGGGAAAAATATGAATTTACCTTTTCTCTCCCCGCCAGATATGAGTTAATTAGTAAATTATTATCATTATCTAAAAAAAATTCTTACAATGTAAATATTTTCTGGTTTTAAATAGCCTACAAAGGGTTAAGCCATATAAAATAAATGAATCAATCAATAAGCTAAGCTTAGTCTGGTAACAATATTAGAGCGTCAAATGCAAATTAAACTTATAGCACTGGCTATCAGGCCAGCTAATCGATGACAGACGCCCGCAATAGTGAGAATGTATGTGCAGTATATTCGGGCACTAAACCGACAAATTACTTCACCTGTACTAAGGTTTCTGAAATATTTTCGGTTGCGACCCACTTTTCGAAATCAGTATTCTAACGTTTCGTCATTGAAATACTGATTTTGGAAAGCGAGTCCGGGCCGAATACTTTTCAACACCGTTTCAAATACATACTATTCGAGGTACGTCTATTTATCTTTATGCACGTCGTTACACAAACTAATAATAAATATAGAGGTCGACATGCAGACAGTCTTACTGACGACAAAACGTCAATACTGACATTGGCAGTTGTGTTTATTTTATACGTACAGACTTTTTCGTATACACCTTACACGCAACGTTTGACACTGTGCATATGATGTAAACATCTTGGAATATCTGTTTACATATCAGTCATAGCCTCTCATCTCATAAACGCAGTAATTTCGTGTTTTACGAAAACACAACGCAGCCGTAATACGCAAGTCTCGAACGCGCAAATGCAACGTCGGCTACCAGCAAATGAATATTCACTCACAGTTGTTCAACACACACACACGCACGCGCGCGCACGCGCACGCACTACTGCTGCTACCAAACAAATTTTGACTTTTGCATTTGCCACAATCGAACAAGAAATATCCTTTCTCTCGGCAGATTAAAATTACGGGGTTTTTTGATTTTCCAAATTTTAAAATTTTAAAATTTTGAAAAGAAAAAGAATCTTGCAAATTACTTTAAAAACAAAACGGAAAAGAAAAGTCGAAGGTAGAGTAAAATAGTTGAATTATAATATTTTAACTTAAAATTGAATAGCTGTTGTCGCTTAACTGTCGAGTCGCCGGCGGCGAGCGAACAGAACGTTCCTTCTTTCACCCCACACTCCTTTTTCTATTTCTCCATCACCACCTCCGCCACTGCTGCCGATCTCAAGCGTCTTTTGAAAAACGATTTTAAAAAAAGATTAGTTTTTAAGTCAAAATGTTGATAAAATAAAATAAAAAAGAAACCAAAAGGAAGTGAAAAGACATTTAAAGATAGTGCGCTGTAGAAGTAGACAGCAAAAAGTGATAAAAGGCATGTATAGTTTATAAGGGAGAGGGGATTTGAAACAGAGAGATTAAAGGGAAAGGAAGGAGAAAAGGAGAGGAAGGAGAGAAAATGGTAACGGAGAGGGAAGAAGAGTCAGGCACACATGTTTGCTGTGTAGGTTTGCTTGGTGGAGATTGCGCGGGCAAATGTACCAATGTACAAAGAGCGTCAGCAAGCACAGTAACGGATGATGATGAAGACGTTGTGGAAAAAAGAGGCAGTTCTGAAAGATAGTTTCTGTTGGTGGATGCGTATAGACGGAGGCGCGTGTAAACAAAAGGGTGTATAAATAATTGTGCATATAGGAAAGAGAGACTATATCGAAAAATTTGAAGATAGAAAATATTTATGATTAGTTATTTAACCCGCACTCGAACTGGAATGGATTATGACAATGTGGAGTTTAAAGTGGGTTAGTAACCCACGCGTGCGTAGACGAGAAGTAAAAATTACTCTAAACCCTTCACGACACTTGAGGGACACCTCAGACGCCATGTAATAAACCTGTACCCCTCCCGAAGCAAAGACTAGGTCGGTCCCCTAAGGTTCAAACTAATATTAATTTTCACCCACCTCCGCCGGTACAGGAAAAGTTTGTCAGGTAAGTGCTTATGAGTATTTCTGTGTGTAAGGGTGTAACCAAGATTCCAGGTATCTGTTAACCCATTAATATCCACCACAAAATTTGGGACGGTGGCCATTTTCCTAATACTAATGTTCACTTAATACAAGGCTCATGAGCCACTTAAGGTAGAGGGTTACTGTGTGGTGTTGCAAAAAGTGAAGTTAATGAGGTTTCCTAGGAGAGATAACAGTTAACTCTAGATCTGAATAGGTCAAGATTGTAGTGATTCGGAAAATATCCTACCTGAAGACTGTTTCGCAAAACAACAGTTCTTGGGAACTTACTCCTTACTAATGGAATACAAAGGGAATCAGGATGATTCATCCTTGTGTACGTGGTAGTTGCAAAGGTAAGAGCTAGTGGGTCTAAAACATGTAGCTTGTCAGAACACAATGCATTGGAAATAGCGATAGAGTAGCGAGAGGCTCGCAACGCTTCGTCTGTGAGAAAAAAGCTACAGGGTGGAAACCAATTCATCACCCACAAGGCCGCGTGGATGCTCTTGAACAGACTAGTAAGGACTGGGAAGCAATACTCGATTTTTGGTCTGGTTTGGTTCTTGTAAAGATACAGTATAGCAGGTAGAGGTGTTATATACTTACTGGAGCAGTACAAAAAACCGACCATTTTTCCAACATCTTTTACCCTTTGAGCCCTGCGTTCCTGAACAATTCTAATCCTGAGTCAAAATTCGTAAATAATTGGTATGTAATGCTTCACGGTAGATATAAAAATAGTTACAAGTGTTTAGCCACCGTTCAACCGGTGGGTGAGCATTGTCATTTTTCGCTACCACCGGTAAAGCGGTGGTCAGGGCTCAAAAGGATAAAAATAAATCGTATATATGAGTCCCACTTGAGGCATGGGGTAAGCTTGAGTCCCAATAGACTTTCAAGGCAATGAGCCTCCTTGAGAGAATACCCATCCATTATGATGGGTGAAAGTTCAGGGTCTGCTCGGCGGTCGTGAAACGTTATAAACTTATAATTAATAGCGGATTTACATCTTAATTTGAATAATTAATGCCGAACTTTACGGTAGGGAATAAGCAATGGCTGTCTGTTTCTATGTTCGTCTGCCAAAGTGGTTAGACGCATACTCATTGTTTCTTTAACCCCCACAGGGCCAACCTGTGGTTTATACTGTAAGTATAGTGAGCAGATTTTAGCTATAGTTTTGGGGAGAAGGCGAATAATCTGACGTGATCTACGGTGAGTTAAATGAGAACAAAAGACAAAAATTGAGATGTGAGTGTGTATTTACAGTGTAACCCGGATATAAGAGAGTTGTCGGGACCGGAGAAGAAGTCTCTTATATCCGGGTTTCTCTTATATCAGGGTTTGGTCTATTATATATACATTAGCACAGGCTCTAATTTGGGACCAGAGAAAATGTCTATTATATCCGGGTTACACTGTACAACAAAATTTCGAGTAGAAAAGTGACGAGCGAGAAAGTAAAATATGTGTTAATATTTACTCGGTTTAGCTTAAAGTATGACACAAGACAAAACGGGATTTGGGAATAGAGACAGAAAAAGGTGAATCATTTATCTTCCAAATAGGAAGGGCTTATCTTCCTTAAAAATCAGCTTTCGTAATACTTGTTTTTTTTGGGGGGGGGGTCAATTTTTTTTCCAAGATTAGCTTTTCTTCTTTTTTTTTTTTTTTTTACACTAATATCCACACCATACAACACTCAAGGGATACTCAATCTAGAGGGTCACTCAAACGGTTGTTGAGTGAGTGGTAACAGCAAAAGCTGCAGTTTATGCGGATATGTAGGAAAGATAACGGTTACTATCTGTCTATATTTCTGAGATGAGGTATTATGTACACTATTTACATTATTCGGAGTATTGTCCTCATCTTTCTCGCCATATTTATTACAACGTTTCGGCCGTTGTACGCTCCGCCTTCTTCAGGTGGTTGGAATGTCGAACTGAACCCTTTATTTCGCTCACTGGGGTAAACTGTTCTAGTTCCACGTGCCATGTCTAATGGATGTCAGTTATCAGTTATTTCCTGTTAATTCCCCCCCTCCAAGTTCTCAAAAACACATAGCACGCTGGATAAAGGCGTTAGTTAGATCAAGTGACAAGACCTGAAGAGTGTGAGTTCAATACCTGGTTAAGGCGGTGGAGTAATGATTTGCGTAATGATCTTGCCAAAAATTGGATTAGCAATTAAATCAGATTTTCACGTTGGTATTTTGGCTTTCCCTACTGCTCGGGTTGTGCCGGGAACAAGACGAGATATGATTAAAAATGACGAGTATACAGAATAAAAAGAATCTATCGACGTTAACTGTTTATAGTTACAGGCGAAACCGCCATTTCGGCTATTGATACGAACTTTTTAATCAAAGTCACCAACTACTTCAAAAATGAAATAGAAAGAACTTCAAAAATAAAATAAAAACTATCTCAGAAATGAAGCGAAACGTGCAGAAGGCAACTTGAAACCACTCCACTAACTTTCTGAAATAAAAAAAACAGTCATGGTAATTCACAGATATTAAAGAAAAAGGTTACGGGGACAATGAATCAGCCTTTAAATACTTTTTCTATTCTTGTTCGTCATTTTTTATAAGATAGTTTCAATTTCCATTACCAGCGATTATCATGAGAATTGCAAATAATGAAAAATATGTCTAAGCCCACTTCAAAATAAAATAGAAAGTACTTCAAAAATGAAATAAAAAATTATTCTTTTTATCTCATATAGGAAGCGAAACGCGGAGAAGGCATCTGGAAACCACTCCACTAACTTTCTGAAAAAACAAAAACAAAAAAACAGTCATGAAAATTTACAGATGTTAAAGAAAAAAGTCACGGAGGCTATGATCCCTTACGTCCTAAAAAGATGATTGTAAAAAAATCAAGAGAAATGGTTGGGTTTATTATTACTGGTGATATGTTGTATCATGGATATAGATTAACAGCTAACAAAGTATTAAGATCTACGAATTATTTCGACTAACATATCATCTTTGTTGGTTTTATCATTACCTTTCGAACTATGTGTTATTTGGCCTTCTCCGGGTTGAATAGGGTTCATACTTACGAAAATTGTAATAATAACATCTGTGATTTCTGTAATTCCAAAAAATTCAAGTTAAATACCAAACATCTGATAACATCTACTTGGCAAATTAGCTTCTTATATGCTAATTTTCTCAGTAAACACCCAGTCCTGTTCATTGTATTCAGTTACGTGCAAATACCTTTGGGGAAGGTATGAATACATCTCCTCCCTCATCTTTGGGTTAAATAGTAAGACTTGTATCAGGAATAATCATTGTTATTCCCAAAAGACTGTTAATACAATATTCACTCGCAAAAAAGGACTTATTCTTACAATTCAAAATAAATTCGGCTTTAAATAACCCAATAAACTGTAAAAGACAAATAAGTCAGCCAATATATTTATTTACTAAGCATAGTTTAGTTGTGTTACAAGGCCTAGGTTAAGAAGTACCCAGTGAGGATCAAACTCCTTAATCTAGAGCTAGTAGGGATTGAACTCACTACTCAGTCGTAATTGATCTAGAGAGACAAGTTTGTTAACTGTTACATCACGTCGAAGTGACCAATCAGTCAAACAATACATGTCCGACTCTGATCCGAGAAGTGTTGGAAGGTTCTCAACTTGATCCACTTACCAAAATCACTATTTCAATGACCAAACAAAGATTATTGATATTTGAATAAGCCGTAAAACAATAGAATCAATATAAAGTGATACATTACGATAATAAAATGGCTGAAACTCTGACGGGAGATGGTGTTATCCAGTCACCAACAATATCATCTGGAATATTAGAAAATTGAAAGAAAATAAATTAATTATTAAAAGTCTCTAATATATTAATATCTATTTCTCTAGTAAAAAAATTTTACATTCAATTATCATAATTTTTACAAAAATATAAAATCTTTGAATTAATCTCAGTTAGCTCGTGTGACGTTAATAAACGTTATTTTTTAGTTGCAAGGATTTTCTTTTTATTCAGCAAAAAACTCCATTGCCTGTATTGAGTTATGTATATTTTAAAACCTATCAGTCCTATAACACGTGAAAACCTTCTGCCAGGAAGATGTTCCCATGTCTTATAAAGAAACCTCCGGTCTTTGTTGTTCTTCTATGTGTCGTCTCTCTTAAGGGTGTAAGCAACCAAGGCTTTCCACAATTCCCTGTTCTTTGTAGCTCTTAACAAATTTTATCTTTTTTGTTGTCGCTCCTAAAGTCTGTTCTGTCAACCATTTATACAAGCTTGTTAAAGAGGTTATGTGCAGTTTCCTCTGTCCCACTTGTCCTGTGAGTGTCAAAGTTTCAAAGCCTTCTTCCCTTATTACGTCCATTAGAAATTTCAACTGTCTCTTTCTGATTAAGTATCAGTGTCAATTTTGTTTCCATTTTCTCTAAAATTTCATCGTGGCTCACATATTTAGTCCGTAGTATTCTCAGCATCCTTGTGTAGAACCACATCTCTGTTGCTTCAAGTCTCTTCATCTGACAGTGAATTGTATTTACATTATGCGGACCATTGTCCTCATCTTTGTCGCCATATTTGTCACAACGTTTCGGCCGTTGTACGCTCCGGCCTTCTTCAGGTGGTTGGAATTTCGAACTGAACCCTTTATTTCGATCCCTGGGGTAGACTGTTCTAGTTCCACGTGCCATGTTTGATGGATGTCAGTTATCAGTTATCTCCTGCTAATTTTCCCTCTGAAAGTTCTCCACTGCCTTAACCGGGTATTGAACTCACACGCTTGAGGACACATGGCACAGTGGATAAAGGTGTTGGTTAGATCCAGTGACAAACCCAGAGCGTACAACGGCCGAAACGTTGTGACAAATATGGCGACAAAGATGAGGACAATGGTCCCCATAATGTAAATACTGTACATAATACCTCGTCTCATAAATATAGACAGACTCTGACAGTGAATTGTCCATCATTCACACCCATAGAAGAGGACTGATATAACTTAAGAGTTAAGTATTCTTTTCTTCTGTTTCCTAATATGTTGCTTAGCATTTGGAAAGCATCTTTCGCTATCCCAATGCGCCTTCAGATTTCAATGTTGCACTTTCCTTCTGTTAAAAAACTTCACAGAAATTTAAATTGCTATTCTTAATATTAAAACTGGCATTTTTTTTTTTTTTTTTTTTTTTTGAATGATAGTTTTCTTTGGAAGAGATTGGTAGCGGGGCTTACCAATCAAGCAATTCTGATGCAAATCCAAATATTTTCGTCGTTAATTATTTAATTTTAATTATTAAAAATACCTACAGATATCATGAATCAGTTGACATTACAAAGGTCACAGTTTCAAGATTGATTCTCAGCAGTAAGAAATGTTTGTTTTCGTTTACTTTATATGCGACGATAACTTTTGTTACAGACTTTGCATTTAGGTGAAAGCCACTGAATTCTTTATCGCTAAATCTTACCTTACCATTGAGCTAAACGTTATATAACGCCTTGCATTATGAATATTGACACTTCAAGAATTGCTTTTCGATTTTTTATGGTATTCTTGCTATTTTTTTCGATTATTTTGTCCTCCGTTCTCGATCTATTTCTTGGAAAATGCCAAGCTGAAATTTTGTTGTTTCGTGACATAAAACCGCGTATAAATGTCATCCAGTTTATTAGGTGGAGAAGTGAAATATATTCATTTCTCTAAAAGCGTTAAACAGAAAGTGAAACACACAAAATGTTGCCATGGTGTCATTTCAAATGAAATATAGCATAACGCGACGGCTGCCTTACCAATTAAATAGCAGAGCCTTCTGGCTACACCTATGGAAATCTAGCAATGGAACTGTTTCTCGTCTTTTCCAAAACTCTGAAGCATTACTTATCTTTATTTACATGCACAATTTGTTTTGGTAATACTAATATTATTTGTTGTGATCAAGTGTTATCAATTTGCATTAATTTTTCGAATCGTTTTACTTCATCTCGATTTCAGTTGCTTGTAATGGCAACAATCAAGCCGTCATTTTATAGCCATAAGTAAGCAAGGCAGACTGAAAATAAGGAATAAGTTTCCGACAAAACCCGATGCCCCCACTTTCCCTGGGAAGCCTGTTTTAGCACATCTGCTTACTGATTAGGTCACGGAACCTTTTAATTATAGTCACTGAAACCTAACCATCTAGCTATTCTTCATCTTTCCAAACCACCAGACACGCTGGGTTCTGTATTTGCACTCTTCATATTGGTAGCGGTAATTTTTTTTTTTTATTTTGCGAAGTATTGTCAGTTATTATACTGTGCAACAAAATTTTGACCATTTTGTTTTTGGTTAGTAAGTGTTATTTCCTAATTGTTCCTATCTAAAAAGCAAAGGAAATGACTATTATTCTCTTCCAACTTTTTTTGCGACTTGAATATCGATATTTTGAGACTAACCTATTTTCCATTATATTCCAGACAGATTTAGCATTCAGAATTTTCTAGAACTTTCAAAGAATTTCTAGAACATTCTGGCAACATAGATGACAGTATAAATACAGGGAACGTAAGCCAAACAGTTCAGCTCACATTCTAGCGTTCCAAGTGCAGGCAAGTCGTCGTTTACTTTTAAATTTTTGTTGTCTCTCTTGTGTAATCCTAGAATAAATAAATGCTACTTTTGAATCATATGTCGTTTTGTTTCTATTTTGAGTGAACGGAAATGTTCACATTCGTCAATTTTCCCAATGGAAATAGGTTAATATCAGAAATATAATTATCCTGGTCACAAAAGCAAAGTTTGAAGAAAATATTAGCCATTTTTCATACTTTCTCGGTATATGCAATTAAGTAATAACATTCGCTACTCAAGGAGGAAGATCGTGTTACCCAGTGTTATCAATTATTCACCAGGATTTTTTTTTTTAAATTTTGAATCCAGTTGCTTTTTATCCTAATTCGCAGACCTTTACGATCGTTAGTATACAATACGGATCAGAAATAGAGATTAAGTTTCAAGGAGGAGGTGTTTTTTTTTTAATGGTGCTCTACTTGAGTTCCTACTCCAGATAATCTCACAATTTCTTACGACGATGATTTTCTTTTAACGATATTATCATGCCTCGAATATCAGCGACTAGGACTCCAAAATAGAAATAATTTCAAGAGCAGCACCAACAATGTCAACTGTGGCAAGACTAAGAACCACTTACAAAGACAGGAATTCCTTTCTTTTTACGTGCCATGTCCTTTCAGGACGTAGGCAATCATAGCTCTCCACCCACCTCTATCCCTTGCAGCTCCCAGCAAGTTCCTTCCCTATGCTTCCTCCCCCAGACCACGTTCTGTCATCCACCTCCTCAATCTCGTCAGGTATGTCACGCGTTGCTTTCCGTTGTCTCTCTTTCCCTTTATTCACCCCGTGAGTATCAGATTCTCCAGGCCTTCCTTCCTTATTATGCGTCCCAGAAACTTCAGCTGCCTCCTTGTTAAGTATAAGCCTTCTCCTTGTTTGCAAACTCTCTAAGACCTCATTGTTGCTCTCATGCTCGGTCCATGATATCCTTAGCATCCTTCTGTAGAACCCTATATACGAAACCTAACGGCGTGAAGGGGGTTAAGTCTATGGGAATTAGCTCCTCGCCCGGTAAGGACGGAAAACAGGAATATCTGCCTAAAATTAAAGATTCAGACTCTTGCATAAATTGGCCTTCTCGATCTTTCTGTACGTCTGCGATGCGAATAACACAAACAGCAAAGAATCCAAGCATTAAAAATGAGATGCTTCAGAATCATCCTAGCCAACTCCTACATAGACCAAATCACAAATGACCTACTGCGAGATACCGTTAACTAAGAAACGATTCTGTTGGGAGACTTCATATTCACTGTCAAGAATAAAAAGTTATAAATGATATGGTCACGTTATAAGAGACAACAGTCATTTCACTGGCATCCTGCGAGTTGACACCTTAGATAAAAAAAAAGAGGCAGACAGAGGAAAAATGAGCTGACAAAGTCACTGGGTAGATTGAAAAATCCTATACAGAAACTCAGACGCGACTGAGACACGGAAGGAGCTGGTAAGCGACTCTACGACCACACCCGGTCATGGGACTGATGATAATGATGCCCAATAAGTACCTTATTCATAAATAAACATAAAATTTGCATGTTGCGCGGTTTGCTATGGAACCATCTTTTGTAAGCTGGTTTCGCAGTGAGCTTAATCCTCACATACATACTTATGACATTTTCCCATACATAACTTAGCTTAGTGAACTCCACAGGCCTCTTTTGTGGTACGATAGCAAGCTTGTATAGTGTGGTGCGTTAAATCCTCACTGGATGCTTCACTAATGTAGCCTTGTGTCAGACTACGTTCAGATTTGTAAATAATATGGTGCTTTATCATGAATTAATGATTAAAAAGCTACACTCGCAGGTCACTTCTGAAGTTTCAATCCTGATCAGGTGTCTTGCACTCGTGACTTACTTTAATAAAATAGGAAACTTTCACTCATTAAATGTCATGTTTGTTCAGGATGTAGGCAATCATAACTCTCCACAGCTTTTTACTTTAATGACTCTAAGTTACCATGACAAAACATAATGGTGAAGTGAATATAAATTCTCCCAGTTGGAATTTGAACTTGGGCCACTGATTCCATTTTAGTGTTGTTAACTTTTATTCAACGCACACCTTTAAAAAAAAAATTAGATTTTAAAATGTCAAACATGTATCGTTTGTATGTGTACTGACTGCTTCCGGTAAAATCGACATCACGAAATAGCTGACAAGATTAGCACGAATTTTCTGCGGTGGTAAATTAAATACTAGTTGTGACAGCAATAGTAAAAATTAAATTGATGATAATACGTGAAATAACAGACAATACCAAAACTTGTGCGATAAATTTATAAATAGTGGAATCTTCAAGTGAAAGTTGTACCTATAACGTTTTACAGCACTGAGTACGGCCCCGAAATATAGGAATCCATAGAAAAATAGGATCAATAGAAAGTGATACATTACGATAATAAAATGGCCGAAGACCTCACGGAAGTTGGTGTTAGCCGGTCGCCAATAATGTCATCTGGAAAATTTGAAGATGAATTAAAAAAAAAAGAAAATGTATACCCGCGTTGTCCATTTTTCACCAGCCCAAATGTAACTTGTCGACACTGCTAAAACACATTACCAACTCGCGCAGCTGTTCTCATATCCACTGTCTCGTCTCTGTAAATGTTCTTTTTTTTTTTTTTAAGCATTGCGCCCCGAGCAAGGCGTGAAGCCATTAGGATGCAGGGGGGTTGCAGAAGATTTGGAGCAAGAGCAGATAGGAATGATAGAAGAAAGGATGAGGGGAAGGATAGTGGGTAAATCAAGGTAACTGGAGATGTCGATTGACATTACATTTGAATAGTTGGAGATCATAGCTATCTGGGAAACAGTAATTGGGAAGGGTGTTCCACAGGCGAGAGGTGCGAGGTATGAAGCTATTGGAGTAGAAGAGACGGCTACATTTAAAAGTTTCTACAGTGTAAGGGTGAGAGCGGGAGGTAGGGCGCTTGAATTCATGGAGACTGGGAACCAGTGAAAGCAGCTCATCGGAGCAATTACCATGAAAGTATTTTTAGAAGAGACAGAGAGAGGCGACGGCGCGTCTGTGAGAGAGTGACTGCAGACGAGTACGAACATTGTCGAAAAATGCCAATGGGAACAATTTTGTTCGTAACGAGAAATTTGTTGATAGATATCTGCATCATGCACGCTTTCATGTCAGATGCCATTTTGCCGAACTGTCGCTCAGCTGGTGTCTGTAACAAGGCAAAATAAATGATAGGTTATTGGCGGGAAGGTTAATAGTAAACTGCCATACAACTAGCATCCATTTCTGTCATCATAGCCCAATATAAAAAAAAAAAAACGAAGTCATTACTTTCGGAGTGATCCACGTATATTGTACCAACACTGAAGTGTTCGTATGTGTAATTAAAAAAAAAAAAAAACTTACCTACGCCACAAAAAATTTTTTTAAAAATCAAAAATAAGAACTATAAACAAACCTACCTCAACTAAATAAGGCACAAATTACTCAACCAGATATCTTTAGTAAGTGAACCGACCTGAAAAGTCATTGAAAGAGACGGTCTTTTATTTACATATATATATATATATATATATATATATATATATATATATATAAATAAAAAGACATTTTTATGTTTATACATTCTTTTTATAGATACAAATATTTAAGTAAATGCTCTGTTTATAATAAACAGTATTAAACAATATTTACCGGCCTGAATGCCCGAGAAATTTTCACAGAAACTATTCGTCTCCGGTAACAAGTCAAGCTAAATGACGATTCTGTATAGGATACAGGTTCGAATCCTGTCGGAGGACGAATATTTTCTGTGAAAATTTCTCGGACATTCAGACCGGTAAATGTTGTTTAATACTCTTTATTATAAACAGAGCATTTACTTAAATATTTGTATCTATAAAAAGAATGTTAAACATAAAAATGTCTTAAAATAATTGTCGAACTTTGTCCATTTCATTATATATATATATATATATATATATATATATAACTTTAAACTTTATTTTTACTGGATACTCGTATTGGAGTAGTCGCTTCGTTAATTTATTAAACGGTATGTTCGAGAAATGTTATTAAAGAAAAATTTCCGATCTCCGACAGGAATTGAACCTCAGGGCTACCGTTTAGGTCGGCACACCTTAACTGACTTTCTGTAATAAAACTTCTCAAACATTCAAGGCGATAGATGAAAATAAATATACTGTTTCATGAATAAACGGAGCTCCTACTCAAATACTAGTGTCCACTAAAATAACGTTTAAAGTGATAAAAATCTGGCGGATTAATAAAAAAAATCCATTCTAAGAAATATAGATACGACCAGCTTTGCCAGATTTCAGGTCGGTTTTCTTACTATATATATATATATATATAAGTAAGAGGAATCAATGGATTTTACATCTTCTGTTATTTCCTACGACTACAAACATTATTTTGTGGATATCATATTTGAGTAGATGCCCTATTTTTATAAATAGTGTAATTTACGTCTACCGTAAGTAAAAATGTTTAGTATTGTATCCAACATCTTAATAGAGAAAAATCAAAGAAGTCATGAAAATGTTGGTTTTTTTTAAATAGTACTGAAAAATATTATTCTACTTAATTTCCCATGAAATATACAAAAGAAATATTCGAGAATCATTTCCCAGCTATTGAAGATTTTCTAGCTTAGCATTTGAAGAACTGTCCAACCTGCAGAATATAAATTGGTGATTTGCAAAATCAAACAAGTACAACAATTTAAATAACTGGGAAGTATTTTAACAACGGTCAAAGAGTGCAACACCGAAATCCGAAGGCGCGTTGGGGTTAGCGAAAGATGCTTTCCAAAGAAAAGTGTACTGAATTGTTATGTAATATCGGTCCTCTTATATGACAGTGGATGCTTCACAAATGAAGAAGAAACTTAAAGCAACCTAAATGTAGATCTACGGAAGGATTCTGAGAATACTATAGACTGAATATGTAAGCAACAACAAAGTTTTAGAGGACACATATTTAACATCAAAAGAGACAGATGAAATTTCTATGGCACATGAGGAAAGAAAGCTTGAAGGACTTGACACTTAAAGCACATATTGAAGGTTAGGACAGAGGAAAACTTAAGCTTCTGTGAATGGATGGCAGAACAGGGTTTAGGAGAGTTAACAAAAAGAAATTTTACTCAGAGCTACGAAGGACAGAAAGTTGAGGTGAGCCATGACCGCCCACATTCTAAAGGGACACGATACAGAAGACGATGACAGATTTTACTCCTTGACGTATGTTTCATATACATTGTTAAATCAAATGCGTTTTGCCACATTTTCAAACATAACCTATACAAAATATACACGTAGAAGGGCCAGTTTAGTTTTCCAAAAGAGTCACTGTATTCTGCAGAGAAAGCAAATAATGTTAGTGGATGTTTTACATATGTTCATTACTTGAGAGGTTTGCCCTACAAGAGCACACAGATGTATAGTTTGTACTGCAAAAGTTTTTCCATTAGCGAATAAATTCATTCAACATCTCCGGTGCTGCAGGTGATTGAATTACCATTACAGTGCACGGTGAATCCCCAAGTGTTTGGATCAGGCAGATCCGTGGTAAGGCAACTTGCTTGACGCCATATCATGAACTGGTTATGACACACAAAGCACATGTTAGTAAAAAAAAAAAAAAAATCTCTACAGTATGGGGAAGTTTATTCCGTGTCACTTTTTGTGGCTTTCTCGCAACTAGTGTATTTATGGAATCACATTCTGCTTTTCGATATAGTGCTTCAACAAAATGTACAGAAACTTTTCTCTCTGCTCTGCTAAATTTGTATTGATTTGTTCCGACGCTTTTGAGGGACTGATGAAGACCTGCCTTATCCATCATAATCTTAAACTCTTCTGCTTTTTCGTAGCCATAAAAAAAAGCTGATTGCATTACAAACTGTAATATAGTAAATGGGAAGGAGGATGTTATTTGACCAGAAGATGGCGTGTAGAATTATCCTGGAATAAACTTCTTGGAAAGAATCTGCTTCAAGACATAACGCTAACTCTTGCTTGTTTATTACATATACTGTCTCTACAACCCCCAATTTGCCATCATCCCGGAGTAAATGAACAGCACGTGTAAGATTTGGCAAGATTGTATTTGTTATTCTCGTGACTGATGAAGTATGACCAAATCTTAGGAGAGTGAATATCTCGTTGAACTTGGTATTGTTGACCCTCGCGACCAGCATTTCTTTTCTGTCGGGTGTCATAGCTTGTCAAATACCAGATATAGTTGTTTAATATTTCCATATTGTCTACTGATATACATAATGTCGTCAGTCAAGTGTCATACGCTTGAACGATCATGTCATTTTCAATCATGTCTATTCATCTCAGCCTTTGTAGAAGTTCTTTGGCCAAGCACATCATTCCCCAGGCCCAACAACGGCCATATTCCCCAGATATAGCTCCTTGCGACTTTTTCATCTTTCCAAAAATCAAATCTCACTTGAACAAGACGTCGAGAAAATCCAATCCATTTTTTTGCGAATTATTGAACATATTAGGTTGGTGCAAAAATAATGACGTAATAATGTCGTTTTTTGACGTTAAAAAATACGTCAACAAACGACATTATTACGTCATTATTTTTGCACCAACCTAATACCTACGTTACGGACATCCATACTTGCGAAAATGGGAATGTTTCTATGCTAAAAAAAAAAAAAAAAAAAAAAAAAAATTTTAATTATTTTTAAAATATTGGGGGTAAACGTCTTTTATTAAGGTTTTCAATTTTTGTTTCGTAAATATAGTTATCACTTAATAACAACATCACCTAACCGGATTGAAGTAATGCAGAATTTTAAACGACTTAAATTATTGTAATGTAAACTATTGGTACTTAGATGGAAGTGCTTTAGCATGGAATCTTCTCCTCACTGAGAAAATCACAACGAAACAATTTTTATGTTTCCATTTTAAGGAACAGATTGGACACAAAACACTCACCATTTATGGACATATTATTAGATCATTCCATAGTTGAATCTCTTCCTTTTTTTATCTGGATAATCAATGTAGGACTGTTATGAAAGATCATTAAATTATACCAAATAAAAAAACTGCATTCATACATCATAGCGAGCGAAATCCCGATAGTAAGATTGTATGATTTTGTTGAGTAGAACGATACTTAACAAGAACGCCATTAATGGGTACGAAGTTTTTCTCCGACATTTATTTATTTCTCATAGGATATTAAGGAGACGAACATTTGCAATACTCTTTTCATAGCCATTTTTACCACGGAAAATTCTTCCCTCGAAAAATCACAGCACGACTATTTTCGCTTCTTTTTTAAAAAGCGTATTGGGTACAAGATTAAACATTTTTGCTTATATGAGATACCATATGAAAGCTTAATCTTTCTTCTTTCCAACGGTATGCATATTCTGGGGAATTTGATAGCACATTGTTAAATTATAGCAAATATAATAACCATACCCTTATATCCTTAGTGAGCTTGAGTAATACAAAAATTATTAAGAGCTACAAAGGGCAAGAAATTTCCTGCCCTTTGTAGCTCTTAATAATTTTTGTATTTTTGTTATTTCTACTAAGCCCTATTCGACTGCTCTTTTAGTCAAGCTCACTAAGTATGTTATGCGTTGTTTTCCTCTGTCCCTTTTGCCTTCAATCTGTCCTGTAAGTATCAGATATTCCGAGCCTTCTTTCCTCATTATGTGCCCTAGAAATTTAAACTGTCACTTCCTGATGTTAAGTATAAGTTTTCTTTCGTTTCCATATTTTCTAAAACTTCGTCGTTGCCCACTTATTTGGTCCATGGTATCCTCAGCATACTTCTGTAGAACCGCATTTCTGTTGCTTCAAGTCTCTTTTCCATCTTTGAGGAGATTGTCCAGCACTCACTGCCATATAAAAATATACTTGTGAGTACACAGGTAATTGAAAAGAGTAAAAATTCGTGTTTGTACCGCACATGTACGTGTGTTAAATCTAGTAAGTAGCCGACCGAGAGAATGAAATCTTTTTCCAAAGACACACGTTGATGTTGCTACTTTTCAGAGCGAGAAAGGGAGAAAATGTTATGTCAGTTCTTTTATAGTCCCAAAACAGCGCCACCTAACGGGCGTTTTGGTAAATTAAATGGGAGTAATACCCACATATGAAACCAGGCTTAGAACAACTGTGATATGTATTCACAACCTTCGTTAGAATTGACAGTAAAAAAGGGACGTTGCATCAACCTTTTCCTACTTCACTGAGATTGGATGTCGCTGAGATAAAACGCTAACTCTGGGAAACTGGCCTGAACTCTCTGTTACATGGGTTGGGTTACAAATGGTGATTCTCTCCCTTTAGTTGAGATAGTCATGAGGATCATGTGACGCCCTGTGAATGACGTCAGGAAATAGATTGACGAAGGGAATTGTAATGTAGAATCAAGAGAAGAAGGACGTTCGTAGCTCGCAGCGGTAGGTATTACAGGAAAAATCACATGGCCTAATTTGGTTTGTAGAGAAAGCGCCGTAACTCCAGTTTTCCCCTCGGGAAATATTACAAGTAAGGTTCGCCTTGTTCGACTATATACAGTGTAACCCGGCTATAAGAGACCCGGATATAAGAGAAACCCGGATATGAGAGATTGTCTCTGGTCACAAATTAGAGCCATACTTACCTAAACAAAATAGACCAAACCCGGATATACGAGAAACCCGGATATAAGAGACTTCTTCTCCTGTCCCACCAACTCTCTTATATCCGGGTTACACTGTAGCAGAATTTCTTCTTGGGCAGCTAAAGCAAATAAAATTATCAAGTGAACATTTTCGTGTTCAAGGTTATCATAATGGAAGTTTTGGATAAATAATGAAAACTAGCTACCAGTGTAGTATTACGCTCAAATTCATATTTGAGCGTAGAACTACACTGACAGCTAGTTTTCATCATTTTACTGTTGAATTAGCGAGATTTAACCGTATGTTTTATTCTCTTTTTTTCTCTACTTCTCACCTATTGAACCCTCTTCTGGCTTCTTGCTTTCCTGTCAACTACGATCTTCAAACTTTTAAATGCAACATCAATAACCATCTTCTCTTCTCTTTGAATCCTATTCTTTTATTGTCCTTTCTCCTCACTAACGTTTTCTCATTTTTTTCACTCTCATTTGTGCCTTAGTGGCATTATCGCCTTGTTTGGGCGAAATGATTAATAAAAATTACCTTTGTACTCAGGAATCTAAATTTAACTGTAGCATTATTGAAACTTTACATTCACTTACGTGCTAATACCCTTGGGAAAGGTATGAATCCTCTTCTTCTCTCCCCAGCTATGGGTAGATAACAGGACAGACCTTGGAGGGCAACCGAAGAAAGAAATGGCAACCTACTGCGAGAAAAATCTGCCTCGTCAATCATGTATCGAAAGACACATGATCATCTAAGCGTGTATCACGCATGGCACATAACTGACTGATTATTGAAACTAGTCCCAAGGAAGCTGAACGATTTGGAGAAAGTAGTTTCGCATATTAGAGATATTTTCTGGAAAAAGCGGATACCAAGAAAAGGGAGCTTATTACGTTTGCAATAGATGATGGTATTGTACCTATCGACTTGAGTTAAAGTAACCTAATCTAAATGGCCCTATTTTTGCAGTCATCCGACAATTTATATACAATATGAATCGAAGCAAGTTACATCGAATAATTTTCCAAAAGGCAAAAAAAAAAAAAAATGTTAGAGACTTTCTATGCATTACAAAAGGATGCGAAGCAAATGTTTAAAAAGTTTGCTGTCAGTGGTTAAATGATGTGATGTTTATTTTGCTGTAAATTAAAAAATAAAAATGACTCTTCAGCTCCAGAAGAAATAGGTTCAAAAGAATGAGAGAGAATGGGCGCAACGCTTTCCTCGCATGGAATGAATTGTGGCTCTTTAGAAAACTATCAAATCTATTTTGCAATACGCTTCTCTCAAGAAAAATCAGTTGATATTATTAACTATTAGAAAATTAAGCAAGTAAAACTATTAACAATAAACTTGTCAACACTTAATTGTTTTAAACAGATTTCTTATCCTTCAAAACTTGCCATTTTATGGGACAAATGAAAGTTTATACAATGCTAGCGAGTTGTTCTCTCCCTTTTTGATCCTGTCATAAATAAGCATTTGTGTTGAGTCAAATAGGTAATCAACCATTGTTTCTTGATGTGAAAAAATGAGGTTACAAAGTTTCCTGCGCGAGTTATAAAGCAACAATTTTTTAATGTATGCAAACTCTACCAAATACTATTCAAATATTATGGGCTGCACACCTGAGGTTAATCATATTGAACAAATAACAACGTAAGTCTTGTTGAAAGTATCAGATGTATCAGATATGTCTGAGTCAAACGTCGTCATAAGAGAGCATTTTTCGACTATACGCAACGTTATACTAGAATTTCTTCTTGGGGAGCTTAAACAAATAGAATTATCAAGTGAACATCTGCGTGTTCAAGGTTATTATAATGGAAGTTTATATGAACGAGGGTTATTCCCCTTGAATTGGTGCTTTTCCAGGGAAAAAAGACGCCATTTTGGTTATGCACATTTTGAGTTTGATAAAGCCTTGTAATTGATTTGGTTACACAACAAGAGTAACATGAAAGGAGAAAGAAAGGGGGTTCCAAAAAAAAAAAAAAAAGAAAAGCTTGGATATAAACCCACGTGGATTTTTACCTACAGGAAAAAAATACATGTACATTTTATTAGCTCTAAAACAGCGGGGAAATGTTGCACGAACGCGCACACCAAGCGGATAAAAAATACGCGAAAAATAATTTTTAGGATAGATTTTATACTTATTTTGGATTTAATTATATACAAAAAGTAAAAAAATGATACTTTATAAAAAATATAGATAAAAAGGGGAATAAACAAATGTTAGGATTCTAAATTTAATATTTGTAACAATATGATGTAGTCGTATTTTCTTTACATCAGGTTGTCACCATTTTTTGCATTTTGAGAAGTATACATGCAAACATAGCATTGTCTTTGGCTTCTTCTTCCAGCTTTATTTGCAAGCAAATACACCAGGAAATGACGTAATCTAATGAATCCTAAAGTTGCCAATTAGTCATTTAGACTCGATTCCAGAATGAATGACGACCGTATGGTTGGAAAAAGTTTAAATCGTCAATTGACGATATCCGCTGATCTCCAATGAAATATCAATTGATGATTCCGGCGTACAAAGGTTGTAATATATATATATATATATATATATATATATATATATATATATATATATATATATATATATATATATATATATATCATCAGATTCTCAACTGCTTCAATCGTCGCGGGGTGGGGTTCTGAGGACAGAAGAAACAGATTTTGATTATTCTTCCTCAGGGTCCATTTATTGGCTTTTCAGATAGCTTGGCGGCGCCCATCTCCTCTTCAAGGTATATAAATATAACCAAAAGTACTAAACTGTTATCTTCCAAGCAACACTAGCATCTTTGACTACCAAGCTGAATCACACACTTTAAGCTTGGTACACAAAGATGCTGATGCTATTTGTAAGATACAGAAGGTGGCAGAAATACCTCCTACATAATGTTAAGGCATTTGTGGAAGTGGTGTCTTTATCTAGCTAAAGTCTTCCCATTATGTGGGAGGTATTTTTGCCTCACCCTGTACTATTTTCTTCTATTTGGATTATCATATCAATAACTATTTATCTCCATCGACTGAATCTTATGAAATTCTCATTAGCCATATGTCAGACTTGGACATAACTGTTAATCTATTGTGGAACAAGATATACATGGCCGGTCATAAAATCACAGGAAAAATGTCACAATTTATTGTGGCCGGTAATAAAAATGACAGTTTAAAATGTCACAATTTACTGTGGCCGGTAATGAAATCACTGGAAAAATTTCGCAATTTATTGTGGCCGGTAATAAAAATCCCATTAAAAATGTCACAATTTGCTGTGGCCGGTAATAAAATCACTGAAAAATAATGTCACAGTTTATTGTGGCCGGTAATAAAGTCATCTATTTCTATCCGGTACTCCACGAGTTTGTGTCCGCTCTGTTCGCAACAGAAATTCATGGTAAATTAGTCTAAGCTGTAAAAACGTTTTGTGACAATGATTCAGTCATATATTCAGAATATTTCATATTTAGGGAGAATTCCTAGTATCTCATAAAACCCGAGTTTCTTCACATAAAGTCTCAATTTGATATTAAAATTTGAATTAAAAGTTCCTTGAATTTTCAATTTATGTATGAGACTGAGATTTTGTCCGCTGTGTACTAAACTTGTCTAACTACCCATATATCAGACTTGGACAATCCATTATGAGGACTATGATAAGAGAGATGGATTTATTTTTTAGAACCATTGAGATATCATCTGCAATGCTTTTATAGTTATCTTTGAGGATTTAACAGGTCGATCTGAATTGAAGCTAAGGCTCTTTTTACACTATTGTTCCCCCAATACAAGACCCAAGAGCCACTCACAGTGGAGAGCTTTTTCTTACTCTTTTCTGCTATATGTATACACACCAGTTTATTTTTTTTCTTTTATGAATCATGTTATGCGTTATATAAAAATGCATAAAAATATCTTCACGTGTTGAAATTTATTCCTTTTGAAAATACTGAATTCATTGCGAGTCTACGAGTTTATATGGAATTAACTAAAGATGGTGTTTCAATAAAATCACTGTGGAGATGACACAGGGAAATCACTCCACTACCAGCCCCAAGAAAACTCATGGCAATACACAAACTAAGTTCAAGAAAAAGAGAAACAAGTATGACACTTAGAAAAGGACATTTGAAATTTTGAGACACATAAATAGGAAAAGGGCTTGGTATAAAACTCACAAGGCATATTGAAGGCAAGAGGGAAAGGATATCAAGGAAATGGATGACAGAACAAGGACACAGCACATAATAGAAAGCTACAAAATGGCGGAGGTTAGCATAAAATTAAGTGCTTTTTAATTCAAAATGATTCGTGTGCCAAAAATAAAGATATCCAAAAAAATACGTTTTTATTTTCTCGTTCAATTTAAAATAAATTTCTTAATTTCAGTTTTTAAGATTTAACTTCTTTCTTTTTATGAGCCATGTCCTTTCGGGACGTAGGCGATTATTCTCTCCACCTCCCTCTATCCCTTGCAGCTCTCGGCAACTTCCTTCCCTCTGCTTCCCCTCCCCAGACCACGTTCTGTCATCCACCTGCACAAGCTCGCCAGGTATGTCACGCACTACTTTCCTTTATCTCTCTTTCCCTCTATTCGACCCGTGAGTATCAGATTCTCCAGACCCCCCTTCCTCATTATGTATCCCAGAAACTTCAGCTGCCTCTTTCTGATATTAAGTATAAGCCTTCTTCTTGTTTGCAACCTCTCTAAGACCTCATCGTTGCTCACACGCTCGATCCACGATATCCTTAGCATCCTTCTGTAGAACCACATCTCTGTCGCCTCGAGTCTCTTCTTCATTTTTGAGGAAATCGTCCAACATTCGCTGCCGTAAAGAAGGACAGACGTCACGTAACAGCTCAGTATTCTTTCCTTTGTTACCCAAGAAATCTTCCTGTCTCGCAATACTCTGCCTAGCTTTTGGAGTGTGTCCTTGGCCATCCCAATACGTCTACGGATCTCAGTATCGCACTTACCGTCTTCAATCAAGACGCTTCCCAGATATTTAAACTTTCGCGTCTGCTTGATTCTAGTGTTCTTAAAAACTTAGCATCTTCTGAAGATCGTTGGCAGGAGTAAGCAAATACTTGGCTTTGTCTGTGACGCTAAGAAGTTTGGAGCCAGTCGTAACATAAAAATAACCTACTGACCAGATTCAACCCGAGGTCATAAAAATTTGACGACTTCAAGAGAGTTAGAGCCGAAGTCCTAAATTCCAACCACAGACAAACATCGCTTACTACTATTATTATCTTCCACTAATAGAAATCAACAACATAGTAAGTACACCTCTTCATTCCCTGTAGAAATCGACTGATTTGTTTTTTACGGCTTATCGAACTTTTGCAGGTTATTTAAATCCAGAAAATATTTTTAGACTGTAAAAATTTTCTGAAGAAATTTGAATAATTGATTTCTAAATGATTTACTGATGAAAACCATACTAATTAACCTATAGTTTGGGGAGGGAGAAGATGTGGTTTCATGCCTTTCTCAGGAGTTTTTGCACATAAGTGAATATAACAAAGCCGACTGGAATCTCGACTCTCCGATTTCCGGTTCCGGGTCGTTATCCATTATACCACACGCACATCCAAGCTTACAGAACCTGGTATTCCAAAGCGGTCACCCACCTGGGTACTAACTAGACTCAACGTTTCTTAATTTCAGTGATCCTACGAAAAACTGGTATTTCAACATGATATGGACGTAACCCTGTATGATCAGACTTTGCAAACCATCACCTAACGACTGGCGCCAGAGTGGTAACACCTGTTAGGGTCCCAGCTATGGGCAAGTAGTTAACCCCAAACTGAGACCAAAACAGTATGAAGGTATGAAAATAGATTTTTATAGTAAAAATACCAGCAATACATTTTTGAAAAAAAAAAAAATTACCAGCAATACATTTGACTCTCGACAAAATACGTCAATGAAACGTGATCGACAAACTAATTTCTTACAAAGAACAGATATTCTGTTCATACGAATCTATTCTAAAAATCTCGTCGGCATTAAATATCCTTTGCCGTAAAACAAAATAAGTCAAACCAAACGACAGGCGCCCTAGGACTTCAGTAATATGAAATAAATTCTCATTATAATCATTATGGAAGTGAATATTCGAAAAGTTAAGGCTTACACGGAATAGAATGTGGTTCTTCAGTCCAACATTATTGTGTATATTATGCATAGCAAAAACGTGACTCTCGAAGTGCATACGGGGCATTACTATTTAATGTACAGTTTGTTTAGATATTGAATGTTTATATTCAATATCCAAAATATTTGTGTAAATGCATTGAATATTGTTGTCAGATCTGGTCTGCTGCTTCTGCTATGTATTTAGAGATTCTAGATAAAATACAAAGAAAAATCTGCAATGTTATTGGTCCTGACCTGGCATCCGTGCTTCAGTCACCCCGCCACACACACACACACCTTGCCGTAATGTAGCTTCCCTGTGTTTTTTCTATAAATCTTTTCATGGTAACTGTTCTGATGAACTTTCCTCTTTGATATCTAGACTTTATGAATTTAAGTGCAGTACTAGATGGGCGGCAAGGTTTCATCGTTTTACAGTTGAAATGGCTAGATGTCACCGTAAGTTCTATGCTCACGATCTCTTCTCTCGCACTCCTCACTTGTGGAACCCTCTTCTGGCTTCTTCCTTTCAAGTCAACTTTGATCTTCGAAACGTTAAATGCAATGTCAATCGTTATCTTCTGTCTTCTTGATTCCTATTATTTTATTTTTCTCTCTCTTTAATAATATTTTTTTCACGTATTATCTCACATTCAGTAACCTCTTGAGACTTAATGTCTTTATTGCCTTACTTGAGATGAATTGATTAAAAAGAATGTTTTCTGAACTCGTTATCTTATCGTAGTTAATATAAAAGCTAAATAGGAAAATGTCAAGCTTAATCTATATAATAAATGCAAATGTCATTGTTTCGCGGTATCACATTTTTTCAACTTAAAGGGACACAACTCTCTAACTTTCAATAGCTCATGTTCAAATGAAAAAAATTACTGTTCTCAAATTAGTGTTTCAAAATAAAATTATCCGTGTTTTCAACATTACTTCTCGAGGCCGTGGCCCAAAATATACCATTTGGAATCAGGCTAACTCCATGAGCAAATTAAAAACATTCCGAGACGGATCTGGACCCACAATCCTGAAATTATGGATTCCCAAGTTTTCATTATTGCGATTGTTTTCGGCGATTTTTACGTGATTTTTTGCGACAAATTTCTTTGTACGATAATAATTTTTATAACTTGGAAATCAATTTATGAATAATCGAAATTAATTCCGAAATCCATAGAAGGTCACCCATGAAATAAAAATAATTGTTTGTATGGAAAGTAAGGACCTATGTACATCAAATTGTCTTTAAATTAAGTGGCGACAGAAGAATTATCGTTAAACTTTTAGAAAGTAAGCTTAAATATTTATGCAATGTTTAAATGCAGCGATCAATTTTGAGCTCTTCTGTAGTTTATTGTTGCCTATTGCATCTATTCCACCCTACCTATTGTGATGAAGGCCTATTCAAGAGCCCTCCGCGGGAGCTAGCTTAAATATTGAGAGAGAGCAGAATGCTAAAAAGTGACGCTGAGTTACAAATATACGAAGCTCAATATACGATCATGGCACTCAGTCTTATAAGGGTATATCAGGCACATGCATCACAATCAAATATGCACGATATGATGACAAAAAAGCAACGCATAACCTTGCAGGTTGGGCCAGGTTCGAAATATCTTCAGGTTAGGTAACGCAGTTCACTCAAACTGTCTCCAGTTGAAGGTGTTTCCATGTATTTAGATGTGACTCTCAAGTTACCTTGGCTGCCTCATATTTCGAAATCGGCCATGATGCTCCCCCACTACTCACGATCACGACGAGAGATGTACCGTGCTTCAGCCCCTAAGGAACAAGTCCAGCTGGTTACGGTCAGCCAACAGACAAGGAAATCTCTGGCACCCACTTAGTCTGCCAAGACGCTCGTTCGATGGCCTCCACTTCAGGAGTATAGAAGCCCATTAAAGCTTCGTCTTCCTCCTCTTTTCGTTAGAAAATGCGATAACTAGAAGACTTGTCTAGTCTTCCCTTCTAGTGGGGACTTCGGCACCCGTCCACGTGTTGCATTTCCCATGCACGCACTCAAGCAAAATCACATTTCTTAGTAGCTAAGTTTTAATGGTTTTTCTTTCCCTTTTAGCTGTGTATTTTCTCTTTTGTTAATAATTTATTAGTTATACAAAAATACACGAAAATATCACCGTATTTTATCTCTTTTTACCTGTACAAATGACGACAACGCGCCAGTAACATGTGAAAGTTGTAGGTGGCACTGCCTTCAGTTGAGTTGGTATTGACTGCAACGACGTTATATTTACTGCAGCCCATCTTAATTGACCAAGACAAAATATGTACACGTCATTACTGCCAATTAATTAAAACTAGAAATCATAAGAGACATGCCTGGTGTAGCATCAAAGCATTTTTGTTGTTGTTATTATTATTGTCTATTTTTACGTTACTGAAATGTAAATCTATAGGAAATTTTGTCGCCCAGGTTTTTTTATATTAAAAATCAAAACGTCCGAATTCCAAAAAAAAAAATATTAAAATAAAAGTAAAGAAACCATGGGTTTGCCTGTTAAATAAATAATTTGCCTTTACAAACATATGTACATGAATTCGTCTTCTTTGTGTGCCATGTTCCGTCAAGACGTAGGCGATCATGGCTCTCCGCAACTTCCTGTCCCCTGCAGCTCTTAATAATAAAAAGAGTTAAAAAGGAGTAAAAATAGTCTTTAGTTGAGTTAAAGTCTATAAATAATTGATACGCAAAAAATCTGTAATTTAAAAATGACTTTTATAGTCTACAGGAAAAAAAAAAAACTGTGGTTGAGAAAAAACATCGTTAGCGAAGATTCACTGGCCGTCTTTGTTGTTGGAAATGGTTCGTTTGAAGTCAACCTGGTTGTCCATGCTGTTGTTGATGATTCATTTGAAGTCGCCGGCACATGTTTCTTTCAATACGCTCGGTGGCAAAAGTATGACAGTTCCATCATTGCTCTTTGAATGTCGAGAGCTGTGGGTTTCTATAAGAATTATTTCTTGACAGAAGCTCGAGAAAAATAAGATTTTAGTTTTATCTGATTGGTCAAATATTTCACAGGGTTATGTTAATTTCTAACCAATACACACTTTGATTATAACGGTGTGTGTCATATTATGGAATCTTTTTGTAATATTGTCTCTTATTGGGTAGAAAATAAAGTTTGGGCGTGATTTAATATGGTATTTATGTGGCTATGTCACTCAGTGTGTTAAAAATAGGGTTCATTTTTAGCACACCGATTTTTCTTCGTTATTCGCATAAGTTATTACCATATTAGATATAATCAAAAATCAAAAAAACCACCAGTTATGATTTGAAAAAATTTAGTATACATGCGTTCCTCCTAATTACTTAAACTAATACAAATTAATGGTTTTAAAACTACGCATATAAATATTATTAGCGGACAGAGTTCAATTTTCGGTTGAGGCTGTTGTGTTAACTTAATGCTAATGTTCTCGAGAAAGGCGAGAATAAATTAAACAACAGGGCAGACCTGGGGCCTGTAATCTTGGGTGGTAATCAGTCTAGGAAAAGGAAAACTTTGAATTCAAAATCGTGGAAAAGGCAACGGGAAATAAATCACTATAATATTGTAGAGACATGTTAAGTGGAGTGGCCATTGTGGATGTTTGTTTACGGCTGCGTGAATAACATGCCCACACAGTTTATATTAAACGTAAAATAACACAAAGCATGAAATACAAGAAGGAACAAAATGTTTTAAAACAAACATAACATTGTATTTATTTGTGTGTTGATGTACATGCGTAGAAGTTAAAGATCTGATGGAGTTATGTCTCTTAGACTGGAAATATTTTTATCGGAGCTCACGAAGTTGGATTAATTATTAAACTGTAGTTTTAGAAGAATAAAGTTCTTGTTGCATGTTTGGAAATGTTCTGTATGTTTGTTATGTAGGTTGGAAAAGTTCGTAAGAGTTCGTACGTACGTGAATGCGTGAAATATTATTTATCGTCTGACCGCATGGCCGAGACGATAATTCTAAAGGTCACATCTTCGCAGGAATTTGGAAGAGTAAAAGAGAATGAGCGAACTCGTGTCTGTTATTTGTAGATAATGCAATCATGTGACAGGATCAAAAGAACTTGGCGGGAAACTTGACTTGGTCACGCGCTGGAAAAATATATTGTGCGTGGGTGGATTGCAACGCCCACTTGTGTGTTTATTGACCAATTAGCGAGCTGATATTTCCTGAAAATATTCACTAAGCTGAGAATGCTCTTGGGATCCGATTCTCCCAAAAGTGCACAAAATCGACGACATGAAAATAGAGCGATTACAAAATTGTCGCATTGCTGCGATTTTTAAATTGTCTCTATTACAAAGAAGTGTTGATTTATTATCCAATGAATTCTTGTTGTTGTATAATTTGAATTTGTGTAAGTATGTATGTGTGTGATGATGATCATTACAATATCTTTCACAAGAATTCATGACAATTCGCAGATATCCCCCACCCCCACAAAAAAGTTGCAGAGTCATAACCACTTACGCCTTGAAAGGATATTGTTTTAAAAAATAAAATCTTAGAAACATAATGAATATGTATAAGATAGTTGTCGGGACCGGAGAAGAAGTATCTTATATCCGGGTTTCTCTTATATCCGAGTTTCTCTTATATCTGGGTTTGGTCTATTTTTTTGTTTAGGTAAGTATGGCTCTAATCCGGGTTTCTCTTATATCCAGGTCTCTTATATCCGGGTTACACTGTATAATGTGTTACGGATAGCAAACATCTTAAGTGTATCGTATGTGGCTCAAAAAAGCAAAATTTTAAACAACTCCTAGGAACCCTAAGTTAATTTCTATGTGGGGATCCGTTTATTAACCATAAGTCCCCAAACAAAATTCTGTAGAAAATTTCGACTATTTCAAAATAATGCAAGTCTTGAAGAAAGATGATACATAAAAGTAAAGATACGAAATTATACTTTATGTTATAAAACATAAAAACTAGCAACCAAATGAAATAATAATGCTAATAATAATGCATATACTTTTTTTTATCGTATACTTAATTAGTGTGTATTTCATTTCTCAAATGAATTCGATCACCTTGCTTGAAGAACTTTCTGATTTGACAACCGTCATAGTGAACTTCATGGCAATAAGAAAATTGTGTGTGTGTAATTATAATGTATGTAATTCTTAATTTAATTATCTCATTAAGTAAAGTATAATTGTAAAATATTGTAAATGTTTAAAAAATAAATGGCCATCTATGAGATAGTGTTTAACTGGTTATCTCCCCCTGAATACTTTCCGCGGGTAACTACAAACATGGCGGGAGACGAAGATATGGACGTTGATGTATCAGAAGCATCCACATCTCATACAAAAAAAACTAATTACGAGTTGCCTTGGTAAGTAAAGTTGTTCTTTTTTTGGCATTTACTATTATACTGGGATCAACCTGAAATTATTTTATTTTCTACTTTATTTGTGTTCTGCATAGAAAAAATATAGTGAAAAAAATCTAACTTCCTTTTGTTTTTTTGTAACAAAAAAAAAACAAAAAAACTTTTGTTTGTTTTTTTATCACCCAATTCAAAATTGTTTCTACTTTTTAATTTACTGTTTTAGACGATTGATTACATTTTTCAACAGTCTCTAGTTAGTAAGTAGTAATAATAATATTCTGATCGGTCTACGTGTACAATCATTTTTCAAAATTAGAACTCGGTAAGAAGTGAAATTATAACTTGTTGAAACCACAATTAAGTTAAGAAAAGGTTTTTATTTTATTAAATATGATTTACGTTTTGAAATATTTTATTACTTTACTACTGTAACTACTACTAAGTAGTGTATAATTTAACAACAGCAACAACAAAGCTTTTGTTTACGAGGCACGTTTAAGATTTTTTTAAAAGTTTATCGTGTTTAAAACTAAAAGATATACCACTCACTGGTTTACTCGTCCCCTACCTTAAATGTTATTTTTTTTAACTAGCTTTATTCTGAGCCCTCTTTTTCTTTTGGCTTTAAATTTGAAAAGTCTTGCATCACAGATTAAAAAAAAAACAAAAAATACTACGAAATACAAAAATTAAAATATAACTTATTTCAGCTATTTTTTCCATGAGCCATTAAGTTTACAAATGAATTACAGGAAAAAAATATCCTTGTTTTTCCTTTTTGGGAGTATTTTCCTATTTGCTTCATAGGATTAAAAAAAAAATTGGGTCCTGCAACTTTGGCTTCGTCGCTTTACGCTAATTTTCGCATTATCAACTCGTATCAATGAACTGGAAAAATTATATAAGGGAGGTAAATCAGTGTTTGATGAAAAAAAAAAATTGTAAAGCTAAACTCGACAACATTCGATGATAATTGTTCATTCCGATAAATTGATTCTAAAAAAGCCTAAAAAGAAAAGAAAACAACCTATTTGTTTCATTTACTTGCAGTTGTTTGAACTTAAAACGAAGACTATTATATTTTTGTACTATCCAATGATTCTTTCAGCTCAGTTTCCTCATCTTTATATTTACACCTGATTTGATAACCTACCTGAAATTTCGACCAGAACCCTTTATTGGATCAACAGAGTGGTTGTGTTCTCATTTCTTAGCTGTCACATAAGCTCTTGAAGATAATCTTTTTTTTTTTTTTTTTTTTTTTTTTTGATATAGAAGCATCATTACCAAAGAAAACCTCTTGCGAAAATAGTTGAACTCTGCGTATAGTACACACTGACATCATTAGAAAACGCTAGTAAAACTCTTCAAATTCTACAAATACTCATCCATATCAAAATATTAAGTTTCATATTACAAATAAAATCTTTAGCCTAGTGCTTCTCCCCACAATGGAGCAGATGTGCTCCAATCCGCAGCTACAGAGAGGATTGAGCAGGTAGTGCAATTTTTGGGTACAAATCCTTCACATGGCAGGGTACACCATCTGTGAAGATAGACCATGAACTGCTGATTCCAAGCAGTCCTGGGTATGATGCTAAACTATATTCAACAGCAAGGCCTCTAATCAGGAGATTGAAGGTTTTGAGGAGCATGGAATCACCTCTTAATTGCTGTTGTTCTCAGAGCTATGAAAGTATAAAAATACATTTTTATAATGAAATTATTGGCTATATATTTTTATATAAAAAAAATTATCAACAATATATTTTATCTGTAGTTGAAGGCATTCAATTGCATTCAAAATATTTAGATTTCGGCATTAAATGACCCATAGAGGTTGATATGCCACTAAACAAAATCAACCAACAAACTGGATTCCAGTGATATGGCTCTTCTTAAATTTTGATTTGCATCTGCCCTGTGGATTTTTCACCCAAATAAAGTTTCCTAATCTGTACATTCCTGACAGTTTCAGTCAGAGATATGATGCCTATCCTCTTCAGGTTGATGTACTGTTTTTTGATGTAGTACGATACCAGTATATTGCCTCCATTATTGTGCACTGCTTTCTTGCTGCAGTCCTTTTTACAATTCTGTGGTTTGAACCATTGCATTTATAGCAAACAACGCTAGAGTAAAAGTCCATGATAGAGGAAGTGTCAAAAAACGTTTTCGGTTGGTTGTGTGACTGCTCTCAGCTTGACTTCATTGTTGTCCAGGCTTGGGACAACAGCTAGTTGAGTGATGGTGCATCTATTCTGGAGTTATGCTTGCAGAAGCTGTTTCAAGTGGCCTGGAAGTTTAGTTGTAAAAGCACTCGTCAATCCACAGTTGGGTATTCCTTTGAAGATCAATTCCAGCTTCTGCAACTCTGCCAAGTGGACATGGATCATCTTGTCTGGGCACTGTACTAGGAAGGAGTTTGCTGCAAATGCAATAAACAATCCATTCTTAATCTGATTCACCTAAGATTTTTCTTCTTGGCTTAACATCTAATAAATGCTTCTCCCATCAGTGAAAAGGGCAAGATTAGTTTGACCTGCTTTACTTCACAAATGTCTCATATCAGCTCTGCTTCTTTTTTTTTTTTTTTTTTTTTTCTCCACCCATTCTACCACTGTCATCATCAGGTTTATGTTGAAATTTCTGGCCAAAATAGCTTGTTCCTGTGAGTGAGTCAATTCTGCAACAGAGAGACACTTCAGAATGGATTCACTACTAAAGGAAGAAGATTAATTCAATCTAAGACTGTAAATTGTCAAACACATTTTTTCTCAGTAGTTCATAACCACTTCCAAGTTTCTCTCAATTGCTGCTAGCAGCAAAACTTTTCAAGTGAGTCTTTAAATACACATCAAACTCAACAATCAGCTGGTCATCTCTAAGTGCTAACTTCAATGTTCACTTTTATATTTACATATGCTCTATCTCTGATACTGAGCACTTTATCCCGTAAATTATAGCACATCTTAAAACTATATTTCTTTATATATATATATATTATTTTGGTTATATGTTGATCTATATGTGCACAAATTGAACTAAATTTAGACAAATAAGTCAATCTACAAGAGAGTGGTGTATTACGGCTGCTCTAAGAATTTAATGTTTGTTGGTTATCAGTATTAGATACTCTCTCCCACTTTCCGTGTCTCACTGAGAACAAACTAGGTAATATATTTATTCAACATGAGGAATCTCTAGCTTATCAAAAGCCTCAACCCTAAGAAAGTCACTAGCTCAGACAAAACTCCAGTGGTTGTCCTTAAGAATTATCCCCAATCCATGTGAATTTATTCAACTGCTGCTTGAAAGAGAAATCCTTCCCAAACTTGTGGAAATAGGCAAGTGTATGCTCAGACTTCAAGAATCTGGACATGTGATCATCCCTCTCCCAGTATAGGCCCATCAGTCTCCTCAGTATCATCAGTAATCTTTTCTAGACTTTAATCAGCAAGAAGGTCATTGAGCACCTAGATAGGAACAACCTACTATGCGATGAGCAGTATGTGTTTTGATCGACCTGATCTACTGCTGATGTCCTAACTACCATTATACACTGACTTAGTGAGGATCTTGATGATGCACACACCTTGAGGACCATAGCATTAGATATCTCAAAAGTCTTTGACAAGGTGTGGTGCAAAGGTATTGCTATACAAGCTCTCTAGCTATGGAACCACTGGAAGGGTTTTCTCAATTATAAAATTCTCCCTAACAGGTATATCCCTGAAGATAGTTATTAATGACCTGTCCTCCAAGGTTGTCAGTGCAGGCATCCCCCAAGGGTCACTTCTCAGACCAACCCTCTTTTTGATTTACACAAATGATCTGCCTAAGAATATACTCTGATCATTTGTAGACATCTATGCCAAAGATACGGCCATATACGGGCATACCACTAAAATTCTTGATCAGTAATTGGCAGATGACCTCTCTTCTGATCTAGGACTAACTTCCCAGTGGGGAGAAAACTGGCTGGTTACATTCGATGCCTCAAAAACAAAACTAGTTACATTCCATCAATGCTGATCAAACCTCTAATTACTGACTGTCACAGTGAACGGATGTCCCTTTGAGGAGGCTCCATGCCTTCAGAGAATATTGGGCCTCAAACTCACATCCGACCTCAAGTGGAACTGTTATATATGATACATAGATAACGATACAGGTAAATTGATCAGCTCCCTGTACCACTCCAGTAAATACCTGACTCTGCAGACTGTCTTCCAGGCTGAAAATGAAGTACTGTTATATTTGGGCAGGAACTACCAAGTTCTCACTTTCCTGTCTTAATAGAGTTCAATAGCATCTTCAAATCCTTGTAGTGACAAATTATTTTCTACCTTCCAACCTCCAGGTGGGATGTGGCGATCCTCTGACTGCTCTATCTCTACTCCCATGGAAAGTGCTCAGATCAACTACATTTCTTGGTTCTGGCAGGTCTGACCTTCACGGCTAGGATCCACCATGCCACCAACATTCCCTCCTTATTCTGTTGGCAAGAATTAAATTCCACTTGAAAAGCTTCTTCCTGCAAGCCACTGCTTTGTGGAACTCCTGAGATTTTAACAAGAAAAAAATAAAATTAATTTTTTATAGCTTTATTAAGATTTTGAATAAAACCATTACAATATATTGTATTGTAATGTATTAATAAAAATAACATAACAATACAATGCAGTAATGTCTATGTACAAGCAGAGGATCCTATGTAATATAATAAGACAAATTTTACGAAATTAATACAAAACATTTTTAATGAATTTGCATGTACATAAAATGTCTCTTCACTACAGATTATATAAATTATTTGGAAAAGCACATTATTGATATTAAAGCAAATCTTGTTGAGTAAATATGTAAAAAATTTTAGGTTAGGATAAAGGTTGTAAGCTGCATGTTTCACACTCAAAATGTCTGCTAAATTCCTAATCCAATCCAGTACACAATTGTGAGTGTGAAATGCCAAAGCCTAAACAATAGTAAATGCCTGGGAAAATATGGATATACTGAAGGTATTAAAACTCAATGAATTTATTAAAATAAAAGATTATACACAAAAAAAAATCAGACTTTAAAGTGTCACAATCAAGTTTGAATTTGTTTCAAATTGGGATCCACTGATGATTATGATTCTAATATGAACAGGACAAAAAATTTGGGGGTCCATTGCACATGTGCAGCTTAAGTGACATCGTGGTTTATTGGGTGCAGCATAATGACACTGACCTCTAATATTAATATAAGACAAATTTTAATAGATAACTCCAAAACATTATGTAGGATACAAAGAAATACTTGAAATTCTGGGGGCTATTGTAATACCAAAATTCCCTCTGATGTAATATATATGATCTATCAAAAATACTTTTATGAAATTTGGGGGATGGTTCCTTACACCAAAACAAAGTAAAATGTCCATTTAAACCTATGTCTGGAAGGCTATTGTTGTATCTCAACACAGCAACTCCTAAATGTTCAAAGTGTCATCTGCTTGCTTCTACACATGCATGCACCTGTCAGATTATTGAAATATACCTACATGGTGTTGAATGGCTTTGCAGGCCCCCATGACATGTCGATGAAGGGTCTCTGCATTATCAATGTCTATTGCATAAACCAATAGTTTTAAGTGGCTCCACACAAAAACTTGAAGAATTGATGTCAGGGAAATATGCAGACCATGAAACTGGTCCTCTCCTGTCTTTCCATCTTTCATGGTAGATGTCAGCCAGTGAATCACAAACAATGTAGTTAAAATGTGCTGGAGCCCCATTATGCATGAACCACATGCATCTTTGTATTAGCAAATGTACATCCCCTAGCAGGTCTGGAAGTCCTCAAAGACAGTTCCCATAAGACGTGCTGGGAGAATATATGGACCTACCAGAGAATCACCTACAATTCCAGCCTCAACATTAATCATAAACTGATGCTGGAGTCTTGCCTGTATTGTACCATGATGATTCTGATCCACCCACAAATGTCGGTTGTATAAATTTGTTATTCCATCTGGATTTAAATAACCTGAAAGCTGGTTGATAAGCTACAAAAAAACAAATCAATCTAAAAAAAAAAAAAACAATTTGTGATATCCTGTGTTGTGTGGCCAAGATTAGTTTTAATCCGCATTTTGATTTGATCATTGACAACTTCAAGCCTGCCCAAATGTTCTTGGTCTTTCATATCAAAATTTCTGAATTTAACAAACCATTTGCAAACAGTACCATATATATCATTTTCCACTTCCTTGTATATAAATAAGTGATTTTTCTTGAATTTGCAGGGTGGAGAAATATAGACCCATCTTGATGAAAGATGTTGTGGGTAATGCAGAAACAGTCAGTCGTTTGGATGTGTTTGCCAAAGAAGGAAATGTTCCTAATCTGATTATAGCGGTAAGGCTTTTTTTGTGTGTGTGTGTGTGTGTGTGTGCATGCATGTGTGTGTGTGTGTGCGCACATTGTTTTTTTATATTTTTATTGCTGATATACCCTGATGAGTGGACAGTGATTGCTGGAGGATCCATCTACAAAACTCTAAGTTGGGATGCTGAAGGTATCACTAATCAGCTAAGTGACAAATTTTATATTTGTATTAATTATATATATATATATATATATATATATATATATATATATATATCCGGTGAGATAATTGCTCATCCCACAAAATGTTTAATATCTTAAAAAAAAAAAAAAATTGAGTTTCTTTTTTTTTCCCAGGTTTTCAGATCAGATGTTTAGCCATCTTGGCAACATTTGTTGTAAGAATCCTTGAAAAACCCTTTGAATTATTCTGCTAGAAAGCAAACGGGTTAAAATCATTTTGTGTCAGCCCAACTATGTCTTCCCAACTGAGCAATGGGGAGATGAAAAAGATTATTCAGGCCTTCCGTAATGGTACAAACGTTCATACTCTAGTTTGCCATCTTCAAAATCCATTCAAGAATCAAGAGAATGGTGAATAAGTTTTAAAAAGAGGGAACATTAGAGAGGAAATCTAGATCAGGCGGTCACAACAACAAGAGGAATCATCATTTCAACTTCAAGCTAAATATATTATTGTTCAAAGTAGAGTCTAATAGTGTTATAAAAACCTCAGAGAATTCCAGTAAGATATCTTTAATCATTCCTATGATACAACGGTTCAAAGCTTAACAATTGAACAATTTTGCTGTTACACGATTTGGACAATCTTACGGTTACACCCAGTATATATTTTTGTATATTTTTTTAAGAGCCAAACTTACTTGTGTGTGTGTGTACAGTTTTTTTCTTCACATTAATGACTTAAAACTTAATTGGGGAGGAAAAAAATTCTTTTAATCTGACCATTATGTGTTTACTTTTTACTAATTACAAATGCCATCTGGAATAGGCTTGTGGCCATATCATGTTGAAACATTGGTTCTCATATGATCACCAAAATTAAGCAACATTGAGTCTGGTCAGTATCTAGATGGATGACCACTTGGGAATACCAGGTGCTGTATGCTTAGACATGCAGGGGGCATAATGGATAATAGCTTGAAATTGTTAATTAGAAAGCTAAGTTCCAATTCCCATTGGGTTCATTATATTCACTTACACTCAAATTTTTTGGGGAAAGTTATTAACTCACCTCTTCTACCTCCAGTTATGGGTTAAATCCATGACTTGTTATGCCTTCTCTTGTTAATGTTCTCAGGTGTCATGAAGTGGAAAGACTATATTGAATCCATTGTTAGGTCAGCTGCTAAGAAAGTTTGGTCACTGTCTTGTGCTTGACAATTTTTCTCTCCAGAATCTATCTTGCATTTCTCTAAGTTTACCATTTGTCCATGCTTAGAATATTGCTGCCACATATGATCTGGTGCATCTGCTATTTATCTAGAGCTCCTTAATAAAATCCAAAGAAGAATCAACAATATTCAGCTGATCTATTCCTGATTTTGGCTCCAGTCACTTTCCCATCATGATAAGGTTGCTTCCCTCTGCCTTTTTCTATAAATACTTTCATTGTAATTGTTCAGATGAGCTCTTCACTGTGGCACCTAGACTTTTTGAATTTAAGCCTAGTACTAGACTGGTGTCGAGATCTCATCAATTTACAGTCAAGCTAGTTAGATGTAACTGTAAATTTAATGCTAAGTTTCTTTCTCACTCACGGAACTCCTTTCCAGCTCTGTGCTTTCCGGTCAACTTTAATCTTCAAAAATTTAAATGCAATGTCAATCACTATCTACTCTCCTCCTGATTGCTCTTCTTTTGTTCTCACTAATTAGTAATGTTTTCGTTTCTAACTCTTCCACACTCTGTAACCACTTGTGTCTTAGGGTGAACTAAAAAAAAAAAAATTAAAAAAAAAATTTTACAATCTAAAAATATTTTCTTGCTTTAAATAACCTGCAGAAGTGTTGATAAACCGTAAAAAATGTATCAGTTGATCAAAAAAAGAATCATCTGGGATTATCATGGCAGTGGGAATTTTTTTTTTAATTTATAAAATAGATGGGAAGTGAGAGTGCATATTTTGGCAGGTGGGATGATTCCTTGAACAAAATCACACTGCAGAGAAGATTATTTGAAAAATGTGTGCTGTACTTAATAAGCACTGTGCTGGGCAAGGGGTAGGTGAAAGAAATTATTTAATCACACTGACACTTATCTTTGGTAAACAAAAGAACATACTATACTTAGGCTAAACCAAAAAATAACAATAAAATACTACACATCACCATCATGAGTCCCGTTAACTCCATTACAGTCTAAGGGGTACCATGCCTACTGCAGACATAGCAGTAGTTGTTTCATGGGCAAGACAGCCTGACAGAGCCCAACCCTCTCTGGGTTGGTTTGAATTAAGTTTTCCTTCTCCTAGACTGGTTGCTAACCAAAGCTAAATCTGTTCTATTTACCCATAGCTGGGAGGAAGAGATGGATTCATACCTTTCTCAGGGGTATTAGCATGTAAGTGAATGTAATGAACTTGACTGGAATTCAAACTCAGCTCACTGATTCCTCAATACAAACCACTATCCATTACTCCACCTTGTCTCACATATGCCATTAATATATCTTCCACACAAACTTTGTAAATATCCCAATATTTAGTTCCTATTCGCCAAATTGTTGCTATTTGACTACTTTGTATTAAACTTAGAAAATTAATGATAGTTACCATGTTTTTGTTCTATAACTTTTCAGTGTTGAGAGTCATGTAATGTGTATTTTTTAGTCCTTTAGTGTGTATTTCTTTGTTTCATCTAGGGGCCCCCAGGAACTGGAAAGACGACAAGCATTCTGTGTCTGGCAAGAGAACTTCTTGGACCTTCATTTAAAGATGCTGTCCTTGAACTTAATGCTTCAAATGATAGGTGAATATGCTGCATGTGACATTATTTCTTACTACTTTAAATGTTATATTTAGTGTGTACATATATTTGAGAAGACCTCTCTCTTTTTCTTTTTTTTCTTGAACAGTTAATGTCTACTGGCATAGGTATTGAGATACTTACTAATGAAAATGTCTCCCCATTGGAATAAAATATGTATTCCTTTTATTTCTATCAGGGAAACCACTTGTAAGATAAGGTTTGCCTATTTCCTGGTTCACACTCTTTCCTCTGTCTTTTAAACCAGAGTAAAAGTTTATCACTTGTTTAAGATTGGGTTTCAAGTTCTTTCTAAATTCATTTCATTGTCTTCTTTCACTAACATAATCCCTTGCGTCTGAGTGGCATTATTACTTTGCTTGGGATAAAATGATTTAAAAAAAAACAAAAGTTTACCAATAAGCCATGGGGAGCCATTATAGTAAAAAGCAAAGTTTAGTTACCTCATTTAACAAATTTTTTGTTTTTTCTTTTTCCTCTCTTTTTTTGTTTTTTCTTTTTCCTCTCTTTTTTTGTTTTTTCTTTTTCCTCTCTTTTTTTGTTTTTTCTTTTTCC
Organism: Acanthosepion lycidas; assembly: GCA_963932145.1. NCBI lineage: Eukaryota > Metazoa > Mollusca > Cephalopoda > Sepiida > Sepiidae > Acanthosepion > Acanthosepion lycidas. Next base: position 86,449,169 of record OZ010584.1, read on the forward strand.
TCTCTTTTTTTGTTTTTTCTTTTTCCTCTTTTTTTGTTTTTTCTTTTTCCTCTCTTTTTGTTTATTTTTTCTTTCCTCTCTTTTTTGTTTATTTTTTCTTTCCTCTCTTTTTGTTTATTTTTTCTTTCCTCTCTTTTTGTTTATTTTTTCTTTCCTCTCTTTTTGTTTATTTTTCCTTTCCTCTCTTTTTGTTTATTTTTTCTTTCCTCTCTTTTTGTTTATTTTTTCTTTCCTCTCTTTTTGTTTATTTTTTCTTTCCTCTCTTTTTGTTTATTTTTTCTTTCCTCTCTTTTTGTTTTTTTTCTTCTCTCTTTTTGTTTATTTTTTCATATTTCACTTTATTTTTTCTTATCTCTCTTTATTTTTTTCTTCCCTCTTTTTGTTTTTTTTCTTCTCTCTTGTTTTTTTTCTTCTCTCTTGTTTTTTTTTTCTTCTCTCTTTTTGTTTTTTTTTTTCTTCTCATAAAGACTATAGAGCACAGTTTATCTCATTGTGCTAGATGCTCATTAGCCCCACAAGAGAATTCATCCATCCTTTGATAGGTCTTGTTGAGTGTCTATCCACCTTCCTTATCAGAAAAGCTTAGTGTGGATATCGGTTTAGTCACTGATGACCCAACTATGCAACAGGTACTAATGGGTTACATGGTATCAATAACAATTGTAGAGTGATCTGTCATGAAGTTTATGTGTAAGATATTTTTAAAATGGTAATTACTCTTAGAGTTATTTTAGAATGTCAACTCAATCAGCAAAGAAACAAAAATATTCAAATAAAAGGAGTTGCCGTCAAGTTTATCACAAAATGAGTGAAAAGACTGCCTTGGTTAAAAAAAGAAAAAAAAAGAGTGACAAAGCATGATGCAGCTGATATTCTGAACCACTGGCATATAGGACTTCCTCTATGAAGTGGCATTATGGATCTGTTTTTGAATTATTGTACTGGATCATTTTTTATGCAAAACAATAGAAATTCTCTCTTTTTGCATTGTATTTCCTATGTATTATTACTTTTTTGTTCTTTTTCTTGGCTTTCTGTCACACTAAAGGAAATGAAGAGTTTAAATGGGTGCTGCAACCACACAATGGGCTCTACTGTGCTTGTGTGTTTGCTGCAGTGCTGTATTTTAAAATTATTAAAAAAATATAATTTGTAAAGTTGTAGAAAATCTGTACAAAAATAAATTTTATTCAATGTTTTCTGTTTTTATCTGAATTTCTGGAATTAAATTATCATTATTTACATTTGGGCTAATGTCCTCATCTTTGTTATTGTCACATTTTGGATGTGTTTGTCAATCCAGGTAACCTTCAGGGGAATTTGAATTGATCCCTTTATTTAATCTAGGGGCAGGTAAATGGATAAATCGTTTTTGTTCATCTGTCCATGTCTAGGGATATCCCTATATGTAAGCACTAAAAATAAATAAAGGTTTCAGTTTAAAATTCACAAATCAACAGACACCTGAAGAAGGCTGAAGGGCAAAACAGTTGAAACATGATAATAATAACAAAGATGAGGACTATAGTCTGAATGTAATATGCTACATTTAATTTTTTTTTTTTTCAGTCATTTCACCCCAAGCAAGGCAATAATTCCACTAAGACACAAGGTGTTACTGGAAGTGAAAGTGTTGTGAAGTTGAAGTTAGCACTAATCAGCCGCTAAGCTCATACTTCTGCCTCGTTATTCCCAGTGCCCACTTATATGAGTGTTCACTTATGCAAATTATGCATACTAATTTGCTAGTATCACTACATCTCCCTGAACCTTAAGGGTTTTATTCCTCTCGTAGATCTTGTACTCCTTCTCTTGCTATTTTCATCACTTTGCTCTATTTCTCTCTCTCCTGTATTTCTTTCCCTGGGAGACCTGGATCTGTCCCAGGCTAGGCTGTAGTCATATGTGTTTTCTTGCATAATCTGGTCTTCGTCTGAACTTTCCGACTCCTTCTGGCCCTCTTCATCCTGCATTGTTTCGTCTTCTGACGTTTCCTTCTGTAATGGTTGTTCTACCAACTCGTTATCAGATGGAATTGTAGACATTTCTTCGTCGTTTCCTCTTCACCCTGGGTCCTTATTTGGTCTGCATGGGCTAACACACTATCGCCATTTTCTCTATTTATTATGGCTGTATTGTGGCCTTTTTGCATTATAAACTCGGCTCCTTCCGGATCTGCATCTTTGCTCTTTTTATACCACATTTTTTCATTTGTAGAATATAACATTGTTAGCAGAGCTCTAATCTGTCTTCCCATTAAAGCTGATGGGTTTTCTAGTCTTCCCGCATGTGGTATCGTACGATAGCTTAAAAGCATCCTCGGTAGAAAAACTTCTACTTTTTCTTTTTGTTGAGTGCATGCTTTTAGCCCCTTTTTTACGGTCTGTACCATTCTTTCTGCTAATTCATTTGATTGAGGGTGATACTGAGGTGTCTTATATGGTTTACACCCTATTCTTTCTAACCATATGTTAAGTTCTTCTTCACAAAATTCTGGTGCATTATCAGATACCAAGGTCTTTGGTACACCATTTCTGGAAAATCTGACTCTTAGAATCTGCTTTATAGTAGAACTTTTCTCGTTTGTAACCCGGATTATTTCAGGCCAACCTGAAAAGGAGTCTACTATTATTAATAAGAGTCCCACTCCATTAATGTATGCATGATCCATATGTACATGACTCCATGGCTCCACTTCTTTGGGCCACGAATGTAATTTGGTTTGTGTAAAGTTTCTTAATTCTTTACATTTTTTACACCTTTTTACATATTCCTCAATGTCTCTTGAATATCCCGGCCACCAAGCTTCTAATTTTATCCTTTTTTGTGTGGCCGCTACTCTACGGTGTATATCATCATGTACACTTTCTATTATCTGTTTTCTTTGTGTTTCTTGGGGAACTACCAGGTCCCCATTGCAAATCACTCCATGTTCTATTGTTAATTTGTGTCTTATTTCTTTATAGGGTCTTTCCACCCTAGAACAATTTTCCCACGAGTTTTTTCTTATTCTCGATACTATGCTACTTAGCACTGGATCATGTCTCGTTTCCGCAGCCATTCTGTCTAAAGACAAAACATAAGTCTCTATGAAAGTGTAGGAATGAATCTTCAAATTCTTCCTCTGTTTTATCTTTTGACTCCTTGTAAAACCTCGATCTAGATAGTGCATCCACATGTGGAATTGAATTTCCTTTGACATACTCTATATCAAAGTCAAATGCCATCAATCTTATCGCCCATCATAGAATCCTTGATGTCGTGACTTTGGGTAATTCTTTCCTTGGGTTAAATATAAACTCTAATGGTCTGTGACCACTTCTTAATAGAAATTTTTTCCCAATCAAAAATTGTCGGGCTCTGGTAGTTGTCCACCCAATTGCCAATGCTTCCTTCTCTATGTTCGAGTAATTGAATTCAGTGTTCGTTAATCTTGTCGACAAATACATTATCGGATGTCCTTCTTGTGATAATATTCCCGATATTGAATGTTCACTTGCATCTGTAGTGAGTGTTATGTCCTATTTTGGATCAAAAATTTTCACTACAGGTTTTTTTGACATAATTTCTTTTACATAATTTCTTTTAATCTTTCAAAAGCTTTTTGCTGTTCGTCTGACCACATAAATACCACCTTCTTTTTTCTTAAATTTGCAAACTGTTCCGTCAAGTCCGTGTATTTTGGTAAGTATCGGCTGTAAAAATTTACCAATCCCAAAAAAGACTCCAATTCTTTTTTATTTGTAGTTGTAGCTACTTTTAGTATTTTTTCTATCAAGGCATGGTCTGGTGATATACCTTCTTTTGAAATCGAATAACCTAAAAAAGATATTTTGTTAGAATTGCTTACGCATTTTTTTTTTTTTTATTTATCGTCATTCCAGCATTTCTTAATCTATTCAAGACTAAGTCAGTTTTCTCTTTTAATTCCTTTTCATTAGTAGCTCCTATGCATATGTCGTCTTGGTAACAAACCATATTTTGTACATTTCCTAAAACCTGTTCAATGGCCCTTTGAAATATGGCACTTGCAGTTTTTATTCCATATGGCATTCTTTTCCATCTTAGTAACCCTATTGGCGTATTTATCGTGGTTTCTTCTTTGAAGTTTTCGTCTATTGGTATTTGGTGGTATGCCGTTTTTAAATCTATTTTTGAAAAAATGGACATCCCTGCCAGTGCATATAATGCAAGTTCAACATTGGGTATGGGATATGAATCCGAGCATATCTTGTGATTTACTCCTATTTTGTAATCTCCACAAATACGTAAATCACCATCTGTTTTCCTCAAAACTACAATCGGTGATGCCCACTTGCTACCTCCAGACGGTCCAGATGTTCAAGAAGGTCTTGTTCTACTAGTTTACATAGTTTTGTCACTACTAATGGCAATAAATGTACTGGTAATTTTTGTGCCTCATAAGAGGGGGGAAACATTTTCTTTTACTTTTAAACTTGCTTCATAGTTTTTTAACTTTCCAGTTTTTTCCATTTTTATTTCATTAATTAACTTAGTAGAATTCATATTAAGCACGTCATTTCCAATAAGGCCGTGGTTTTTTTTTTTGCAACTTGTAACAATTATAGGTATTACTTCAAATTTTTCTTTTAACTCTAATGAACCTTCAAAGTATCCTAATGTTTTTATAACCGACCCATCAAACTGGCGGAGTTGTAAACTGCTTTTTCGTAAAGGTGGCTTACCAATGTGTTCCCAAAAATTTTTTGGCATCAGTGTTACTTCACTCCCAGCATCCATTTGCATATCTAAATTGCAGTTATTAATTTTAACCTTTACTATAATGTCTTTTTTCTTATGTTCAAAAGTCTTATTTTTCAATGTAAAAACTTCCCTATCGGTGTCGTTTTCTTCAATACTTTCAACATTTTTCTTTTTTTAATTTACACACTGCTTGAAAGTAGTTCTTTTTTAAGCAATTATTACAAGTTTTCCCAAATGCTGGAAACTTTTCCTTTTTCATTTTGTGTTCACGTCCACAATATGAACACTTTTTTATCTTCTTTAACATGTATGTATCAGCGAATATTTATCCGCTGGGTTGACTTTTATGATGGTTGTATGTCTGTATTAGTTCTTGTTGCTGCATAAAGTCAATACTTGTATTTAAAGACATATTTCCTATTTGTAATTGTTCCATTATTTTATATTGGTGTGACGCATTGGACATACCTTCAATTAGTTTTAATTGAATCAAGTCCTCTTCAATAGTCTGTTCATCTTGTCCAAGTTTTTCAAATTCACAATATCTACTTGCATTTCGTAGACAGTGTAAATATTTTATAATTGGTTTGTCAATTTCTTGTTTCATTGACATGAATTTCGTTCTTTCTGCCACTACCAGCCTTTTCTTGGGTCTCATATTCTTTTTTATAATCTGACTTATTTTTTCGAAAGTCAGGTCTTCCAAATTTAAGGGATTTGCCATGGTGGAGACTTTCATTACTGCCTCGCATCCAGCTGTAGCCAAAAATAAATCCGTGATTTCATTTTCGCCTCCCTTTTCCTTGTTATCTTTCAACTTTTTTGTTCTCGCAGTGGCAGAGAAACAACGAATCCATGTATCCACGAAATCTGGATCTTCCAGAGACAATTGATATCCTATCAACGACGCCATTGTTGTGAAGTTGAAGTTAGCACTAATCAACTGCTAAGCTCGTACTTCTGCCTCATTATTCCCAGTGACCACTGTTACGCCCGGGGTTTAGTTGGGACTATGATAGCTGGGACGCAACAAGAGAATAAAAAAAAAATAAGTAAGAGATCCCAAGGTTCGATATAAAAATAAAGAAAAGAACATTGGGAGGGGAATTCTCCAATTCCAGACGTCGGTAAACGCAGAGAGGAAATGAACAAAAATGAGACACAGAACAACAGAAGACAACACGAGAATATATAATACAAAGATTTTATTTATAGAATACATGGAGTGTGAATGTAAGAAAAAGAAAACTAAATAATACAAGGGATGGGAAGATAAGTTACCAATTAAACAGATATTAATGCGGCGAAACACATATGAATACGGAGATAGCAGATTATAAGATATGGAAAAACATGCAGAAACTTACATAAGGTTGGAATCGACGTCAATTGACTATTATCGGGGTACAGTTTGTTCAAAAGGATATTCATACATCTCTCTGAAAGCAAAGGGTGAGATTGACAATGTTCTAATATGAATTTTTGACTGTCATCTGCACTTATCTGTCAAATAGCGTTCGTTTTGGCCAGCGACTATAGACCTGGTTAACATCATTCGCATTTATCTGTCAAACAGCGTTTGTTTGGCCTATGCGTCAGGGACCAGGTAGGAAATGGGGGTAGAAGGGAAGGTTCTTTTCTGAGAACTGGCCCTGACTCATCTGGTTATAAAAACGATATATATCTCACAATCTGCATATTTAAGAAATAAAGAAGTTATTAAGATTCATATGTTTCGTCACAAATACACAATGTACTGAAAATATACTTATAAAATCTGAGGTGAGGGTACAAATATGGGGTTAACGTAACACCACTTATATGAGTGTTTACTTATGCTTATGCAAATTATGCATACTAATTTGCTAGTATCACTACAGAAAGAGAATTAAAATACTTCAAAAAGAAACAGAAACCCAATCCTAAACAGGAAAAAAATCAGTCTCTACTCCTGTTCAAAAGCCTGGGGAAGTGTGCAAACCAGACATTGTTTAGAAAATAGTTATATAATTTATCCATATGTAATTTTGTTTTTTAATGGGTACTAAGCTAATTAGTATATAAACTTGTTGAATTAGAATTAGTCAATTGAAATTTTTGTGCTGAAATTATTGTATATTAATGCTGAATATTCAGTCATGATTTTGTTGTGCATCTGCCACTGTTTTAATAATTTTTGTCAGTGCGTAACATTTGTTTTTTGTTTTTTTTGTTTTTTTTTACTTTTCTTTACAAGAGGTATTGATGTGGTTCGCAACAAGATTAAAATGTTTGCCCAGCAAAAAGTGACGCTTCCAAAAGGAAGACATAAAATAATCATTCTAGATGAAGCTGATAGGTAAGTACAGTTTTTTGTTATAAATATACTTCTTTATATTGACCAACCTGTAGCACTTTGAACTCTCTCTTAACAGATTGACTTCACTGTTGCAAGTAGCCTTACTCTCCCTCAAATAACAGTTCTATCTTTACATGATACATCAAGTGTGTTTTTGGGGTTTTTTTTGTTCATGTAATGTCTAACATTTTTTAGAACTAGTAACCTCCTTTGCACTATTAACACCAGGTGACGGTGTCTTCAGGAAAATGGCAGACTGTTTCAAGAGGTTGACTACATCAGGAAGTGAAAAACTATTTAAAAAACAAACATAAAAATAATTGGAATTAATATATTTAAAGAATGACATAAAAACCTTTTAAGTAATTTATGGTAGAGTGGGTACAAAATGTTATTGTGGCTTTCAAAACAGATTTTAAAAAGTGCATATCCACGGTGATATAAATATATATGTTAAAACAAGAAAAACAATGAAAATAATTATTTACCGTAAAGTGTGAATTTTTTTTTTTTTTTTTTACTCTGCATTTTATGGTAAATATTTTTTCCTTGCTTTTCCACTTGTTTTAATTCATTTGTGTATGTGTGTGTTCACACATACAAACATACATACACACACTATATATATATATATATATATATATATATATGCACACACTTTTTAAAATCCGTTTTTAAAGCCATAAAAAACTTTTGATACTAAAAAGGTCTTTTAAATATGAGTAAACTAACTCTATAGTGATAGAACATATCATTAAATGCCAATAAAGTAGGAATGTACTCATCACAAATTCATTGAGAATTTAATTCGAATGGCCAGTTCTGTTCTGTGGAAATAAGTCCACATTAAAATAAAACGACATACCTACAGAAATGTTAACTTTATACTTTAAACCACATGATGCACAATACATTATATATTAGCACTAACCAATTTTGTTTGAATTTTTAGTATGACAGATGGTGCCCAGCAGGCTCTTCGGCGTACCATGGAAATCCATTCCAAAACTACAAGATTTGCTCTGGCTTGTAATGCTTCAGACAAAATCATTGGTAAGCATCTCCTTTTAACCAACAATACAGTTTATCTGTAGTTGATGGTATACAATTGTGTTCTAAATATATTTAGTTGATGGTATACAATTGTGTTCTAAATATATTTAGTTGATGGTATACAATTGTGTTCTAAATATATTTAGTTGAAGCCATGCAATTGTGTTCTAAATATATTTAGTTGAAGCCATGCAATTGTGTTCTAAATATATTTAGTTGAAGCCATGCAATTGTGTTCTAAATATATTTAGTTGAAGCCATGCAATTGTGTTCTAAATATATTTAGTTGAAGCCATGCAATTGTGTTCTAAATATATTTAGTTGAAGCCATGCAATTGTGTTCTAAATATATTTAGTTGAAGCCATGCAATTGTGTTCTAAATATATTTAGTTGAAGCCATGCAATTGTGTTCTAAATATATTTAGTTGAAGCCATGCAATTGTGTTCTAAATATATTTAGTTGAAGCCATGCAATTGTGTTCTAAATATATTTAGTTGAAGCCATGCAATTGTGTTCTAAATATATTTAGTTAAATTTATGCATTAAATGACCTGTAAAGAGTTGATATACCATTAAACAAATCAGTCAACCTATATACCAGTATTTTTTGTTTTTCATCATTTGCTAGTTTGTTGCAAACATTGATATCGAACTTGTTGTAATTTATATGAAATATTTACTTTTCAAATAAAACTTTAAAATATTTTTGTTTGGCTTTCTTATGTGCGACTTTGTTTTTAGTTAGCTTTTCTTGAATCTTGTTTTTGTTACTGTTTATTGAAAGGCTTTGGTCTTTCTTTTTTTACCATTCCATGATCCTTGCTTAATGGTCTTAGAATATAAAAATGAGCTAAGTGTTGGCCTGAGAAACAGTGAAAATAACATGAAAGAAAAAAAACCTAGTCAGAAATGAATAATTTTCTCCAATTGTGAGCACCTTTTTATGTTAAGTCTTATTTATGTCTGCTTTCTTTTAATACATTAACATTTGTTCTTTTCTGTATTCAACAGAACCAATTCAGTCTCGGTGTGCTGTTCTGCGCTATTCTCGACTGACAGATGCTCAAGTTCTTGCTCGACTTCTTGAAATTTGTAAAAAGGAAACTGTCAGCTACACAAATGATGGCTTGGAGGCTATCATCTTCACTGCCCAAGGTGATATGCGTCAGGTAAGATTGGTTACAGGTGTGCAGGTGGTGTAGCAGCCAACAATACAGAAAATGAAATTTGTGAGTCAAATTCGTGTTGTGACTGTTGGGTTCATTTTACATTAATGCCCTTGTGAAAGGCATGACTCTTTATCTCCCTAGTTATAGTTTAAAATAGACTGACTGGGCTCTTCAGCAACCATTCTAGGAGAAAGATAAACGCTGAATCAAAAACTGAGAAATACTACTATCCTTCCCAAGAGCACTCATAAAAATTCAGTTATTAAATAATTGGAAGCTGTGGAGAGCCGTAATTACCACAGTCCTGAAAAAACATGACATCTATCCAGCAGCAAGGCCTCTGATCAGGAGATTGGAGATTTTGAGGAGCATGGAACCACCTTTTAATTGCTGTTGTTCCCAAGTCCAGGGTGGTAGCACCTGTTAGGGTCCCAGCTATGGGCCAATAGTGAATCCCCAAACAAAAACAAAATGTTATGAAAGTATAAAAATGTATATTTATAGCAAAATAACCCACAATACGTTTTATCTGTAGTTGAAGACCTCCAATTATGTTTAAAATATTTAGATTTTGACATTAAATAACCCATAGAGGTTGATATGTGCTAAACAAAATCAAACAAATTAAACATGACATCTAAAAATAGACATTATTTTGATGTCTTAAATGTTTTATCTATTTTTTGTTAAAGAATAGTTTTCATTAAATGGTGTTTAAGCCATGTAGTGAGAAAAATATTTCTATTTTGGTTCTCATTTTAAGATCTTCACTGCAAAACTATTGTGTAACACCATGATGCTCGAATTTATTTTAATGAAACTTTCTTGATACACTGATTTACCGTGGGTAGTGTCCAAGTCACTCAGGTTATAGTCGCATCATTTCAGTCATTGGTATCCTCTTGCGTTTGTCATCATTGGTAACCTGAGAAATTTGAACCAACCAATTTATTCAATCCACAGTTCTGCTTATTCTACTCTCTGTTAATTGAATAAAGGGTTTGATTTGAAGTGCCCAGAAATGTACCAACTATGACAGCTGAATAAATCCAGAGACTACAACAGCTGAAATGTAGTGACTATGACAGCCAACATAAAGACACTAGTCTGAATTATGCACTATAAAAAATAATTACTAAAAAATTTAGAGAAATTTTACTTACTAAATGAAGTGTAAATCTTTTCAAATTTTTTTTTATTACTTTTTCATAAATTTTTTTATTGCAATGCTCAGGTTGGCTAAGAGTTAAGCAAGCGAGATGATTAAAAAAAAAAAAAAAAAAATCAACTTTTCATATGATTTGAGCACTCATCCCTTGTCCTTGGAAAGCTGTCAAACTTTAGACACCAACATCCAATTAGCCCATGAAAGTTGTAAACTGTTAAAGAACTTTCAAATTTCTGCATCTTGCATGAACTTACATAATTTAAGATTTTAAGTAAATATTTAGTATAGAACAAGATAATGATCCAATTTCTGTATCTATTAAAATGTCCTAATGGAAAATAAGTCTTTTTTTTTTTTTTCTTCTTCTATTTCTCTCTCTCTCTCTCTCTTTTTTTTTTCTATCTCTTTTTTTTTTTTTTTTTTTTTTTCCAGTTTCAAAGTAATTTTTAAGTACATATTAAAAAAAAAATCTATGATCACGAGATAAATTCATGTCTACTAACTGATAATTACAAAATCATTTAATGAGAATAAGCAGGATGGCATCATTGACTCTTGTTAGCAACATTCCAGTGAAAATCATCAAACCCTATAACACTTATCAATGTGTATTTATATATTTCCTGTTCACTTTGTAGTAAGAAGGGAGATAACTCATGTTAGTAAACTTTAATTGTTTACTTCCCTTAGTCATTGTAATAATCTATACAAATAAAATATTTAGCTGCATTTAGACAAAATTATTTCCTGGGCAAAATGAACCATTTAATTAATCAGTCCCTTTACTCCTATTTCTGAGGTTGCAGTCATATTTGTTCAAACCTTTCATGTGAGACACTCAGAGACTTTTGTCTATTAAGTAATCGAATTGCTTCAACTTGGTCTTGAAATAAGCTTTGTTGTTACCATCTTTGTCATTCTGTTGCTAATCTTTTTCTACTGAAAGTTATTTCCATTTCATTGTTATACTAAACATAAAATTTTTAACATGAATAGATAGCAAAAAGTGATTTATATAATACCAGGAGTAATCAATGAATCATTGATACCATTGAACATCTAAAAAATATGAAGGGAACAAATTAATTAAATGGTTCATTGGCCTCGATTTTAATTGTGAATTCTTTGTCTCTGCTTTATTGTTTCATTCTTTCGTTTTATTGTGTCTCACTATTAAAACTTTCTAACAATTGCTGTCATTTTTTAAGACACGGGTACACGAGTATTATTATAAATATCTTAGATTGTCAACAGAATTTTATTAACTATCTACAATTGTTAGCACCTGATTCAGCCATGTTGATAAAGAGATTACAACCGTGCCAAAAATAGACTATGATAGAATAGGGATCTTCTAAAATATTATCATTACAGCATAACATGTTTGATCTCTGAATATCAGGATAAGTATTTACTGAAAATGTCTGGCATAAGCTTGCAAAACATTGCTCTATGGCAAGGACCTCTTTTTATACTAAACTTGGTTTATTTTGGAATAAAGTCACAAATGTGAGGTACCCAGTGAGCATCAAATTCACTGTAATAGTATTTTTATACACTAATTTTACCTCCACCACCAATATGTACTTTTAAAAAAAAAAAAAACGACTTTTCTTCTGATAAGACTTTTATTTTGTCAGGAGGATTATTAATATGTAACTATTAAAACTTTGTAATAATTGCCGTCATTTTTAATAGCATGGGTACACTAGTGCGTTTAATAAAACTTAATTAAGCAAAAATACAATTGGCATTTACAAATAATTTAAATTTTGAGAAAACGAGAAATGATTTGAGATTGAATGACTGTTGCCAAAGGTTGAATTTACACAAGTTGTATTATAAAATAGAACAACATTTGGAAGAGAATCCCTCTTCCAATACCCCACTCCCCCTCCCAAACACACACACACACACACACACAGTTACGTTTGTAATTCTTGATGAATTAAGTTTTAATTTGTGTCTGATGATCATTACAGTTTTCTTCTGTTCTTGGTTGAAAGTAGAAATTTGTTTGCTTTATTTTATACAAAATTGTAAACTTTCTCTCTCCATGCTTACACTCCTGACCAAATTCTTGGTAAATACTAACAACATTAGAAAAAACAAAATAATCTGAAAATCATTAACACTCGAGGAGCAATTTTAAGTTAATCCAACTTCAAATGAATATTGGAATAACTACTGATACGCCTTATTCTGCTATAAGACTGACATAATTTACTTTATGCTGGTCTATAAACACTTAACACTTCAATAGGTTCTTTTTATTAAATTTAAGTTATCAATATAATCTTTAAAAAAAATATTACAATTGATTGATACGTGTGACTTTTTTTCCACCCTTGAATTCCAGGCTTTAAATAATCTGCAATCTACATTTCAAGGATTTGGACATGTTAGCAGTGAAAATGTTTTCAAGGTGAGCTTTTTTCTTTTTTTTTTTCTTAAACTGAATTTATCTTTATCAGTTTGTGTAAGTCAAAATTTTTTCCTGTGTGTCCCACATCTTAGGTCCATAGGACAAAATGGCACACATCATTAAGCAATAGTATTTAAATGGCCTCTCAACTGAGGCAGGATGTGACACCAGGTCTTTTTTTAATGTTGAGTGCCCATATACATGTGTAGCAGAATATGCATGTAAAAGTGAAGAATTAAATTAATCTTCAAAGACAGATCTACAAATTTTAATAATTTTTATTTTTATTCAAGTATTATTATTCTTTCAACTGCAAGAAAAGAATTACACAAAATCTATTTTTATGTCTCCATTCTTAACAGATGAAATATTGTGTAAGTATGTTGTTGACGGAGAGTGTGTTATTGCACGCTTAAAGATGTATGTGAATAAATTCTAGTAGTAACTTTGTCACAAATGGGAAAATTTCCAAGTTTTCATCTGAAAATAGAAACATTAAACAAAATGGTCACAATATATGGAAATGGTGTCAGTTTAAACTGATGCCAGAAGGATATGGATTTAGGAAATATTTTAAAAAATGGAACAATTTACATTTATTCTTATAAACAAGTTTTATATTTTATATATATATATATATATATATATATATAAAACTACCTTGAAATTCTTTTTTTTTTTTTTTTTTTTTTTTTTTAAATGAAGTGTTTGGGTCTAACAACGTTTTATTTTTTTATAATTTATAACAATAATCATTTGATAATGTTTCGTAGCAGACAAAATAATATAATAAAGAAGCCATGTTTATTTTTGGAAAATAAATTTTCATTGTCTTTGGCAAACTATAATATGGGATGATGAAGTTAGACTAGGTACAAATTGTATCCAGTTAACATTACATTACCAAAGACTTTGCAAATTAGATAAGGTTTTGTTTGTCTTTCTAATAGAGAAGTTGGTCTGTTATGGTATTAAATATATTTTAGGTGTTACCTGAAAATATTTATTGTTTTACCTTTATTGGAATAAAATCTTGTTTTGTGTTGCATATATTTTTTGTTGATGTTTTCAGAATGTACTTATTGTTTTTGTACAGGTATGTGACGAGCCACACCCATTACTCATCAAGGACATGTTGCAGCACTGTGTAAACGGAAATATTGATCAAGCTTACAAAGTTATCTCCCATCTCTGGAATATGGGTTATGCCTCTGAAGATATTATTAAAATTACCTTCCGTGTCTGTAAAACACATACTATGGCCGAGTACCTCAAACTAGAATTTATAAAGGTAAATAAACACGGTTGGATAAGTATTTATTGACACAAAATGAATCTCTCTTTTTTTCTTTTTTTTTTTTTATGGAATAGTTTAACATTTATTTTTTGTCATTACCTGTAATTGTCCTTGATCCAATTTTACAGTAAAACATTCTCCATGATATCAGATAACACTTCCAGATAGTAATTTGTATCATGCATGAATTTGTGATAATTGAATGAATGCTATCAATTTTGTTTTTTAAATGCTTTCTTTGATATTTTATTAATGCTTCAGCCAGACATTCTGCTTAATATTCACCATTTCTGAAAAGACTTCAAATTTAACAAGTTTTTGCTTTGATTAATGCATATTGCAATACAGGAAAGAATATCTCATTAATTTCTGGAGATGAGGAGTTATCAATATTTACACTGTTTACATTCAGATTATTGTCCTCATCTTTGTTGTTGCTATCACTGAATTTCTGGGATGAGGAGTTATCATTATTTACATTATTTATATTTGGACTATTGTCCTCCTCTTTGTTGTTGTTGTTATCACCTGATTGCCTTCTGTCTGAAATTCTGGGATGAGGAGTTATCATTATTTACATTATTTATATTTGGACTATTGTCCTCATCTTTGTTGGTGTTATCACCTGATCACCTTCTGTCTAAAATTCTGGGATGAGGAGTTATCATTATTTACACTATTTACATTTGGACTATTGTCTTCATCTTTGTTGTTGTTATGGTTTTAAGTGTATATCGATCCAGGTAACCTACATGAAATTCTAAAACTGAACTCTTTATTTAATCTATGGGGTAGATTGTTCTCATTCCACTGCCTATGGTTAGGGATATCTGGTCTAGTTCTTATTTTTAGAACTGCTCAGTTATTGCTCACCCTGTTTTCACTTAGTACAAGTACACACTATCCTACCCAGGTATTGAACTCACAATTACTATGTCACCAAATTCACAAATCAACACTTTTATCCACTAAGCTATTGTCCTATCAGTCCTACATAGGTTTCTATTGGGATTTGGTGACCTAGTAATTTTGAGTTGGGCAGTATGTACTGGGAAATATAAATCAATAAATTGAAATCTAAAGCAATAAAATTGACTTACATTTCATCACTTTTTTTCTTTCTTTTTTTTTTTTAATCACTTTTTTTCTTTCTTTTTTTTTTAATCACTATCATTTTTTCCCCCTCCAGGAAATTGGCTACACCCATATGCGAATTGCCCAAGGTGTTACCACGCTCCTTCAGATGTCAGCTTTGTTGGCACGATTGTGTAAACTCTCTTCTGATCCAAACAAAATTAAAAAATAAAGGAGTTTCATTTACTGGAAAGACGAATTTATGACATGCTTCTAAGAAGACTAATGCTGAAGTTTCTCAAATACTTCAAGAATTATCAAGATATTTTTGTATTTTCAGCTTCTGCCTTATTAAAATGCTTACTACCAAAATTTCAGCTATTTCTAACTGATAATTATTTTATGCCATTTGTTCTCTTTCCTCTTGTTTTACAGAACTATTTTCAACAAAATGGCATGAATACATATTTATCAGCATATATAAATAATCCTGTTTTTCATGGTTTAAAATTCTATCAGTGAATCATGTGGTCACCTTTGCATTTGTTTGATTATTTGTATATTACCAATAACAATTCAATTACATGTCCAATGATTGAACTTATTGAATGTTATATCTCCATCAACAGATGTTTCAAGTCAATCAACAAAATCCAAGGGAGGATCTGTAATGTTACAGATCCTGACCTGGCATCTCAACTTTAGTCACTTTCCCACTGCTGTGACATTGGCCTCCCTCCCTCCCTTCACCAAGAGTTACCTCATTGTTAAACAAATTCCAGTATAGATGCTTTCTTGATCCCTTTAATCTTTGCCTTTTGGAGTCGAGGGTCAATCGTTATCTATCCTCCTTATTGCCATAATCTCCACTTCCTACCACCTTCTTTTCCACTCGTATCTCACACCTCATTCATCATTACCATTTTGACTGTAGAGCCTTCCTTGTATTGGGTAAAAAATGCATAAGTTTGATTTTTAAATGGCTAATAACAGAGAAAGGAAATCTGCATCCCTTCATCTTGAAGCTAAAAGTGCTACTATTTCAAATTCTCTGTTAATAAGGGAAAGAATATCCCAGGCTTTGTTTTCAAAACTGCTACTTCAACTTATCTACTCATGCAAGAAAGAGATATTAATGACTTTCATCTAAATCATATGTTACCATATTTCTCAACTGCCACATTTCTGTTTCTGTAAGTACCTAGTATTTATACTTAGTGTATTGTTTCTTGTTGAGTTCAACTTTTGATGTTTCAACACCACAAAGAGAAACACACACACACACACACACACACACACAGTTGTCAAGTAGGTGTCATCATTTTACTGTTGTATTTCTATCTATAAAAGGCAGGATGTGTGTGTGTGTGTGTGTGTGTAACAAATGCATGGGCACAATTTTTTAAGGATTTGCACCAAAATTTACATGCACATGCTCCAAGTTAGCGGGAAGGCCAAGACCGACTTTGCATTTCCCAACTCCCATCGATAGTGGAAATAATCGATTTTTTTCATGCTTCTACGGCAGTTTTCATGTAGTTTGCAGCCATTTTCTACTGGCCAGAATGAGAGCCTATAGCTGGCTGCCACAAATAGGCAGGAAGATTCTATTGGCCAACAGCTGACTGACACGAATGTTAACTAGCATGCGAAAAAAATCGATAGCTGCATTCATCACAAGTGGGAAAAATTTAAATCTGCATGGCAATTTACTCCAATTGGCTCATTTGCTTGCTTAAACTCAATGTTGATTCTGATTCCGCAGAACTGGGTCGGGTGTGAAAAAGTATTTGTTGTTAACATTCTTTTTTCATTCGGTTTTTCCAGTTACGAGTCCTTTTTTAAAGCTAATCGTTTTGTGTTCATTTTGTTTAGTCCTTTTTTTGTAACAGATTTAATGTTTAGTATAGAGCTTCGAAAAAATTTGCTGTGTGAGATAGGCAAGAAGTAAGGCATGTAGCAACATCAGCACGGCAAAGGGCACTCCTTTAAAGGCAAGGAAGGGCAAAAATATTTTAAGTCAAGTGATAGCGATTGCTGTATGAGTCGTACGATTTTTTAATCAAGCATGGGCAAAATTGAAGTTCTGTCCAAATAGTTTCTTTTCTTGTCTGTGAATCTCTCTTTCTTGCTGGAAGAACACCAAGTGAATAAAGAAGTGCTCAACTTTTATGGACATGCATGTGCCTCTGCAAGACCTGCAGGTGTTTTGAAAACTTTTAGACAAATGGAACATCTGGTTGAGCCATTTTACTTGAGTGGTTGAGAATCAATTGCTACATGTTTCTGATAGTTAAGTGAGAATGTGTCAGGATTTGAACTTTGAAAACTAAAACAAGATGCATCAAAGATGGTAACAGAACAACACTAAAACCATATTAATTTACTACTAGTACCTATAAAGATTTTACACCTTTCCTGTTTGAATTTTGTGTTCCTTTTCTTTTACTTACAGAAATCAAACAGCATGTCTGATATATCTTTTACATCTTCCCTCAATCAAAACAGAATAATCTATTATTTATGAGATATTGGTAGGGTATTTCATTCCTTCATTTTCTCACTGAAACCAAAAAGCATCTCTGATATATCATTTCCATCTTTCCACTCAATCAAAATAGAATAATTTATGACGTATTGGCAGGGAATAACAGTTGTATTAAGTATGGGTAAGACGAGCAGAATTATAAGATAAGTAAAAAAAAAATTGATAATAAAATTAAATATTGTATCTGATACTACAGAAGTAAATAAATATATACACACACACACACACACACACGGAAAGCATCTTTCATTGAAAATGGCTGACAAGAAAGATTTAATTAATCTCTTATTGAGTTTTTCCAGCATTCTAGCATTTTTCAGGAATTAATATAGAAATTGTCTATAGTTATAGTTGTTCTGAGCGCTTTAGGCTAGTTAGTCATTATCAACGATGTTGTTTTGAATGGTGAATTTCTGTGTTGTTTTCTAAATCATAGTTTTTCTGTGTGGAATATGTGCAGTGGGGCTTGTATGCTTTTTGTGGCAGTCACATGCTATGTGCAGCTGGTTGACTTGGGCAGCACTTCTATTTTTAGAAAGCCTTTAACACGCCATCTCCACTGCTAAATAGTGTAAGACTGATAGCGGGAGAATGGTATATAATAAGCAATGCTTTCCTAATGATGAGCTGTCTACGACTGATTTGTAAAGAATCTTTGTGTTATCAACTAGAATATTCCTTAAAGGTTTTTGTAAATTATGAGTTAATGTTTGTTAATCGCATGTGCGTCGAAAGACTATGTTAAGGAGGTAGTGGTGTGTAATTGATTTTTGACAAGTAACACAGTCTTGTACTGGGCGTTGAAATTGGTACACTATATTGGTCACCAATAGTTTAGATTTGGTGGGGTTATTTTGGTTGGTCACAATGAGGTTTGCAGTATTCCATTTTCTATAATATATTATGAACTTTGTTTTCCAGGGGTTACAGGAGAAATATGGTGTTTAATGATTTTCCTTATAGCAAACTTACCCTGCTTATAATTATTGTGCATCTGGTTGCAATAATATATATATATATATACACACACACACACACACACACACACATGGTTAGAAAGTTGGCTTTCTGACCATAAAACTCAGGTTTGAATTTCACCATAGTTGATTTGTCAGGGAGGTTACTTGGTGCTATTGGTCTGGGGAAGTGATCTTATAAAGCCCATTTGGTTTTGGTTGATTCATTTTCTAAGGTTTATCAACCCTTTGCAGGTTATTTAAAGCCAGAAAATATTTTTAGATTGGGATTTTTTTTTTTTTTTTAAGATTATAATGGTTTCATGATACAAGTCTTATTAATTAACTCATACCTTTCTAAAGGGTGCATATAAATTAATATAATGAAGTCAATGAGAATTTGAATCGGCTCTCTAACAATTCCAAGCCATTATCCATTACACCAACTACATATCCAAACTTACAGCACCTGGTATTCTCAAGTGGTCACCCATCTAGGTACTGACCAGGTTCAGCATTGATTCACTTCAGTGATTAGTTTCAACATGATATGGCCGTGTACACACACACACACACACAAAATGATAGTAAATATAAAGATACCAGCCTGAATATATTTCAATTTACTCATGAAACAAGGTAATAGATCTGGTTCACAATTAATGATTATATAATTATAAAGATATAACATTGTGAAGTTAGTCTTTAGATGTAGACATGAAACAAGTTTTCAAGCAAAGGTCTATGAAAATACTTTTAATTCACACTACTATGTAATAATATAAGAAAGTCATAGATTGTTGTTAAGATGTAACAGGCTAATACAGTCACATATGGCATTATATGGACTAATAGGGAAAAAAAAACACTTAAAAGAGTGGGCTAATTTCAAATCCAGTGGATGTAAAGTTTCATTATGCATTTGCAATAGGGACTTTTTGACCATAACTTCTGATAAGGATTTTTATTACTTCGTTCTCAAATTCCAACACACTTCCCTTACATATAAGCTTGCCTATCATTCCAACCTGAAGACACTTGCTATAGAGATGAAATGAACAGTCTGGCTAATTTTCCCATTTTATCTCATTATCTTCGCTTTTGTTCAGATACTTTTCTTGATCCTACCAACACACACATATGTAATGTGTGTGTGTGTATGTATGTATATATATATATATATATATATATATATATATACACACACACAAGTAACATGTCACTTTGCTGATTAATGCTACCTTCAGCATCCCAATTCCAGAGTTTCATAGACAAACACTGGGAAATACTCTGTCCACTTGTCAGGTGGCATCAGCAATTGACTGTTTTCATTTTTAGATGCACTTTGCATTAATGCAAGTTTTTTTTTTTTTTATAGTGTATGTATGCATTCGCCCATGCACATAAAATATAAATATATATAGTTAAATTTCGTAGAAATAATTCTGAGAATAAAGACATTGGTTTAAAAATGACAATTGTAAAAAATTCTTAATTCTTACCGACATGTTTCGTCTTCCGACTTTATGGAGGTAAGCAATGGAAGTGAAATGTTTTGAAGCCATAGTTACATCAAATTCAAAATTTAAGAAAGATACTTCTGCGTAAACCTCTTTCTGGATATTGGTATTGGTAACTTCCTTTTTGCTAAGAGTTTGTTTTTTATTTTCCATGTTGACAATATAGTTAAATTTCCCAGAAATAATTCTGAAGATAAAGACAAATTTTTTTCCAATTGTTATTTTTAAACATATATATGATTTACCCTAATCTATGTAATTATATTTTATAATACTTAGGAAGTTCTTGAAACTGACATAAATGCTAATTGCATTTTATTGTTTTTGTATGTTTCTGATGAAGTTATGATTGTTGTAGAATTGAGTTTTGCTGCTGCTGCTATATTCAGATCATTGACCAGCCTTAACTGTTTCTCTTTAAACCTCAGTGAAAAAAAAGAAATTAATTCCACCTGCCCCATTCTTTTTAATTACAATATTGACCCTCTTATCGTGTAAAGAGTTTTACTACTTAACCGTGGTCTCAGAGGGAAAATCCTGGGTCAACGCCACTGAGAGTTATTCCCCTTGGAATGGCAGTCGATTTTGTTAGCACCGAGAACCCATCACATGCATGCATAATTATAAACCAATTAAATTCTGACATGCATTTCACTTTTCTGGTCTTGTGCCAGACTAAGTTACGATGAGAAGAGAAACAGAATTTGATCGATAGGAATGTCCTTTAAGATAAAACGATTGTACTAAATGTATATTGTCTTTGCATCCATTTGATGTACAAAGCTAATTTTATGGTGAGCTTGAACAGAAGTGATGTTGGAAAAATATTAAAATACACAAATGTTCAATTCTTTATGAAGTAATTCCTTAGATATTTGCATTCAGATTCAGTGTGGTTTATGGTTTACAAAATCATTCACTAAAAATGGTTTGTAAGAAGGAAAAATATGAATACAATGAATAAAGTTTTTATTTTTTGAATAAAATGAACATTGATATCATGTCTCAAGTGGAATAACATTAAATTGTTACCACAGATTTACTAAAAATTGAGCATACACGATGAAATAAAAATGTCCCAATTTAAAAAAAAAACAAAATATCAAAATCTTTTATTACTAAGAGGAATGACTGAAGGGTTTTTTGATCATTAAACTATATATATTTTTTTTTTTAATCCTTTTTAGAAGCTTCAAAATTTTGGTTAGATTTTTTTCTTGCATCAGTGGATGACCATAAATTAGTATTGGAACTTTTAGCATCTTTTTGATTTGGAAGTTCTTGCAAAAATCAAACAATGGTCAGATTTTAATGAATCTTTCCAGACTTCTTCACAAATTAATGAAGTTATTTTAGAATTATTTCTTTAGAAAATCTTGATAAAAATATTTTTTGTTACCTCTGTCACTCCCCACTTATTTAATTTTAATATTTATGAAATAAGCAGAAGTCCTTGGAGAATTTAAATCATCAATATTTTAACCAAAAATTTGCTCTGAATCGTAAAATAAAAAATGCAATGAGACCTTATTAGAAAAGGTTTTGTTTTTATGAATAAGACAAAGTGTCTATAATATATCTTAACAAAAAATTTCTTTGATGAATGGTGAATTTTTACAAGAATTAAAATTTTGTACCAGTTAGGTGCTATTATAATTAAAGACTATATTTACTAATTGTTAATGGTAAAGCTTATAATTCAGCCACTCCCTGTATTTTAAAAAGAATTTTGAATTTTTTTGTGTGTGTATGTATAAACATGCCAACTTTTGTAAATACGGACATCCATGCATGACATCAAAAAATAAGAGCAGTAGCTATAGTAAATTTAAAAACCAAAGTATCTAAAATTCAATAAAATACTAGATTATATTGAATATTTTACTAAATTTTCAAGATTACTGATTAGTTAAAAAATTACATAAAAGTCGCTCACATTATATTCATCAAGCAAATTTTACAGATATGTCTCCAAAAGAAAAAATTCCAACCATAAGTCTTGAGATAGTTGTCAACACCATAAAAACTCCCACCTTTATATTAAAAAATGCTTTCTGCAATAATTTAAACTAAAAGTAACTAATATTTGTTTCAAATCAAATTAATTAAACTTTTAATCAGTTAATCTTCTTCAAATAAAGTTTCTGAAAAATATATCTCATTTTTTTTAATAAAGAGAGTTACTTTGTACTGAGAGAATTGTAAATATGGCTAAAATCAGCCATTGTTAGTGATTTCAAAAAATAAATTCATTCCAATAAATTTAAATTTGTTTTGAAATGCAGCAAGGTATTTCTTATTGGAAGTATTAAATTTAATCAATTAGCTTGAAATTGACACTAAAATAAAAACTTCAAGAAAGACTTTTCATTTTTAAAAATGCATTTTAAAATTTGTCACATCATTTTTTTTTTTTTTTTTTTTTAGAGGTACCTATTATTAAATAATAAATGTTCAACAATGGGCCAAAACAACAATTACAGTAAATTTTATAACATTTTTTCTCAAAGGATAAATAAGTAAAACAAGATGTTGACTTTGTATTGGAAATACAGCCCGGAAAAAAAATGAAGATATGTTACTTCCCCCCATGAAACTTATGAAATCACAAGGTGCATATAAAAAGTGCATGTGTATATATCCATCATATATATATATATGATGATGGATTCTCCACTCACCTTCAACATATGAGGGTTCAACAATTCGGTTCCAAGAACCAAACCGTCAGACTGCCTGCACATGATTTGATTATAATGGTCAAGGCTTGTGCAGAACAATCCACACTATTCTGGAAAAATAAATAGAGAATTGTGCCACAATGTTATGAAATCAATGCTCCTCAAATTTTTAATTTAGAGTTGTCCTTCTCCTAGACTGGTTGTCAACCAAAGCAAAAGTGCCCAACCATAGCTAGCGGGTATTTGCACATAAGTGAATGTAACAAACTCGGTTCTCCAATTTCGCATTCCAAGATCCTAGCCATTACACACACACACACACACACACACACACACACACACACACATTAGGTACTGCCAATTTTTTTTTCATTTTTGAAAGTATTAGATAAATTTTTGCATGGAAATTCAAAAAGGAAATAATTCTGAATTACCTCCTTTGAATGTCTACTTTTCTTTATCATAGGAAGAATATGATAATTCAACATCTCTTTGATTCGGATAATTAAAAAGAAACACTTCATTGGGTGTAAATAAACATATGACATCAAACAGGTAAGGAAATTCAAAAAAATAAAAGCAATAAATTAACCTCAAAAGTATCATTTCACCAGTTTTTAATTTCGTCTATAAAGAATAAATTACTCTAGTAAGTTTCATAAAAGCGCATAAATTTTCAAACTTAAAATATTCATTATGTAAGGCGAGTTTATTTTGAAACAAATTAATTTCTTGATGAGTGCACTGCTGGTGTTCCATATTTCTGCGCACATTTTTAAGAGTCGGGGATTACAGTAGAAAACTACTGTTTTTTAGATCATGACATTGATAACAGCTCACAGGCTACTTAGTAAATAAACGTAAAACTAAAATATTTATTTTTAAGCAAAAAGTAAACATTACGTTTACAAAGTTCTGTTAATCTTTAAATTTATATTAATTTACTGTGAAACACACAGGACAAATTTTATATTTAAAAAATTGTTTTCAAATCTGTTTACATTTTTTTTTTTCGTTTATTAATGACAGTTCGATGAATGACGGGTGAACAAGACAATGTTTTAAAAATGCCTAAAAAAACTTTATGGGTATATATTTTTGTTTTCTTTACATAAAAGGATTTTATAGCTTGATTCCGATAGCCGGAAAAAATCCTATCGTCTTTCAAATAAAACCAACATTTAGCTTCAAAGAAGACATTAAATTATCGAAAACTAGTGTTTTTCAGTTTTGTTTTTTAGAAGTCCGTGTTGGTACTTTTTTACTAACTTCAACGACATTATTTTTGCACCAACCTAATATTTTCAACAAGTTGGTCATCTAGCTTGTAGCATTTTTACCCGGCGCTCACTTGTCAACTAAGGAGATGAGCATTATTATTCACATGTAAATCAAGTCAGTCGAAGCCCCAATTAAACCAAAAATAGAAATACGATCAAAAAACTGTAACCTTTCTTTGACGCAGAGTAATTCTGGTTTAAAATAAAACTTTGAAACTTGTCAATAGTTGTTTCTTACTTTTCAAATGCTGTTTTAAACCTGATTTTTTAGTTTCGTTTGGTGATTCCATAAAAAAAGACAGTTTGCATTTAATAGTCAGAATTTTTTTGTCGTCTACTACTGTATTTCCGATGCAAAGTAAACGTCCTCGGAAGCTTCTGATAAAAAAAAATATGTATAAAAAAACGAAATAAGTAACAACAACATTGACATACAAAAAAATAACATCAACAAAAACTTTTAAATAGTGACAGACGAAAAAAAAAACAAAAAAAACTCTTCTGCGGTGAAATTAAAACAGTCGTACTCGTATGGAATAGTGGTACTCAAATATTAACTCTTCTGATAAGAAAAATATTTCAATGCATAGTTAACGCTTCGCTTTAAACAATCATTGTGTAAAAACAGTAAATTTCAATAAAAAAATGTCCCTTCTTGCAATCATCCAGTGAAAATGAAAGCGGAAGTGACCTGCTATGCTGAACCGGAAGTGTATGACGTCAGCAGCACATGGTGGTTTGGGAAGCAGTCAAGAAAGACGACAACGTCAACGATATAAACAACGGTTACCCGGTTAGTCACTAGTAAAAGTGTGGGTTGTAAGCAACCGAACCGTTGACAATGATAATTGTAAGGGCGGTGGCAGGAGGAGGAGCAGAAGTAGTTTTTTAAAACTTTACTCTGAATGGGGAATAACTACTACAAGATGTTGCTTGCTACTGACTGACTGAAAAAAAAAAAAAAGGATCCCGGCTGCTCGTTCGCTTGTTTTGTTGCCAGAAAAAAAATTGGTTCCGCTAAAACAAGCAGTTTCTTGCGAGTGATTTTCAATTTTTGAACGAGGAATTGATACTTTTCGTTTGAGGCCCACGATCGTAAACAAGGAAATATCAATACGATCGGTTCATCAATCCATGCTTTTTTTTTTTTTTTTTTTTAGTGGGAAAAGTTACTAAGTAAATATTCTCTTAAAAGTAATTAATTATTTCATAACTTTTTTTAATACGTTTTTTGTTCTTTTTTTCAAATGTTTTTGCTAAAGATTTTCTAGTATACAAAAATAAAAATCACATACACATTTTAAAAGTAACGAAAGCTCTGTCCGAAATAAAATTTAAATTTCTTGTTAGTGAAATTCTTACTGTGAGCATCAGCACTAGAAAATTGTTGATTTTAAAAGTTCATACCAGGTGAAAAAAAAAATTAAATTAGTAAAAAGTTCTTCTGAAACTCCCCGCTACGAATTTAGTTTAAAATTTTAAATTCTAAACTAAAATCTTCAAGTCCTGATGAATTTTAAAACCTTTAAGTTCAAAATTATTAATTAAACTTTAATTGAAAATTTCAAAATCAAATCTTCGATATTGAACCTGCTATATTGTCATCTGCGAAAATGGCTTGCTATTTCTACTGAAAAAATATGCTTAGAATTTGAACATGCAAAGAAAGGCCCAAGCAGAGAAAAAGCATATATATCGGATTAAAAAAAAATGTGTCGATAACCTGAAAGAATAAAATTAAAAAATACTTCGCAAATTCAATGGTCCGTGCTAAATTGTTAGGACTGAAGTTTTCTAACGAATTATGTTTTGGATTGAATTTTTGTTTTTGTTTAATGATTCAAATAAATAATTCCTTCACATTGTGAAGCGATGTAGGAGAGAGAAAATGTAAAAAAAAAACAAAATACTCTTCTTAACGCCTTTACAGTTTGTATTTAATTCGAACAGCAGACATAGTAAATTTACTTTAGTTTATTCTTCTTTAATTTTTTTTTTTTTTTTTTTTTACAACAAATTTAATTTCATCTGTCTATCGTTATTTCAAGCAAGAAGAGCTAACAACCTAATGAGCTTGACAGTGTTTATTTAACACACACCTAACGGAAGTATATATTTTAAAACTTCTACTCTTGAGTGGGAGAGGTTTCCTTCTCTTACCTTCCTCGTCGGCCGAAAAGATATATATGCCTTAGAAGGACGAGGAAGAGGACCGAACAAAAATAAAATCGGAAAAAACAAGCTAAAAAAAGTACCGGATATTATTTGGAAGTTGCAAAACCCAAGGATTTACTACTGTCTTATGAACTCAACAAGGAAATATTACCACTGAATAAAATACAAGAAACTTGCAACTGAAGCAAGTGACAACAAGGAAGAAAAACATCGACTTTTTTGTGTACCCGACTGGCGCATACAACTTACCTATTTTGGAAATTACTAATTATTATTGGTCAATATAAAATGTTTTACTCACTTAAATAGCTAACTTATATTGGAGTTTTGGGTTTAATTTTAAATTGTGATTGTTTTGCAAATTTTAATGCGGCATTGCTAAAAAAATATAATCTACACAGGAAGCAAAATAACGTACAAATTTTAAAATGCCTTTTTTACTGGGTGACTGGAAAACCAACAAAAACAAAAGTCTCGCTTTATTCAAGGAACACATATTCTCTCATGGTTTTTAAATTAACTTAGTTATTCTGTTTGCTGTCGAAATTACCAATCTGTTGGTCATTTTGGGACAGTTTTTTTTTAGGTAGAATGGTCAATACTGCCGCTGCTGATTCTACTTTCATGCTTTTCTTTACTTAGTCTCGAAGACCTTAAATTTATTTAACAGAACCACTCTTCCTATCTAGAAAGGACGAACTTTTCTTGGTCTTGTTTAGTAACATACTTTAAAATACTAAAACTTCAGTGGCTTAGTGTACTGTTCATTATTATAGCAAAACATTTACATATGTTCTTACTTAGTATTCAAATTGTCCGTACTTGTACTAACAATTAGTACCTTAAAAACTGACAACTAGATTAACCAATTAAACCTAAACAACCTACCTGTCAGATTACTACCCTTAAGAATTCTATCTTAAAAGGTCAAAATATATATTTATAAGCAATGGTATTTAATGTCCATTGTTCAGATAATCTGCACTAGTTTTTTTCATTCACAAAGAAAGACTTTTGGAGTACACTACAAACTAACTTACAACATGTTATTGCTAAGGCAGGAATATATACTCAATTTTTTAATGAAATAATATTGAGATAGACAGCGGAAAATTTCTAATAATTTAATTTCTCATCCAGAGTGTCTTCTTTATTATCTTTTGCTGACCATTTGGTCAGTTTCACAATACTGTGAGTGTGTGACTTGTCCACGATGAACAGTCCGAGTGTCCATGTGGCCATGGGCTGCAACCACGTGGCTGAGGACAAACTCGAAGCCTTCACCCCCAAGACTCCTATCAATACGGAATCACTTAACTCGAAATATATTGTCCAAGGTGAATTAGGAAGGTACGTATTTTTTGTATCTCTTTTTTAACAAATTTTAAATTTCTTTGTTCCGACTACGATGAAATTAAACATGCTGCAACGTTACATTTATTTTATGTAGGTTTTTAGACTGAGGTAAAGAAAGTTGTAAACAAAAAACAAACATTGTGCGTTCAAGCTTAAGGTATCATAAAAAATGTTTAATTCTAGTTGTTAGTTAGATTTATCTGTAATTAATTAACATGCATATTACTTTGGTTTACATAAAAACTTGTCAATTAAATTGACATTATTTTGATTTAATGAACAAATTGTGTGATGAATTTTTTTTTTTTTTTTTTTTGGTCATGGCTATTTATTTCGTTTCTTACTTTCTTTCCGGTGGAAAGACGTTATTTCGTTTACAAGAAAAGACGGTCAATCAGAAATCAAAATCCGTTTACATTTTTAAAAGTGTAAGTTTTTTTTTTTTCTCTAGATGAAGATCATGAAGCATGAACTTTTTTCTTATTCGTATCTCTTTTTTTTTTTTATCTAATTTCTGTACATTTTCTTTTTACAAATTTTTCTTTTTTTTTTTTTTTAAATTTCATTTACTGCTTTTAGTTTAAAAAAAACTTTAAAAGTTTAGGTAAAAATTTCGTAGATGAAAAAAGTATTGCCAGTTGAGTTATTCATTTTTGTTTGACTCTTATATTGATTTTCTTTATTTAAAAAATATAATGTTTATTCCTGTGGCTTGCCCGTTTTTTTTGTTTTTGTTTATATATGCATTCTTTTCGTGACGCCGAAAAGATTAAAATTTTAAAAAGTTGTTTCTTAGTTTTAAATTAACTTTGTTTATTTTATACAGTGTAACCCGGATATAAGAGAGTTGTCGGGACCGGAGGAGTCTCTTATATCCGGGTTTGGTCTATTTTGTTTATGTAAGTATGGCTCTAATTTGGGACCAGAGAAAATCTCTTATATCCGGGTTACACTGTATACCTTTCCCGTGATGTTACATTTTTAATTGCAAACTACTCTCTTCTAAAATTACATTTTTTTTTTTTTTTTTTTTCTTCTTTTACTTCGATTAAGTGAGAAACATTTTTTTTTTTACAATTTTTCTTTTCTCTTTTTTTTAATTGTAAAGAAAGAGCAATTTAAATTACAAGTTTGCTTTAAAAACTATTTTTTTGTAAATCATTCTTCTCTTGTAACTTAGAAAAAAAATTTCACTTGGAACATTTTTTTTAAATAAGCATTCAGTTTCAGCTGCAAGTTTCTCGTGCAAAAAATAAAATGACAGTCTTGTTTGCTGTTTTGGGAGATTTCAAATAATCTTTAGTACTGAGTCTTACTCTTCTTAACCATTTGTGTTGTTGCAGCTTTAAAAAGATTGTTTTGTTTTGTTTTTTTTATTAGTCTATTTCTTCCGTGTGTAGCAATTATTAATTAAATAATTAAAATTTAATTTCTACGCGGCCGAAACACTTAATTTTGTCATTTTACAAAATATTGAATTATTTGTATTTTCTCAACAAATTTTTTTAAGCTAAAACATAAAATAAAGAAAGTTCTATCTGAAATCGCTGAGATTCAAAATTTTTATTTTTCTCAAAAGCTAAACACACTTTTATGAAGGTTTTTTTTTTTTTTTTTTTTTTTTTTTTTTTTAAGTAATAATCGGAATTTTATTGTTGCTCCCTGCTAAAAAGTTTGCTGAAAATAAAATGTGTTTTTAGTTTACGCAAGAACTAAACAAAAAGAAAAGCTTCTTTTCTTTTAAAAGAAAGCTAAAAAAATGTCATTTTGACACGAGGGAGTAGGGATCGTTTTAAAAACTGCTAAAAACAAACAAACAATGTCTTTAATAATTTACAAAAAATAATAGTGAAAGAAAAATTATTTTAATCCGCTTATTCTAAAATTTTAATTTTTTTTTTTTTTTTTTTTTCTATCAAAATATTTCAAATACTTTTTTATGTTTTTAAGTACTTTTTTTTTTTTTTTTGCCACTCGATCATTACCAACAGCTAAAGAGAAAAAAAAAGCCTATTAAATTTCTTCATTGCAATGATATGTGACCAGTTTTAAGATTATTTTTTTCCATCTTCCCATTCATAATTCATTTGTTTTGTTTACTTTACTTTTAACAACAAAAACACTTAGTTCGGTAAAAAAAGAAAAATAATTCTAAATCTAAACTAGAAAGAAATTCTTCTGTGATTACTAATTGCACTTTTTCTCTTAAATCCCCCAAAAATACGCTTATTATTTTGCAGAATGTAAGTAAGCGAAAGCTGGGATTTCAAACGAATCTTCTTGAGTCTTGACAAATTGACTTAAAAAAAAATCATTTGGATGTTGTAAAAAAAAAAATGTACTTTAAAATTCGGTTATTATCGTCACGTTCTTTCAATTGGAAACTAAGCATTTCCGATGTGTCAACAAATATTAAAACTTTTTTTTTTATGCTATTTTTCTGTGTCTGCTTCTATAAAGGTCCTACTCAGTTTACTCCACAATAAAACTGCAACCCAGCAAATTATTTACAATCATAAATAAGGATATTATTTGGACTTTGATAAAGAATCGAACCAATGACCAATTCTGCTAAAAAGCTAATCTTTCAGTTCAGGTGCAAAATTAGATCTTGTGTTGTCGGCAAGTCTTAAAAATTGTTACCTTCATTCAAAAATCAATTTCACTTCGATGTTTTTTTATTTATTTATTTTTATACTCCAAGATCAGAAACCTCAACTTTGTTTTGTTTTTCCTTATCACCCTCTTTTTTTCCACTTTGAGTCTCTCTCTCTCTCGTGCTACAAAAAATATATTATTTGCTGAAACAATGAGGAAGTGTGACACTCTGACGCTGAGAATGTTTTTTTTTTTTTTTTGTTTTTTTTTCTGCATGACAGATTTAAAAACTGCTTTTCACCCTTTTCTTTCAAACTTACCCTTTCTAGTGTTTACTTACATTAACATGTTTCAGAGTAAAAAAAAATGTATGGTGACAGGATTGAATTGAAAATATTTTATTCTTTCGTGATAATTCTTACGCCAATAAGAATTTATTTGTAAGGATGCCGGTTATTTTTAAAAAAAATGTTCACTGCTTATATTTAAAAAAAGAGAGAGAAAATGAAATTATGGTCAACTCGAATCTCAGGAAATATTTGTGTGTGTAATTTTTAGCAAAAGGAAATTATTCCACCAAATAAACTCAAAGATATGCAAATGACGATGATTCAGAGAGAAAACTGAAAGAACTCTTAGACATGAAGTAATAATAGAAAGCAACTAGAAAGGACTATTGATAATTGTAAGAAGACAGTATACAGGATTGTCAGTAGATAAGATCGGTGAAGATGTTAAAATCAAGCAGGTACAAACATTTGACTCTGTGAATAATAGATGACAGAAAGTGACACAAAGCCTAAGGTACCTTGAAAGAATAGCAAGACATATTCCTGAAACTAAGCAAAGTATTTTTAATGGATAGGAAAATGTCATTAGAAACAAACAAGTGCTAAACTGCAGCTTACTAATATCTAATGTCCTCTACTGCAGTGTTTCAGGACAATCTGCTTACAGATGAAGACTGGAAGAGACTTGGTGACATTGATTCTACAGCAAAATGCCAAGAACGCCATTTACAGAGCATGTCAGCAGCAAGGAATTTTTAAGTCAAATAGAAACTATAAAAAACATTGATTTAGATTCAGAAATAGTCAATTGAAATTTCTGGGACACTTGATAAGGAAAGAGGACATGAGAAATTAGATGCTCACAGGACTTATTGTTGGCAAGGGAAGCAAGCAGAAACAGTGGTAAATCTACTCGATGAGTTCATACAAATGGATGGCAGAACAGGAGGTATTGTGCAGGGTAAAAATTTAATTAAAGCATAAAGCAACAATAAATGAGAAGTTATAGAGAGCCATAAACACCAATATCCCGAAGGGACATAGCACATGAGGAAGACATTTTCTATTTTTTCTTTTTCTTCACAGCTGTTTGAGGTTTCCTATAGCCCCACTGAACTTAAATAAAGGCAATTCAGGTTTGCTATGGTAAAAAATTTTTATCTTGAGTAAAAATCATCACAAAAATGTCACAGCTTATTTTCTCTGAAAAAATGGATTTTCATACTTTTATAGGGGTAAAATATTGAAAAATGACTGTTTTATCATTATTTAAACAAATATCAAGTAAACTTTTGACCTGAACCCCATGAAACTAGGTATTTTCTGAAAGCAAAGGATATATTCTTTCATTTAAAAGTAAAATTGGCTGGTGTAAATGACTCAAAATTTTTATTTCAGGGGGTAAAATGTGAAAAAATAGTGAAAATTTTGCATTTTTTTCTAGTTCTAAACAAACTTTCCTCATTAATGGGAAATTAAACATATTTTTTTTTTTTTTTTTTTTTCTAAGAGTTTAGAAGGAAATCAACATTCCTAGGGGGTCAAAATACGACAAAGTCCATTGGTAATTTTCAATTATATGACTGCCAGGGTTTAAAAAAAATTGACACCCGGCCACAGAAATCTTTAGTAAAAGGCGAAAGATTTATCTACAATTCCTGACCACCAGAAACCAAAAGTAAAATTAAGCCAAATTGACTTTGACATGTTTGGGTGAAAGGTCAGCCAACCAGCCAGCAATAAACGTTTAGAGCAAGTTGTCGTCAGCTTGTAATAAAACCTACCACTCCCAGATAAGAGCAAAGAGTGAAAAAAAAAAGATATGGGGGTCAACATTGGTAGGGCTTGATATAAGGATCTTTTTTCTTTTCTTTTTTTTATCAAACCTATGTTTGAACAATGGCTTGATGTGTTTTGTTTTCTTTTTGACACCCTGTGACCCGGGTGATGACAACAAGCCGTTCCTTTTATTAAATGATGTTCATGCCAAATTAACGAGAAAGGGATGAAGCTAAGATGATATTACTTTGAAGTGAAAATAAATATTTTTTTATATAAAAAAGGGGGGGGATTTTTCTCAAATGTTTAATGCTAACCGTGGAGTGACATTTTCCACAGCCAAATCGAAGATTAATTACCAGTGAATAATTCCATGTGCAAACAATAGCCGTCTGGATCCTATAACGTTGACTGAAAAGGTCCAGAAGTTTACTGATTGATCAAAACCTGTTGCGCATAATTGTGTTTTTCACGGTCAGTTTCCATTATTTCATCTTGATGTTGTCATTTTCAAACGGCCAAGTCATCACGGATTCAGGAAAACAGTTTGGCACAGGTTTGATTAAGAACTTTACATTCTATGAGGTGTTTAAAATGTTACTGACGAATGCAATTTTTCGCCAAATATTTTGTTTAAACACCATGTTGGATTTTCCTATATGACAAAAATAAGCATTTTAAATGGCCTTTTCTTATGAAGTAGAGTACTTTCTGAAATAGATGTTGTCAGGTCAACAGATAGTAGCTCAACTGGCATTCATTGTGGCATACTGTTTTTATAGTAGTACCTCATTCACATACACTCCCTGAACTGAAATGGCCTTATGCCTTTCTTTGATCTTTGACTTCTAATTATTCTTGGGAATGTGAATTGTCTTTTTTGGTGTTTATCTTATAATGACCTTGGTTTGAGTTCATTTTCCACTTTCATCAGATTTCTAGTTATTAAAATCCATAGATTGTTCAGTTTTTTTCTGGATTCATTAGTCCCCCTCCTCCTCTTCATGTTCTTCTCCTTCAGATTCTTTGTCCATTACTATATCCTCAGGTTCCATTCTGCTTCTGAATTGATCTGCATGGGCCAGTGCATTTTGTCCATTTTTCATTAGTATTGCTGTGTTGTGTACTTTCTGTACTACACAGTTTGCCTTCTCTGGATTAGATTCTTTGTCTCTTTTTTTTATACCATACACTTGTTGAAAATGACATTGTTATGGCAGCTCTAATCTGTCTACCCATTAATGCAGAAGGACTTTGTAGTTTGCCAGCATGTGGAATTGTCCTATAGCCTAAGAGTAATCTTGGTAAGTTACTCTCTATATTATCATTAGATGTGGAAAATGCTTTCTCATTTTCACAGTATGCACCATTCTTTCTGCAATTCCATTTGATTATGGGTGGTAAGGTGATGTTTTATGTGGGACACATCCACTACACTTTAGCCACAAGCACAAACTTTCCTTGCAAAATTCTGGCCCATTAAAGTTTTAGGCACCACATTCCTTGAAAATATTCTTAATATTTGTTTTAAAGTGGTGGCTTTTCTGTTAGCAACCTTAATTACTTCATGACATCCTGAAAATAAGTCCACTAAAATTAAAAATATCCCCATGCCTTTAATATGGGTATGATCCATGTGTACCCAAGGCCGTGGTTCTTTTACTTTAGGCTACAAGTGAATTTTGTTTTGCCAAAAGTTTATTTCAGCACATTTTGACCATCTTTTTACATAGTCTTCTACATCTTGAGAATATCCTGGCCACCATACTTGTAATTTTAATCTCATTTGTGTCACTGTTATACCTCAATTTCCATCATCATGTACACTTTTTAGTACTTCTTTTCTTAAACTTTGTGGTGTATTATATCTTTGTATATTGTGCCTTGATTATTTGTCAAGCCTTTCTGCCATTGAATAATTGCTCCATGTGTTTCTTTTTATTCTGTCTGAAATTCTACTTAACACTGTCTCTTGTATGGTTTCCATTCTGAGATGATTTAGGTGTAACATGTCCGTTTCAACCCAGTTATCTTTTCAATTCTCAGATGTTTCTAATTTCTTACTGTCAAAATTTAGTCTGGGTGAGCATCCATGTATGAAATAGTGTTCCCCTTTACATATATGATGTCGAAATCAAAGGCCCTGAGTTTTATAGCCTATCTTAAAATTCTAGATGATGTAACTTTCTGGATTTAAATGTGAACTCTAAAAATTTGTGATCTGACTTTAACAAAATTTTTGTCTTAAAAAAAAATTTTGAGCTCTTTCTGTGCTCTATACTATTAACTTTCACAATATTTGAGTAGTTAGCTTCAGATTTTCTTGACATGTACTTTATTGAATGACTTTCTTGAGATAAAATTGCGGCTACAGCTTTTTTTCTGTTTTGATCAAAGGTTTTTACAATCGTTTTTCTTATTAGTGGTTATTTTAAGCTTTCAATATGCTATATTTTACCTTTGAGTACATTTTTCTTCAAATGGTTCTAGTAGGTCACTATATCTAGATAGATAAAAATTGGTCAGTCCCAAAAAGTATTCTAATTCTTTTTTATTTTTTGGTATAGATATTTCCGATGTTTTATTTGGTCACAACTTGCATTTATCACTATTTATCGTCATACCAGCATTTTTTAATTTGTTTAAAACTTGTTCCTTTTTTTTTTTTTTTTTTTTTTTTAATTCTTTACTGTAAGCACCTGTGCCTACATTGTTTTGACATATGATTGTTTTTAACCCCCTCCTATAGA
The DNA here is from genome assembly GCA_963932145.1 of Acanthosepion lycidas. Lineage (NCBI taxonomy): Eukaryota > Metazoa > Mollusca > Cephalopoda > Sepiida > Sepiidae > Acanthosepion > Acanthosepion lycidas. The sequence goes on from OZ010584.1 coordinate 86,484,353, forward strand.
ACTTTTTCAATTGCCTTTTGAAAAATATGGCTTGAAGTTTTAACGAAGACTAGTCCATCTTAGTAAGCCTATTGGAGTATTAATTGTAGTGACTTCTTTAAATTTTTTGTCAACTTTTATTTGGTTATATGCTTCAACTCAATCTTGGCAAAGTATTTCATTCCTGTTAATTCATGACTTTCTATGTTATGTAAGGAGAATGAATCAGTGCATATCTGATGATCTTCATCTACTTTGTATTCCCTGCATATCCTCAAATCACCATTGGGCTTTCATATTGCAGCAGTTTGTGAGACCCAACTACAAACACCTTGAGTAACTTTCTCCAATATATATTGTTCTAGAATTTTCTGTAGTTTTGCAACTAGCATGGGTAGAATGTGAATAGTATTTTTCAAGATTCAAAATAGATCAGTTGTCTATTTTCTTTTTGATGAATACTCTTTTTATATCCTTTCAACAATCCTGTCAGGTTTTCAGACTTTATACAGTTTATTAATTTCACTGTATCCTTTTTTAAAATGTCTATTCCCTGGAGTCTATGGTGGATTCTGACAGCAATGGGAATAATCTGAAAGTGTTTTTTTTTTTTTTTTTTTTTTTTTTTTTTGGTCTCAAAAGTTGCTTTAAAGAAGCCTATAGTTTTGGTGACAGGTCCTTCAAATTGTTTTAAATTAAGATTACTTTTGTTTAATTTGGGTTTCCCCATTTTCCCCAGAAATTCTTTGGGGTCAAGATAAAATTACTCCCTGTGTCAACCTATATGGGAAAAGTTATGTCATTCAATTTTTCTCTACTTTTTGCAGGTCTTCTTATCAAATATAATTCTGTATTTTCAATATGAGGCTTTATATTTTCTACCCTTTCTATTCTTTTTTTGTATCTGCACACAGATTGGAAATAGTCTTTACTTTTACAGTTTAAACATAATTTTCCTAGGGCTTGACATTTGTTTTTTTCATGTTCTTTGTCACAATACTTGCACTTAATTAGGATTTTAGTTGTATCATATGCTTCCACATTGTTTTTAGAATTATTAAACTGATTAATTCTAATTGCTGCAAGAATTTTACACTTGCTTTTAAAGTCATGTCATTTGCTTGTAGCCACTTTAGGATCTTATGTTTGTATGTAACGTCATATGCACCTTCAATTAGTCTTAGAAGGATCAATTTGTCTTCTATAGATATTTTTCTTGAACCTAGTTTTTCAAATTCACAATATCTTGATAGTTCTTTCAATCTGTTGCATTACAGCAGTATTCATTTTGGTTCTGTCTATTTTACAGAATTTTTGTTCTTTCTGCAATAACCACTTTTGTTTATTTTTATAATTGTTGAAATTTCCTCGTATATTAAGTTTTCCAATATTTTGGGGTACATCATAATGGATATTTTCTTTATGGCTTCACATCCTACTGAAGCCAAAAATAAATCAGTAATTTTATTCTCCCCTCTGGAGGCTTTCTTGTGTTTCAGTTTCTTTACCCTACCCAATGCTGCTAAACATCTAATCTACATTTCTATGTACACCAGTTCATCCAACAGGGTTAGGGATCCTATCAGTGGTGCCATATTGTTATGAAGTAGTTGTCTCTGGAATAGATGTTGTCAGGTCCACAGATGATAACTCTTCTTGTATTTATATCAGTACCTCATTTACATACAATACTACAACTTTTCTTATAGCGTACCTTAAGCTTTCTAAATTTGATTTCTCTTGTGTGTGTGCGCATATACATGTAGGGATTGACTAGTCAACCTAATAGGTGAGTATCCTCAGATACGGGTGGCCAGCTATTCTCTTTTTTTCTTTTTTTTCTTTTTTTCTCACTCTCACTCTCTCTCTCTCTCTCTCTCTTTCTCTCACTCTCTCTCAGTGTGTGCACTGAATAGGTAAAAATTAATTTTTCATTTTATAGTTTTTAATTTATTTTATTTTTTTTTTTTTTTTTTTTTTTTTTTTTTGTAGCCTTATTGTGAATTAAGCATTTTGTGTGTGTGTGTGTTTATTTGTGGATAGTCCTTAGATCTTTCAGTCTTTTTTTTTTTTTTTTTTTTTTTTGTTCTTTTGCAAGTAGTTGTGATCCCTTTGAATAGAAAGGGATTCTGATTCAGGCATTTGATATTTCTCCTATTTCTCTCTAATGATTGCCAATCAAGCAATACTCTCAATAAACAAACAGCTTGTTAGATAAACATTACAGTGATTGTTCTGTTACAGATACTTTATAGATATGTGGATAAATCTCTAGATTTCTGATGGAAAAAAAACTATTTTTTTTTATAAAAACATTCTCTCCTTTCTTTTCAATGCACTTAATTCGGTGGTGATTATTAATGGCATAAATCTGACATTTCATATCAAAACTGAACTAATGTTGGGTTACAGACTTAAAAATCCACCCTCATACTGACTTAGTTTAGTACAAGGCTACAATTTTATAATTTATGAACAAAATTGCAGTATAGACTCCAAGATTAGCTTGTTGACTATTTGGGGTCTCAAGGTGACTTACAACTTTGTAAATCCAAATTAGCCAATAATTTTAAAAGATTACAAAGGTCACCCTTTTTCAAATTCATCTTTTGATGGTGTGAACAAGATGTTTTGTAGATTGCAGAAAAATGAAATTTAGTTTTGACAGCATCCCCCCCACCGCAAAAAAAAAAAAAAAAAAAGAAGCAAAATAAAAGTAAAACTTAATTTTGAATTTCTTCAAAAATTACCTGAATTTTAAATAGATTGGCTGAGATAATTATTCTATTTTTAATAAAAATCTATCTGTGGCATCTTATTCTAAACGCCTCTTCAATTTAAATATTCAAATCATATACTTAATGAAAATAATTGTTTCAAAACGTTAAGTACTGTTGAGTTTCAAATAGGGTGGTTGAAAACTTTTATAATTCTTAAAGAATCACTTTCACTTTGTCTTAAATTAAAGGGTGGGAGGATATTTGCTGAATATTAAATGTAAGGGGTAATTGTCCCGGCTTGTCTAATTTAAAACTTAAGGTAATTGTGAATGCTAAAACAAGTGTGTACCTTACTCTTTTTATTTATTTATTTATTTATTTAAAACTTCGCTTTTGGTCGATTCAATTATCAAATAGATTTTCAAAGGTTTCACAGTGGGGTAATGGATAGCAGCTCAGATTGAGGAATTGGAGAGCCAAATTCAAATTACAATCAAATCCATTACATTCACTTACGTGCTAATACTTTTGGGAAAGGTATGAATCCTCCTCTTCTCCCCGCAGCTATGAGTAAATAGCAGGACAGCCTGGGTTCTATAGCCTTGGATGGCAACTGGTCTACTGAAGGAAGAAATGGCAAACTACTGCATGGAAATTCTGCCTCATCAGTCATGTATCAAAAGATACATGATCGCCTAAGCGTGTATCACGCATGGCACATAAGTGACTGACATTTCTTAAAGCAATAGGATAGCTTGACAGTACAGTACCCATCTCCTCTTCTCTTGCAAATTTCACCTGTTTGGATTTCTGAAGAACTTTAAAATGAAAATTTTTCTTTGCTGTATCTACAGCATGGTGTATTATCTGAACTTTAATATAATTGAATTTTATTTTGTTTAAAAAAAAACATCCACTCTTTACTAGTGGAACATGTTCGTTTTTTTTGCTTTTTTTTTTTTTGTTTTTTTTTTGTTATATATATATATATATATATATATATATATATAAAATCAGATGAGCATTTATTTTCATTATCGATGAATGACTAAAATTAAATGTGCTTCTTGCAATTCATGACATACTTATTATTTCTGTCAAAGTTTACAACCATGTCCAAACACTAGTCTCTGAAGGTTAAGAAAAAGGATTTTCTCTTAATATTTTTTTTTTTTTTTTTTTTTTTTCTAGCAACCAATTCGCTAGTGTTTCGAGTTCAATCCTCATTGGCGCTCCACTATCGTGACCTCATATTTCGTGTAAATTAAACCGAGGACACGCTTGTTATCCTGAAGTTTGCTTCTGCCCTTCCCTGCATCTTAGCTTATCTCTCTCTGTCTTCCGTCCCGGTCTTGTGTCCAGTTGGCTGCTTTGACCTAATTTTTTTTTTTTTTTTTTACCTCCCCCCACCCCTTCCTTTTTCACACACTTCCGTCCTCTCGCTCGCTCTTACTCACTTGCTTGTCACTCTTCTATGCTGCAGCCTTCACCATTAACTCACCCATCTTCCCGCAACCTTCTCTGCTTGGTTCCCTTGTTTACAACCAAAAGAGGAAGGAGGACTTTTTATTTTTCTTCTCATCACCTTCTCTCTTACTCTCTCCTTTAAAGTTTTTCTGCCTTTGTTATTGAAAGGCCAGCACATACGCCTTTTTTAGAGCCTAAGTTAAGTATTTCAAAAAGTATTTTCAATTCTTCAAATGTTGTTCCATTGACAACATTACCATAAGTTTTCATTTTAATAAACTTTACTACACTACACAGACTGGCAGGATAAAATGTTAGTTTACCTGTAAAAAGTTCTCTGAAATGTGTGCTGTTTTTTCAAGTGACTTAGAATGATTGATCCGAATCCCTTTTTTGTTTTTAATGCGTTTTACTTTTGTGTACACATTTAAAAAAGAAAAAGACTCCTGAACTGAATTCAAGAAAAACTCTAATGCTTGCGTCATTGATGGGGAGGGCAATAATCATCAATATTCGTTCTGCATTGTAAAATGTTTTTATGGCCTTTTTACTGCTCTTTGAATTGAAACTGCATAATTTTAAATTCAGTTTATTGAAATAAAATGAACTATTGAGCTATTTTTAGACTCTGTCTGGTTCCATGATGGGAATTCTCTTCTATGTTCCGTGTCTCGTTGGGACGTTGGTGATCATGGCTCTCTACAATTTCCCATCCTTGGACATTGTTACCAGACCTTAAAATACCCTGAGGGTCTGAATAGTATGCAGTGTCCGTTCATGTTTTTATTGGACATGGAGTTCAGTTCACGTATTGACCAGAATTGCATCTTTAGTTTTTACTTGCACACGAGTTCTTTAATATTAAATTTTACTTATGTGAAAAATCTTTCTTACTTTCTTTATTATTATTATTATTATTAGTAGTAGTAGTAGTAATAATATACCACCAGCAGTAAAAATTGACAGGTGGGTCATTTACTTAAGGGACTTTGATATTTCTGCTTGGGATCAGTGTATTTTCTACACACACTCACAAGAATAAATTCAATAAATATAGACTGAATAGTGAATATCATTACTTGTCAGTGTTTGCCGAAAGGTAACTTGATGTCAATAATTTGATAGAGCAATATTAAAAAGAAATGAGAATCAAAAATAACTGCAATTTACAACTGAATGTTTCATACTTGGTATTTATCTTGAAGTGGGATATAAAAGGGGTGGGTGTTGAAAAGTTCTCATCCCAACCAGGAAGTGATTGAAACCTTGAGCAAGAGGAAAACATTGGCCAAAAGACCATCTACTATAATGAAAAATAGGAAAAAGGGATATATAGGGATAAAAGCAAAATAGAACTGAATTCTGATGTAAGAGAGTATGCCTAAAGGCTGATTGGTATGAGAAACAATCCCAAAATATACAACAAAGATATTAAAATTAATTTGTAGGGAGCAGTTAATGTTTTGGAGGGGTGCATCAGAAGCAACAGTACAAGAAAGTTGATAGAAATAGATTGAACACTGAACAGCAAAAAATATGACTTTGCTTAAGTCCCACTTGTTTCCAGAAATAGCAGAAGGTGAAATATTCCTACATGATGGATCATCTTACCATATTTTTTATCAATTCACCCCAAGCAAGGCAACAATAACACTAATATGCAAGCAGCTACTGGGAGCAAAAGAGATTAAGACTTTGGAAACCCAGTCTTAAACTGAAAACCAGGGATAAACCTCTTGTTCAAAAGACCGAGGAGGAATGTGAACCAGACGATAAACAAACCTATCTACTCCTATTGAAGAAAAAAATAAATAGCAAATAAAATTTCAGAGTCTAGGCAGACATATTTGAAGTATAGAGTTGAAGTAGTCTTTAGAAGGAACCAGAAACAAGATTGGCCTGCCAAAGGCCCTAACCTTAATATAATTGAACATATACGGAAATAGTTGAAAACTTTGGTGTATAACACAAAGCCAAAGAACTCACAAGAACTTTAGGTTCGGTATTAAGAGGAATGGCAGAAAATTGTTGGTGAAAAAAATTTTTAATTTGTATTCCTCCATCTCCTGTCATTGAAGCTGCAGTTCATGCCAATGGGAGCTATACTAAATACTGATTACAGCTTTTAATGTTTGTGAATATATAAATTATTTTGTGTGTTTTTAGTGTTTCTTCCATGAATAAAAGAAGTTAATTTAAGTTTATGGCTTATAAATTTTAGACACGTTATTTTCAGTCTCACAATACATTCTTGAATGGATCCGTATGAATACAACAACTTGCATTACAGTCCTGAATTGACCACAGATATGCTGTTCATGAAAGTATCTTGTCAAATATTTAAAACTGCTTAGTAAAAAATAGTGATGTTCGTTTGTTTTTTTTTGTTTTGTTTTGTTTTGGGTTTTTTTTGTTGTTTTTTTGCTAGGTGGTTCGTTTCCTATCTATCTAGTTTCAAATTTGCTTTATTTATGGAAAGGAGTGTACTCAGTATTGCTGATATCAGCAGTGTGGACATTTGGAATCAATACCTCAAACTATGGTCTAAAGATCACTTGAGGTAAGAAACTGACAGTCATCAGTGTTGGTTCATATGTCGGCATTTGCTCTCTATATATATATGTGTGTGTGTGTATGTATATATATATATATATATATATATATATATAGTTTACGCATACACAATGCCAGGTAGTTATAAGTAATGTGTTGGTTTCATTATCATTTTTTTCTAGGTCAGAAAATATTTATGCTAATTTTAAAAAAAAATTTTTTAATTTTTTTTATTATTATTAATGATTCTAAATAAATACCAATAAGATACTGATGAGGTCAGTCAAGCTGGTGTAATTATATAGAGCATTGGTATTGTCCAAGAATGTTGTTTTCTCTGTATTTGTTGTAGCATTAACAGCTGTTAAATATCAACAGCAAGTTCATTTTATTTTTATTTTTTCAATACTCATTAATGCTTTATCTTCAGTTCATTCAGTCTTAATTATCTCCCCTTATAACACCTGAAATATTTGTAAGTAATTGCATTTAAGTGAATACTGAATTGTCATGTACCTGGGTTTTTTTCTTGGTTAATTATTATATTAAAAATAGAAATGAAAAGCAAACATATTTATATCATTCATATAGTCACTTGATAGTTATTTCTAAGATTAGTGAATTACAAAAATTCTTTTTTTTTTTTTTTTTTGCATATATAATACATAGGTACCTCAATGAGATTGCTAAAAAAAAGAGCATAGCATGAATAAAAAGGCTTTAAACTTGATGAAAATAATTTTTTACTGTTTAAATATTTATTATCAAGACGAAAGATCAATGTATTTTGGGGGTATTTTTTTAATCATTCCTAGCGCGTCCTAAATTTTTGTTAAAAATTTTGTCTTTGTTTTAGTCAGCAAAATTGACAGAAGATTGATCATGTCAACCATTTTTTTCCATTTTATAAACAAAAATGAAAATCTGTTTAAAATTCTTTTAAAAATTAATTATAACTTTTCAAAATTTATTTTAAGAAAATTAGAAATTATAAAGTTTATTTGTAATATTTTTGAGCAAACATTACTTACTTTCTGCACCAAAAAAAATGTAGTTTAAGAATAAGACAAAGCAGGTCTTAACATTTGGTGTCACTTGACAAGTGTTAAAGTGATGATTTCATCATGTATTGACAGCTTACATGAGGCAAAGTTATTGTACGGAAGGACAGAAGTGACATAATTTAGATTTAAGTGAGCCATTTATTTGCCTCATTATTTTTAAGGGAAACTTTCAGCGCTCTAATTTTTTAATTTTTTTTTGTACTTAGCTTTCACCTAAAAAAAATTAAGATAAGATTGTTGAGACTGAGATAAAATTTCATAAAAAAGGTATCTAATTAATTTATAGGTACCTTTCTTGTGAAATTTTATCAAAAGTGTACATAAAATACTATAATTTTATGTACATTTATGACATTTTACTGTGTTTCTGAATTTCCATTCATTTTATTAATTTCCATATTTCGTTTATGGAAAAATGTCATAACTGATATAATATAAGATTGCATGTAAAAATTAAATCCAAAAATTTCATAATTGTAGGTTCCATTTTCAGTTGAAATTGAAAAATCAAATTAACTTCTACACGCATGTTTCACACGAACAATTTGAAAAAATAAAGGGTGTAACAAAGGGGAATAACATTACATTTTATTGTTTTCATGTATGGTCTTCCGTACATTTGAATTAAGCTGTTTTATGGACACAAAAGCCATGCAAAAATGGGTTTTATAATACCCCAGTATTCTGTTGATTGTAATAAGCTTTACAATTTATAATCTGTAAAGATAGATCTATTTAATAACACCATTGACTAAACTGTACATAATTTTCACTAATTTTAGAATATTTAACGACATTAATGTAATAATAAAATAATTTAAGAAATAACAAATAATTCTTTTAAAAATTCATTTTTCATTGAAAAGTTTTTTGCTTTCAGACAGTATTATCCACATTCATAAAAGCAACTAAAAGCATTTGAAATTAAATATTTTTTGTTTTATTGAGTTTTGTATGTTACAATTCAGAGATGATTTTCAGGTAGAGTTGGTCCAACTAAAAAAGAAAAAAAAAAAGCCCCAAAAAAACCTGATTTGCTTTCCTCAAATCCTTGTGCTTTTAACTAATATAATCACTAAATTGTATTTCTAAAGTTTTCATAAAATTAGTTAGATGGGTAATAAATATAAAAAAATATTTTTCCCATGACTTTAAAAAAGGAAAATGTATTTATAATAATTTCCATCATTTGTGAACAGTTTCTGAAAGTTTCATTAAAATCTGACAATTATTTTTGTTTTTACAAGATTTTCCAAATTAATGTGTCATACAATAAAAAAAATTAAAAAAAAAACTTGTTAAAATTTTATGTTACTTAGGAGTTCCACTGATACAAAGAGAAACAAGTTTTTTTTTAATCCAAAGTTAGAATGTTCTGAAAAGAGGGAAAAATTTTTAAAAGTAATTAAAAAAAAAATACTTTGTTTTTTTTTTTTTTTTGTTTTTTTTTTCTCGTAATAAACATTTAGATGATAAAATTTTGTTTTCATCAAGTTTGTCATTTTTTTCATCATGCTATGTTCATTTTTTAGCAATCTCATTGAGGTACCTATATAATACAATTGCATATATTAAAACAGTTATTACTTTGATAAATGTCTTCTTTTTTTTTTTTTATTATCGGTCACTATAATTTAATGTAAAGATCCGGCAGGGATTCAAACAGCAAAACTAATTGTCCAATGAAATTAAAGAAGTTTTAGAGTATATATAGCATACTCATTTAGTCCATTGATTTAAATGTAGCTGCTTTGTATTTTTAATTCATTACATTTCACACTTGTCAGCCATGAGAACAAAACATTTGAAATATTTCATTGTATTTATTCTTAATGAATCATCCTAACATGGCTATGTAAAAATTTAATGACATTCCTTTTTGACAGACAGTATTGCACAACATATTGAGGCTATTACATAACGTTACATATATTAAGGTCATTAATAAACCTTATTTGCTTATTTCAAGTTGTCAAATCTTTTAAAAAAGAATTTTTAAAAGAAAGTTTTTTTTTTTTTTTTTTTTTTTTTGCTTAATGCAAGGAAATTGTATTTCAAAACATTTGACAAACATCCCTTTTAAAAAAAAATCCTTTTTCCTGTAGCATTGTTTTCTAAAAAGTTTGCACAAAAATGTATTGTTGATGTACTTTGCTTATTGTTGCCAAACATGTTTCATTCTAAGAGTTGGTCATGCTCTTGAACTGCCAAAATGTAACAAAAGAAACAACACAATAAAGTGTTGTTTCTTTTGTTACATTTTGGCAGGTAAATTCTTCAGCTTTCTTCAGGTATACAGCCCATAATGAAAAAAAGACTTTTTTTTTTTTTTACCAAAATAGTTGGTTGAACATAAAAATAGTGACAAATATTCTGACTGACCACCTGGCTCAGCTCAGCTCTGTCCACACCTTTTTTTTTTTTTTTTTTTTTTAATAGCTGTAGATATTAGGTTGGTGCAAAAATAATGACGTAATAATGTCGTTTTTTGACGTATTTTTAACGTCAAAAAACAACATTATTACGTCATTATTTTTGCACCAACCTAATAGTATCTTCTTGACAGGGTATCTGAGATATTTTTATCAAGGCAAAATTTTGACACTCTACATGATGTTTGTGGGAGAGAAGAATTGCTGAATATATTGTTTTACTCACATTTTAAAGTTTGTTCAGGATTCTTGATGCCACTTCTCTGAATCTTTTGAGGGTATTAGTTTTGAAAGTCATTTTTTGCATCTCACAAATGTTCTATCCAATTAAAAGGTACATGTGAGGGAGAAAAACATTGATCTGTTTAGTTGGGAGTTCTTCATCAGCAATATCTTTTTTACTATATATTGCTGTCTGTTCAGATTTTGGTTTAACTGCAATCTAGTTTAGCTTTCTTGGAGTGACAAGTTCAAAAAGTGTGTTTTAGTATCTGTTGCTCTTTAAACATTTTTGGTTTAAATCATTAAAGTATATAATCCACTTATCAATTCAGTAAAATATATGCACATTTGAAAACACCTGAAATATTAAATAAACAGAATCAAAAATCATCAGAAAGTCTCAAACTTGCCTCTAGAAGAAACCTGCCCGCCATGTCCAGCATAAACACAAATGCATGAAAAGAAAGTTTTTGTTACTTGATTTGTTTTTTTTTGTCCCGAGGAAATTCTTTGCCTTTTCTTAAGTTGACAGTTTAAAAATGTTTGTATTAGTAACTTTTTTTTTTTTTAATCTTGGGGAAAACATAATGAAATAATCTTCATGACCTTCTCCATGGTTTGGAATTCAGAATTTTCCTTCTCTCAGACTGGTTGCCACCCAAGGCTGATGAGTTCTGTCTTTCCTCCTATTTAGCCCATAGCTGGGAGAAAGAAGAGATGGATTCATTTATTTTCCCAAAGGTGTGAAAGTGACTAGCCAGAATTTGATCTCTACTCTCCAGTTCAACTTTCTGTGCTGATATCCATTACACTACCAGCACAGTCCATATTTTAATAATCTCAATAGGAGAGCAACCCTTAAATATCAGCAGAAAGCCAAGGACATATTTTATTTACATTTTAGATTTTGCTTGTACTTTTCTCCTTACTCTGCCATGGTAGACCTGGGCAGCTCAAGATGTGTTTCTTCCCCATTGATCTTTGATTTTCCTTTCTATTATCATTCAAACACAAAGCTGTAATAGGAATTACTTAATGACTTAATATTTACTAAACTTAGTATGACACCAGGCTGAATAGATTGTCTTATACCAAACTTTCCTTCCAGTTGAGAAAAATCACTACCTGAAATCAATAATAAGGTATAAAAATAAATAAGACACTTTCCTTAAGCAGGAGAGGATAAAAAGTTATGTATGTATGTATGTGTGTGTGTGCGTGCGTGCGCATATATATATATATATATATATAAACACACACAAAAAAAACTTTTGTAGAACAATATCAACAAGGTCTGTCTATCCAATAGATTTACAAATTTTACAAATGTTGTTTTGTGCAATTGGTAAACTTTACAAAGTTTGTGTTCCAGGGTATTTTTCAATGTTGCTATATTTGTTGTCGAGGGTTTTTTTTTTTTTTTGCTAATCATGTTCCCTAGTTTGCTGGAACCAAAAAGAGTTCTTATGTGTGCAATATTTTTCAATATTTGTATAAAAAACTTAGTAGATAATTCTCTCAGTTTTAGTATAAATAATTTACTTAAAACCTGACAAATGCCATAATTTTCTTTTTTGTTTTAAAATTTTTACTTTCCAGATATTAAATGTTGATTTCTTTTTTTGACAGCACAAGTAAGCTAGTTCATTATTTATGTAAACAATTTTGATCTTGATTGGCCAATGTCTTTAGGAATAATAACAACTTCCATTCTTTAAGTTAGCCAATGATATTTACATTGAATATTTTCATTTCACTCAAGAAATGTTCAAAATTTTTAAAATAGACTAATAATGATCCTAATTTTTCCAAAAAACAATTTTGCCCTATTTCTTGATGGTTCCAAAATAACTTGCCTTTTGCCTACATTTTATGAAATCTGCCTAGTTGTTCATATTTCATGCTTAATTCTTAAACAAACAAACATCCAAGATGCCAATTTTAAATATCTAGGATTGAATGTATTCCAGATTCTGAAAAAAGAACAAGAATCTGTAAGTACTCCATTTAAGGATCATGAAGGCATCCATACTCTAACACTAGAACTATTTTTGTTAATGAATTTCAAGTTAGTGTACCCAAAGATATAGTAAATTTTCACTTTTCTTGACACCTGTTTCACTTCCATTAGACTTACTTCTGTCTGTGGAGCATGAGTTTGCCATTCCAAGTTTTTGATAGCAGCTGTCAACTCAATAAAAAAAAAAAAAATCTTATTTTTCACTATTTTCACATTCAGCTCCTTTTTTTTTTTTTTTTTTTTTTTCTTTTTTTTCTTTAAGTAGAATGCAGACTAGGCTAACTCGAGAATATTATAGTTTAGCATTCTTTATATAATGATAGGAAATGTTTATAAATTTAACATTTTTCACATTATCTCCTGAAACTTAAAGCGAAACCTGTTAAATTTATAAACATTTCCTATTTGTTCCTTATACTCTCTCTCTCTCTAATAAATAAATGAATATATATATATATATATATATATATATATATATATATATATGATGTTGTTCATCATTTGGTATAATTGCCAAACAATGAGAAACAAAATAGATATTTATTATTAGTATAAATTTCAGCACTTATTTTTTACATCCAGTCCTGTTTTATAAGTGCTGAAAAGTTCTTACCCAGTTCATTATTTGGTTATATCATCTTGATAAAGTTGTGGACTTTTTGACACCTCCTATATGTATGCACATTTAAATAATGTATTTAGGCAGCAGACTTTCATATACATATTAAAAACAACAGACAAGGGTCATGTTTGCTTTTTGTACGTTAATATAAAACTTGCTTGTAAACAAACAAGAATAGTTATTAAAAAAAAAAATACTAAAACAATTTTTTTTTTTTTTTTTTTTTTTTTTTTTATGTCGGGTGAATGAGGTAATTAAGTATAACTTATATGAAGAAAAATACATTTAATAGAAAAAATTCAATATATTAAAAACAAATTGTACATATATTCAATATGAATAAGACGTCTTAATAAACCACCACTCAGCTTCTAAAATAGCCTTGATGTGACCTTGGATGCATCTACATACTTGGATCAGGTAGTTCTTGTTCATGTGCATGATGATGACCTTTAATAAGTTCTTGGTATTGTGGGGCTGCTTCTTGGTTTACCTCTTGAGACCCTATATATGCACTAGTCTAAGGAATTCTAATCTGGAGAGCTAGGAGGCCTCCTGTCGAGGGTGACATGATTGTGAAAATTATCACTCAACCATTCCTGGATCATGTGAACCATGCAGGAGGAAGACATCCTGTTGGGACCCTTATGGTCATGTTCAGCATGTAGTGGTTATCATGACATCACTGCTCACAACTTCCAGGACAATCACAGATAATGCAAACTTAGTGTGCATTACCATGGATACCTCTGTAGGGTTTGTACAGAATCACCTGTTGTTTCTCTTATTCACCTGGCCACTTTCAGAAAGTTTATCTCCAAGTTGTTGTGGTTCATGTACCTTTTCATTAACTGTATCAAGTTGGAATCTGTGGTGTTAAGGCACTCAATATATCTGAAAGAGAAATAGAAATGCTAGCATTTAGCATGCTGTATAACATTAAGCCATTTTCTAGCCTGCAAAAGTTATTTGCAACTCAGAATGTAACAAAAGTGATAAAGAAAAAGAAACTAAGGAAAATTGGTTAAACTATAATATAAAATTAAAAATTAAAATGTCAGTGTTTCCTCTCCTTCATGCATATGTAGTCCTAAAAGACAAAATGTGTCACATGAAAAAAAATTTTCCACTATGTTATTAATTCTCCCAATATATATAATATATTTATTATTACTTCAAATGTTATTTTTAGTGGATACTTGTGTTGGAATATTATGTCTACCAGTTTGCACACTCAAGGAAACTTAAAAATGTGCTCTCCAGTAGGATTGAAACCTGCATCACAGTTCAATAAGTTTCTATTTACCCTTTAAGGAATGCATATCTTGTTCTGATCTTCTTTGAAAGCCATATCTGGTCAATTTCATATCCAAAATATAAACAGTGATTTCTAAAAAAATTAATGGATTTTTACTTTTAATCTGACTTTTTATGACTTAAAACATTATTTTTAGTGGATAACTGTTTGAGTAGACCTCCTCCCCACAAGTTCAGTCTGACACATAGTTATTAGCTGAATTTTTTTGTTGAAATTTTCACTGAATAATGTTCAGTCTGCCATATTAATGTTCACTAGGAAATTAAATACATTAACAAAGAAGGAAGTCATGAAAAGAAATAGGGTTTTTACAATTCTTCATCGTAATTAAGTGTATGACTCGGGGAAATTATTTCAAAATGGCTGCTGAGTCAGGGAATATAGACAAACTAAGGATATACTAGGAATTGGAGTGGGATTTGACTCTTTTAATCTTTTATTCCTTATCTATAAACTCTTCTGCTTCTACCAGAATGTTGTTTATTACTTAGGTTTTTCTTGAAAAATTTACAATGTTGCTTGGGAGAATTTACTACATTTCTTACCTTCTATGTACCATGTCCCTTAAGAATGTGGCTAAGCATGGCTCTCTACAACTTCCTATCCCTTATAGTCCTTAGCATCATTTCTTTGCCAAGTCTCCTGGCCTCATTCACTCAAGCTTATCAAGTAGGTGGCCTGCTGCCTTCCCCTGTCTCTCTTGCTCTTGATATGCTCTGTGAGGATTATGTTTTCCTAGCACTCTTTCCTCATTATGTGTCAAAGAAATTTCAACTGTCTCTAATTCTGAGTATATATTCTTTTTTGTTATGATTTTCTTTAAAACTTCCTTGTTGCTTGCTTACTCTGTTCATGACTTATTTAACTACATTGCTCCTCCCACCCACTCACTACCAACTATATTAAATTACAAGGCTGGATTTTAACTAAGTTAAAATTAAAACCTGTGATTGCATTTAAGAGGCCAGATTAACCTGCTAAAACAGTTCACAAACTAAATCAAAGTAACAAGGTTAAATAATCTCAAAATTGTCCACAGTGTAAAACCAGCCTCCTTTTCAGGCTTAATTTCAAACATTTCCTCTTTTTGTATTTAATTCCACCAGACACACCTGTAAAATTAGTCTCCCTAATATCTTTTACTTATTTCCTTCTGCCCGTCATAATTTTTTTTTTTTTTTATCAATTCATCTTGAGCAAGGTGAAAATGCCACCAAAGTTCAAGTGAGAATGAAAGAGATTGAGAAGACCTTGGAAGGAACTGGAAACCCAGTCTTAAATAGGGAACAAGGAACAAACCTCTACTCCTGTTCAGATGGCATAGAGAGGAGTGTGAACCAGACAATAGATGAACTTACCTACTCCTATTGAAGAAAAAAAAATAAATATTAAATAAAGTGTCCATTTCGGCAAATATGTTAAAAGTATAGAGAAGTAAACTTTAAAAGAAACCGAAAACCCAATACTAATAGTAAACAGAAAATGAGATAAACCTTTGCTGCTGTTGAAAAGATTGGGAGGAATGTAAACTGAACAAATTTTGCCACATTTTCTTCAATTCTGTCTTAAGACTTTGGCTTCAGTCCTGCGTTATTTCAGCATAAACATCTGTAAT
Organism: Acanthosepion lycidas; assembly: GCA_963932145.1. NCBI lineage: Eukaryota > Metazoa > Mollusca > Cephalopoda > Sepiida > Sepiidae > Acanthosepion > Acanthosepion lycidas. The sequence goes on from OZ010584.1 coordinate 86,500,365, forward strand.
TAAATTACAAATTTCTTTTCTCTCCCTATGTTAAACCCTCTTATTAATCATGGTAACTATTGCCTTCTATCACAGGCTCAAAATTGACCCATGTAAAAAATGAATAAAATTTGATATGTACATAATATAACAGATTGAAAAATGAAGACAAAGAAATTTGTAATTATGTTTTGTTCTTGGAAACAATTAGAATATGCAAATGGGGATTCAACTGAAATTTCTATTTTATTTTTTTATTTTTTTGCTTAGTGAATGACCTATAATGAAGTGACCAGCGATAGGACCTAATGCTTTTCTTAAGAACAGTGTGGTGTTTCATTTTAATCATTTCTTACACAATAATTACTGCATTATTCTGTATGAAATCATTAAAATTAAAGTTTTCAGTAATCTTTTTATCTTTATTTGATGGCATATAAGGTGCACTCTTTTTTTTTTTTTTTTTTTTTTTTTTTTACTAAAATATCTTATATGCTACATAGGTAGGTTTAAAATTTGCGATAACCAACCAAAATTAGCTACCTGGCAACTCCTATTAGCTTAGACTTTAGAGTAACTTTCATATACCTATTGTCACTAATTAAAGGCTATTATACAGATTAAAACTGTTGTCATTGATAATATTCATTATATTAAGTTCATCATCTTTAATATTAGTACTTTGTTTCACTAAAATTATATGCAATAAATTCAAATTATATATTTGTAAGATCTTTGTTTCATTAATATTTTTCTTGTGATAACTTCCGGTTGCATTGGTATAAATACAATCAGAATTTTTATATCCTAATTATTCCAATAAGACATTTACAAGACACAGGTTGTACAGATCATATAAAGGATATAAGTTTTATAGGCTTGTTTTTTTTTTTTTTCCTATTATTTTTTTGTTTAATTGTAATGATGGCTTTCTTAACCAAAATAATACCTCATAAATATAGCCTAGGCTGTACCATTTACTAATAATTTTACTAATTACTAATTTTTTCTTGGTTTGCCCTGCTAAAATTGGAGTGTGTCAAATATGGTCATTACCATCCATGATTTAAACAGCAGATGTTTCTTATTTTGATTTGTTTTTATGCTTATACATTTTAAAGAATTTCCTTTATTTACCTTTTTTTTTTTTTTTTTTTTTTTTTCTCAAAGTACTGTTAGGCAATTGAATGAGAGAGTGAAATTCTGTTTAGTGTGTTTTGTCCTCTAGAAAGATTTCATCAGAGGCTTCTAGAAGACAAAACACATTACACAATATTTTCCACTTTGTTGTTCATTTGCCTAATATTGTTCTGATATATGAATATATATACATCATATTCTCCCATAAAATACTGTCAGTCATTATTATTAAATATTCATTTGTTTTATTTTTATATATATATATATATATATATATAGAGAGAGAGAGAGAATGTGTAAATTGTCACATTTTTATACTTTTTCTTTCACACATATGCATTGTTTTTGATTTTGTTGACTGAACAGTATAGTCGGGTCAGTTGGGCACTGTCTTTGAGAAAAAGGGCATTCTGATGCAATTCACTCTCTCAGAAATTTGACAACAGCATGCTGTACTCCTTGGCATTTGTGCCAGAAGCTCCAATACAAACATTTCAGTGTGTTTGGGTGTCAATCTGAGAATCATGCAGTGAATTCAGAAAAATTTGGAGGAGTCTAATGGCGACTACAAAGGTACAGCAGCTCAGAAAACTCACTCTGATTATTCTGATAAGTAAAGAACTCCCGAATTTGTTAGTCATGGCCTCATACTCAACATAGAGGCCTACATCAAGTGCCTTGAGGATGTAGTGCTGCCCTGGGTTAAGAGGGTGGCTGCTGGAAAACCCTAAATCTGGCACCAGGTCTCTGCACTATGCTACACAAGCAGGAGAACTCAGTCATGGCTGGCAGACCATTTCTGTAACTACATCACACCTTAACTCCACAGACTACAACCCCCTTGATTATTATATGTGAGGGCACATTTGAGCAAGGCACCAACAAAACTTGGAAAAAAAACATAAACTGAAGGCAAGGATTATGGCAGCCTTCATTAACTAAGGCCATGGTTGAAGCCAATGGTGATTTTATTGAATAAATGTACTCTTACATATTTGAAGGTATTTTTGCGTAATTTTGGTAAATATATCTGTTAAAATGAGATGTCAGTGTTATTTTCATTTTTGAGTAATTTAGACAATTTATCCGTTGCACCCCGTGTGCATATATATAATTTTTTTTTTTTCTTTATATTGCAATTTTCAATCAAGGTATTTGCACCAGTTAGTAGATACCTTAGGATTAGAAAATATTTTTTAAATAATTACTGGTATTCATCAGACTTTTAATTTTTCTGCTGCTTAATCTCTCAGTCAAATTGTGGATTTCTCTACTTCTTTCCCCAAATAGATCTGATCAACATTCTTTTTTATTTGATTTGTTCCTTACCTCTTCTAGCTCTTGTCGAGCATCAAAACTCTGTCCTCTTGGTAATTTGAGTCACATTGTATTATCTGTTGATATTTCTTGTGAGTTCTTTCTTAGGAACCTCCTATTCACAAGACTTCTTTCTATTACCAGTGTACTGATCGAGATTCATTTTGTGACTTTCTTCAAGATGTCCCTTAGATTGATATTCTTAACATTCCTATTGAGAATTGTATTACAGAGATTTCTTCTTGAGAGAAAGATTGCATCAATTCTTTTTTACCTTCATGGACATACCAGGTGAAATCATAATCTCCTTGGTTGACATTGGCCTGTTCAGCCACTATAGCTTGCAGGAATCACTTTTTCCAGTTGTAACAGTGTAATAATTCCAAACAAAACAGATGTCTCTTTGTGTCTGATTGTAATAGTTGTAAACATGTCCTCAAAGAGGTTAAGTCTTTGTTTACTGATAGAATTGGGTACCGTATAGCCTCTAACAAGTCTGGTTCTCGTGACTACTGGCTCTGTAATAATGTGTTAAATAAAAGCATGTCTTCTATCCCTCTCTTCACTCAGTTTGATGTGTTAATATTTTTTACTGATAAAACAGAATGTTTTGCTTGTAAGTTCTCTTCAAATTCTAATGACTCATCTGAAGTATCTTTGCCTGATTTTCCACTTAGAACTGAGTCTGTATTGTGATATACATATAACTTCATTGATGGTTTCTTCTATCTCTCAACTGGATCTTCCACAAAGCATGCAGACTTGATAGTATCTCTGCACTAGTCCTTAAGAAATGTTCTTGAACTGGCTCCTGTTCTCTCTAAACTCTACAATAAATGCCCTGCTGCTTCCTGCTTTCCTTTTTGTTGGAAATCTTCTGTAGTTCCAATCTTTAAGAACTCAGCTGAACTATCCGGGCTTTCTATCAGCCCATTAGCCTCCTACCTCTTTTTGACAAAGTACTAGTGGCCCTAATCAACTCTGAATTGGTTAAACATCTGACCTCATAGGGTCTTCTTTCATATAAGCAATATGGCTTTCACTTCTCTAGGTCAGCTGCTGATGTATTAACAATTATTGCTGAAAGAATCTATCAAGCTTTAGACGAGAGTGATGAAGCTCCGGCTATTGCTTTGGATATTTCCATGGCATTTGACAGTTTGGTAAATTGAAAGGTTGTGGTATTTTTGTATGAATTTTTGAACCAATTCTGTCTTATCAAATCATGAAATGAAAGTTGTCCTGAGTGGCCACTCTTCTAGATCTTTTTGCATTAATGCAGGTGTCCCCCAGGGATTTATCCTTGAACCTATGTTGTTCCTACTTTTCATCAATGACCTGACTGATGGCATCAGTTTCCGACTCAGTATCTATGCTAATGACACAACCATAGTAAGTCTGATAAGGTAAAATTGGCAGCTGAGCTCTAAAATGACCTACAATGTGTTAACTGGGGGCAAGGAATAACTTGTTAATTTTAACACTTCCAAAATGAAACTGCTCTTTTTTAATTGTCTGAGAGAATCGTTTTTTGCCTTCCATCAGCACGGCTAACTTCTAGGAGAGTGAATCAATGTGCCTTTTCTGGCTAACATTTTCTGCTGATATGAAATGGAAATATCATATTGAATCAATTGCTAAGTCTGCTGTCTCTTCTTAGCTCTCTGTGTTATTGTCCAGAGCTTTCATATCATTCTTGCAGACACATTTCTAGTGCAGTTGGGGATGGTCAACAGATCTCTTGCCAGAGGCTAGTTTGTCTTACAGGATGTCCTTTGGGATAGTGCCATCAGCCATACATTGGCACATATGGCCAAACAGGCACAGCCTGTACCAAATAGCATGTTCGTGGTGAGGAGGCCAGCATGTGCAAGGTCTTTTGTCACTCCACTTGATACTGAGGATGTCTAAAGGGGGGGCAAACACAACACACAGGACTGGTTGACAAGTGACTACCAACAAAAGGAAATGACTAGCACCTGGAAGAAACATCAAATGTAACTAACACTGATTCTTTTTAACATCTGCTTGTCAAAAGTAACCGGAAAAGGTTATCAATTTTTGAAACGATTTGGACCACTGACTTCTGAAAATAAATCCAGCAGAAGGATTTCCAACAGCAAAGCATCAATTGATTCAACTTGAATATTTCACTGTTTACAACTTATTGGATATTCAGATTTTTTTTTTTTTTTTTTTTTTTGACGACTGGTGTAGAGTAAAAAAAAAAAAAAAAAACTACAGCCAGAAGTTTAAGATGTAATGGGTTTCAAAACTAGCATCACATTTCTTCCCGTTTTTCTTTCCCCTTGGTTAATATGCAGCATGCAATTTGATACCTTTTTCGCAATTAAGCATGAGGATCTTCACCAAGAATTCAACAGCTTTGCAGAAGGTGAAATCTCTCTCTTAAAGATCTTTTCCAGCATAATTTCTGTTTTCCACTTATCATATTAGTAACCATGTTATTTATTTTATCTTTTATTGAATGAAGCAATGTCAACCATGATTACTAATTTTAACTTTTATTTTATCATAATTTTTTTATAGTTGCTTTTGATTGCAGTTTTATTCAAGCCATTAATCTACAGCAGTGAATAAAAGAGTACAAGCTAAAAATGTCTTTATCTGACTGTTCGTATTCTCTTTAAAGATTTTTTTTTTTTTTTTTTTTTTTCAGTCAATGCAAACAGAATTTAATTTTCTATTAAGCTCAAGAGTTTTCATTAATCTCTCTTCACAAATGTTAAATCATGTAAATGAATCCAATAATTACAATAATTGAGTCAGTGTCAACAAATTGATAAAAATGTCATGCATGTAAAATGTTGACCTGGACGAAAGGAAGAGGAAGTCTCAAGTTTTGGGTTCAATAATTAGGTTACTATGTTTCTCAACCCATTTCTGAATATCCAGTAAAGTAGTAAATAGTGAAGTATTCAAGTTGAACCAATTGATGCTTGGCCGTTGAAAACAAAAAAAAAACAGAAGTATTATAATTTTTAACCAATGAGAACTTTTCTTTGAATTTTAATATGTACCGATGTTTTTGTTTTTTTTTTGTTTTTTTTTATGATCTCTTCTAAAAGCATTTGTGTTCTGCTAAGTTTCTTTCTTTGTTCTTTCATGCTGTCTCTTTTCAGCATGTGGGCAATCATGACCCTCCACAGATTTCTTTTTATTATCTACTAATTTCTATGACTATTCTTCATGGTTCTGAATTTAGAGCTTTCCTTCGGGGCCAGCTGCAACCCAAGACTAGAGAGCTTAGTTAGTTTACCCCCAGTATTTAACCCATATCCTCTACCTTACATGGCAGAGTATCATAATCGACAACTGATTGTCCTCTACTTATAGACTTCTTTGGGCATAGTATATGTTCTTTTCATTTTAGATGGAAAAATCCCTGGGATTTCGATCCTGCAGCAGCATCTTCCTCGCTGCAATAAGAGAAGTGAGGTCAGTGGATTATCAGCACCAGCATGTCAGTGGTTGCAGGGACTGGGTAATGTCTCCTTTTCCATATGTACACATATGGGCTAACCCACATAAAAAAAAAAAAAAAAAAAAAAAACAACCTTGTGTCACAGCCTGCCTTAATGTAAATAAAATAAAATAAAATCTACATTTAGGCTTCATTTCAAAGTATGTGTTGCCAGTTTTGGTTAGTATGGTCAGATATTGTTTCATTTCCTTTCAATTCCCAAAATCTACAATCACCTTCAGTACCTATGGGCATTATTTTAAAATAATGCTCCCAATTACCAGAATTTCAATATTTTTATTCACTATTATCAGTTGAATAGTACTGACTATATAATAATAGTGATGACTATATGATATAGTGTTGTCATAGTCTTTAGATATGGACATGATATAAACATTGGAAATAAGGTCTGTAAAAAAATACATGTGTGTGTATATATATATATATATATAATATGGTAACTTACCTTGGGTTATCTGTTGACAGAAAAATGTCTTGTTGAACTTCTCACATTATATAGAGCAGGGGCCGGCAACTTTTTGCTGACTGTAGCAACTTAGGGTTTTAAAATCATTCAGTGTACCAACAGCATATGTATTTTTATACAAGTTATGGTCAATATACCTGTTCTACAATATATTTTATATAGTAGTATATGCAATGTGAACCACATTAATAGAAATGAACTGTTTTTAAAAGGGTTTTTTTTTTTTTTTTTTTTTTTTTTAAGTTTTTATTATTAATAGGAGTCCAACAGGTGAGCAGTTTTGAAACCGCTAAATATCTTCTCTGTGTTGTAATAGTTATTGGTTCGGACGTCATGATGTCATTTGTGGCTGCATGCCATTGGAAATTGCTTGGCGTGCCACAGGTTGCCGAACCTGATATAGAGTAAGTTATGCAAATTGCTATTCCACCTTAACCAATCTCTGACATTTTGACTTGCATGTATAATTCAATCTTCTTTGTGCCCCCCTTTTTTTTCTTCTCTTTTTTTTTTTTTTTTTTTTTTTTTTTTTTTGTAGCACTTGTAAATTGAATACAAGGCTTTGTTTTCTTAACATGAGGAGTGACTTTTAATCTTTAATTTTATGAAATTAAAGAAAAAAAACAACTTTTTTCATTCCATAAACCACCACTCAGCACCAAAATATTACCATTAACCAACTTGTTACAACACGTTGACAAATACCAAGGCATTTGTATAAAATTCAATATACAGGAATCCTCAATTAATGAGCATTTGATTAATGTGCTAAAATTTTTATATGCCGAAATTCAATTAGTGCATTGAAACATTCTTCAGTTTAAGCATAGTAATTAAAAATTGATTTTTTTTTTTTTTTTTTTTTTTTTTTTTTTTTTATAGTTACCAATATACACATTAGCTCACTAGTCCTATACATCTCAAATCACCCAATCATTATGAACAAATAAATAAAACTGAAAAAGATTAAAGTGATGTGAGAAACTCTATATTGTTTATTTTTGTTGCTCTAAGATTTAAATCGAAAGAAATTGGGCAAAAAGAAAAAATTACATCAAGTAGAAACGGCCATGTCTCCTCCCACCTGTTTCTGATGTAGATTCTAGATGCTCTTGCCATATTTCTAAAAATATACCAAATTTCCCAATCTAACTTAAAGATTAAAAGTGAGCTAGAATTAAATAAAGGGATTAAATAATTTTTCTATTTAAATCCGGAATCTTTATGCAAAACACCTGCTGACTCTGTCCAAAAGAAAGATGACAGGTGTACAAAGGTATACCTACCTATTTTTCTGGGGGGGGGGGATACATATTCACACAATTTACTATTTGAGATTATCATTTATTGGATGTAGGGCACCAGTTCTTTAATATATGACAGTAAACGGAGAGGGTTTCAAATAAACTGGAGGTCAGTATTTGTGGCATTCAACACTTCCTGTGGGAAAAGCTGGTTGCTGAGGAAGAGGGAAGTCATCTGCTATTAATGGTAAGGACTACTTCAAACGTTCTCTAAATCCAGCATGACCCCAAGAATGTGAGTATGGAACCTCCATCTTTTGGTCTTAAATAAAATAGTTGAGAGATTCTACCACTTGGCTTGAACGAGCTTAACCCTCTTGAGTGTCAGTTCAGTATTGGTTTTAGCAATTAATGTGTTTTTATTGTACTCAGTGGAAGTCAAATAAAATTACATCTGTATAAATGATTTTCAGTTGACAGAATACCTTTCTGTTAATAGTTAAGTTCAAAGGCAGGTCATAGATATGACTTCAGCCCTAGTAAGGAAGGAAAAGATGATAGTTTATATCATCCACCACAATGATAGCATAAAATCAATTTAGTTGCACATATTGAATAGATTAGCATAGTGTTACTTTGTCTTTGCTTGTTTGTGTCCTCAGATCATGAGAAACAGGATCGGCTTTAAACCACTGGAGACCATTTCTCTTAGTTGGGCTTGGTCAGTAAAGGGACCCACTGCTAGGGTTTTGTCAGATATACACAATAGAACATTGCAGTAAACACCACACCAAATTGCAGGTTTTATAGATAACAATGATTTTAGTTTTCTAAATTCTTTAAAAAAATAAAATAAAATAAATTAGTGTTTGTCTATATTTTGAAAATATATATATATTTCTATTATTGTAGTTTAATTAAATGTCATAATTAGGCATAGGATATTGAAAAAGATATATTTTTCTGAAAAAGTTAAAAAAAAAATCATGTAAATAAATGTGTAAAATAAATAAAATAAAAACATTTATCTATATATGTGTATTCTAAGACCTTGAGTGTAAACATTGAGCCTAAAAAAAAAAAAAATGTTTTATTTTGACTCCTAAGATCAGCCATGGATAGAAGATAAACTAAATTCTTAAATTTTCTTCTGCTTTCAATGGAAAAAAAAATTAATTTAGATTTCAATTAAAATGCTGCTACTAAATGCAAAAGACAGTAAATGCCTACTACAAATAAACACGATTCAAAATAAAGTATTTCACAACTTAATGTTATTGCCATTTGTGATTAGTAGTACAAATAAGGTTAACTTTAAAGGTAGTTGGAGTTTGGTTAATTAGATAGTCTCCCATTACTGATTTGCAAATAATTCTAATATAAATTCTAAAACTTGGAAGTGAGTTGACAGTGAGCTTAATGTCTGCTTCTTGGCAATCTTTAAGGAAATACTTCTCAAGATAGGATCTTCCCTGCTTTAAGTTGGTATGAAAAAAATGGGAAAGAAATGAAATACAAGTTTTAACAAATGACTCAGAATTAATTTTAAACTTGGTGAATTTTTTTTCCCACCCAGTAATTTTTTTTATTTTTTATTTTTATTTTTTTTTCTTTTTGAATAAGCATCATTTAAAAAAAAAATAAATAAATAAAAGTTCTTTGGAACTTGAAATGTTGGATTGTTGCAAATGTTAGTAGATGAAAAATACATAAGTTAGGATACATGATGTAGGATAGGCATATACACAATTTTGCAAATTTACAATAAAGAAAAAGTTGCATAATTTTACCTGATGAGATAAAGCAAATTCCTTTCTTATATGTAATGAGATAAATATAAAAGATTTTCATTACAAGCCTCAACTTCCAAATTAGGCAGATCTGCAATATAAGGATATATATATATGCATCCACTTGATTGTGTAAAAACAGCATAACATGATGAAACAAAGGCCCCAAACTCAATAAAAATCAAAATGTTATTATTAAGACAAAAGAACAAAGTTGTTTTTTTTTTTTTTTTTAACCACCCCCTTACTTAATTTCATGAAATTTCAAGAAATTAAACTTTTAGCAAGGGGGTTGTTAGTTAAAAACAGGACTCTTTGGAGAAAGTAAATCATGGATTTTTTTTTTTTTTTTTGTTGTAAAACTGTTACTTGCTTTATCAAAAAAATGCTATGAATTGTAGAATAAAAAAAAGCAATAAAACTATAACATTATTTAATTAGAAAAGCTTTTAATTGCTTTTGTAAATAAGTTATATTAAGGTCACTATTGTCTGAAGAAATAAAAAAAATTTTCAATGAATAATGAATTTTTACAAGAATTTTTCATTTTTTTTTAAATTTTAATTATAATAATATAATAGTTCAAAGATCATTTTTAATTCTTCATCGCTTTCAAGATGGTGGTTTGGTGATGTTGTTAAGTGAAAAGTACATTTAAAAATCAAAATTTGGAAAGCTCTTAAGTCATTTGGACCCAAGTATTTTTTTTTTTTTTTTTAATTTTTAAAATAATTTTTAGTGAAAAAAAACTTTCCTAATATCTACCTATGGGAATCTATACATTACATAATCCTTATAAAGGTCATGAGATTTAAATTTCATCTGACGCACTGCAATTATTTCACTTTTAATTCAGTTCTGTTTCATCATTAACGTCTTTGCAAATCATCCCTTCAAAATATCTAAACTTTTCTTAATTGCTATTTCACTAAATATTTTTATTTTATGTACTTATTTTAGTTTGGGTCAAACTTCAATTAATTAATTTTTTGTTTAAGGTAGTAAACTTAAGAACTTAGAGATGAAATTCTAATTTCATAAAGCTTCTTGAAACCGTAACTAAAAGCCAATAAAATATTAAATAATTGCTGAAAATATGTTAAATTGTAAAAATTACTAAGTAGTTAAAAATTTGAAAAATGTGTTCATTTCGATCTCATAAATTTATATCATTTCTGTTCATCCATGAGAGCTGTCATCACGTTGAAAGCTTCTTGATAAATCAAAGATCAAAGAAAAGGGGATCCATTGTTAAGAAATGTTTGTATATTGTTTTTTTATGCTATAAGTAATATTTATTTCAAATCAGATTAATTTAACTTTAAATTTTCTAATTTTACTCAAGATGTTACAGATCTATAATTTAATTTTGAAAGATTTTTAAAACTGATAAATTTTTTTACAAATTTCTTAAAATTATGAAAATGGCCACTTTTAAAAAATTTTTTAGAAATCAAGCAATTATTTGACATTCCAATCTATATAATTTCTATCTGAAATACACCAAAAAATTTTACTTACTGGAAATAATAAATTTAGCTTTCAATTAAAACTAAAGTGAAATCTTCGAGAATGCTTTTTCATTTTTAAAACATAATTTTAAAATTTAGGTATGGGAAATTCAGTGGAGGTGCTTATATATATATATATATATATATATATATATATATATATATATATATATATATATGGCATTATTCAACTTTGCTTGTTCAGCGAAGTACTCCATAGGGTCAGTATAAGCATGTTTGATCTAACAACAGTTTCTCCTGCCCAGGGAGCCACAGGTTTGAATCCTACCAGTGAGTACATATTTTTCTTTAATAAGATTTCTCAGTTATTCAGTCTGGAAGTGAAAATAAATATACTATTTCATAAAATAAATGGAGCAGCTACCCAAATATGAATACCCACGAAAAATAACATTTAATAAAATCTCAGATAAATTAATAAATAAAAAAAAAAAAAAAAATAAAAATCCACTATATATATATATATATATATATATATATATATATATATAGTAAATAAACCTAAAGAGCTATTTACTTATTTTGCTCTAGCATATTGAGCACTTTGTTTAGTCATTTTACTTTACTCGTGTCAAAGGTATTTTTTTCTTTGAACTCTGAACTTAAATTCTTTAGACAATTATTTTCACCGGAAGTACATGTTCTTAGTTCTTTTTACCCTTCCTCCCCCCCTTGGGTATTAGTTTATTTACAAGCTAAAACACCTAAGGTTTTGCCGGATGAGTATAGCTGCTTACATTTATAAGGTTTATATATATATATGTATATATATATATATATATATATATATATAAACAAACATGTTTTGTTGACTAATATAGCCATATTGTCTACTTATTTTTATATTGATACTTTCAAGTTGTCTAATTTGTTTCTTGATATTGAGATGAAATCAATCAAGGAAGAAGCCATAGTGTTTTTTTGTTTTTGTTTTTTGTTTTTTTTGGGGGGCCAGGCGTGGGGGCTTGGTTTTCTGGATAGTCAGAACTTTTCAGCACCTCCTCATATATATTTATTTCAAGTGGAACAAGGCTCTGTTTTATAAATTCTGTTCTTCGTTACTTTTTTCTTTTCCGTGCATAAAATTTAGTTTAAACTTTAAAATGATTGTCAAGCAAAGTATTGATAACTTTTTGCTTGCATGTACAAAAGTAGATAATTATTAAGCTTCATTTTGTCTAGTGCTTGGTCACAATAATGGAACACCCAGTGTGAGTCAAACTCATTCTCAGTGTCTTGTGAGCAGAGATTGCTAACAGCCATCACTCTGCCAAAAAATGTTTGGAAAAAGTGCCCGAGTATTGCAATTAGGGCACCTTTTTTTTTTTTCTTTTTTTTTTTTGCATCCACATCCAGTCTCTCTTTTTCTCACATATGTGCATATGAAGGTGTGTGTGTCTCAGAGAGAGAAATAGTGGACATCCTCAGAAATCTTCACTTTACAAATAGACAGGATGCCTGGCATACCTCAGGAATTGTTCTCTCTCCTTAACCATAGCTGGATAGAAGTAACCTGTTCAACTCTTAGTTGAGTAAGGATATTGATTTTATTTTATTTATTTCTTTTTTTTTTTTTATTTCACTTTTTTACTTTTCTACTTTACCCTTCATTGGAGTTGCAGGGTAGAATAAATGGCAGAACACATAGACTGTTTACTACTTAGATATTAAATATATATGCTCTCTATTTGGCATTTACCTCCAAGTTTTTTAGGGGTTTTTTATGTAAAATAAATGGTAGTGTGATGATTCATGCTGAATGTGAAATTATTGATTTTACAAGCCCTAGATTGAAATGAAGATTTTAGGATATAAGCATGTATATGTTATTGCTCATTTCTAGTGAATTCTACCATATATACAAATTAAGTATAAAAGTATGTTGAAAAGTTCTAAGCCCACCTAAGAATCATGAAAAACAAAACAAAAAAATATCCTGTTTGGCCATTTGGCTAGATTTGGGGAAATGGATTGGGTGAAGAACTTATCTGCACCTCATCATGTAAAGTGCTACCCTCTTGGAAACATATCTTTCTATAGAAGAGACCTGTTTGCCATAGATTAATATTGGCATATCTCATCTTAACTATAGTGATATTTATGCCATCAAGGAAGTATTAATGGAATAACCACTATTAACAAACCAGAAGAAATTGTCTCATATGAAACATTGTCAATTATTTTCAACTAGCATGTGTGTATATTTATGCCACAAAATGATACAAAACCAAAACGTTAAACCTAAAAATTAAGCTTAAAAAAGCGAGATAATGTCATTATGATGCAAGGAGCTACTGAAAGTAAAAGAGAAGGAAAAGACTTTAGAAGGAACTGGAAATCCAATCCTGAATGGGGGAAACAAAGGATGAACCTCTACTCCTGTTCAAAAGACGAGAGAAGACTACCTGAGGATAAGCAAACTGCTCTATTCTTCTGTGTGTGTGTGTGTGTGTGTGTGTGTGTGTTTTGGGTGGGGGTAATAAAATTTCATAGTTTAGGCAGCAACATTAGATATATAGTTGAAATAGAATTTAGAAGGAACTGGAAACCAATCCTACTACTCCTGTTCCAAAGACAAGGGGGGAGTGTAAAATGGATGATAGGTGTTGCTCTTTATCACAACTCTCAGATAATAATTTCACTATTGTTACTAATGGTGTAGATCATAAAAAATAAAGATGCTGCATATCAGTTGTTTAGAAGAAATTTAAAAAAAAACAAAAAAAAAACCCAATTACTATGTAACTGACAGAGAAAAAGCAGGCCCCCAAGGATAAAGATTTCAGTTTGACTCTCACTAGAGGTTTACTCTAGTCATAATGGTTACAATTGTGAAATTTTTATTTATTTTTTTCAAATCAAATTTCCCCCAAGCAAGGCAATAAATCCACTAAGACACAATGAGTTACTGAAAGAATTAGAAAACAGAAACATTAAAGAGCGAGAACAATAGAAGAGTAATCAGGAAGACACTGTATTTCAGTTTTTGAAAAACAAAGTTGGCCAGAAATCATGAAGCCAAAAGAGTTCACAAGCAAGAAGTGCGAGAAAAGATTGTTACCATTGAACTTATGGTTACATTCAACCAATTCAACTGTAAATTGACAAAACCTTATTGCCAATCTACTACTGTGCTTAAAATCCATTAAGTTTTGGCACCATACCAATGTGCTCATCCAAACAATTACCATGAAAGTATTTATAGAAAAGGTACGGGGAAGCAACTTTAAGGTGATGGGAAAGTAACTGAAGCTAAGATACCAGGTCAGGATCAATAATATTGCTGATTTTTTGGATTTTATCAAGGATCTCCAAATTATAGCAGGGGGACAGGACCATACATGACAGCTGTATTCTAAGCACGGACAAATGGTAGACTTTGATATGCAAGAAAGACAATTTTTGTCTCCAGAATCTTACACGACACAATGAATCAACTATCTTAGCAGCTGACCTTGCAATGAAGCTGAGATTCCAGGTCATGACCAATAATATTGCTGATTCTTCTTTGGATTTTTTCAAAAATCCCCAAATATATAGCAGGAGCACAGGACCACATATGACAGCAGTATTTTAAACATGGGCAAATGGTAGACTTATAAATTTGTAAGATAAATTCTGGAGAGAAAGCTTGTCTAGCACAATACAGTGACCCAACTTTATTAGCAGCTGACCTAGCAATGGATTCAATATAATCTTTCTTCTTCATGTCAACTGAGAATGTTGGCCCAAGAAGGTGCAACAAGCCTGAAGATTAACATCAGACATGCTGATGGAAGGCAGAAACGGGTCTCTCAGATGATTTTGGTTTGGTTTGTTTTACGGCATATCAACCACAATGGGTTATTTAATGCTGCCAGTTTTTATTGCTGATAATATTTTCTCAAATATTTATAGCTGGTATTTGTATTTTTTTTTTTTTTTTTTTTTCAAAACTGCATAGTTTGGTTTATTTTACAGCATATCAACTTCAATATGTTATTTAATGCTGACAAGATAATTCTTTTTTTTTTTTTTTTTTTTTTTTTTTTTCAAAAATGTATATCTGGTAAAAAAATTTTCTTTAAAAATTTGTTGCTGGTAATAATATTTTTACAAAGTATTTCTGGAATTAAAACCCATTTTTACACTTTCATAGAGTTTTGACCCCAGTTTAGGGGTTAACTATTTACCCATAGCTGGGACCCTAACAGGTGCTGCCATCCTGGGTCAGGGTGGACCTGGGAACACCAGCAATTAAGAGGTGGTTCCACACTTCTCGAAATTTCCTGATCAGAGGCCTTGCTGTTGGATGTAGTTTAATGTCTTACCCAGGATGCAGATGTAGTTTATCATCATACTCAGGACAGAAATGATTATGATTTAAGAGTTAAAATAAAAAGTAATTGAAATTATAATGAAAGAAATACTAATAAGAAAAATTAATGTACTGTTAAGGTTAAAACCTCCTCAAAATAGGTGAAAAGTTAGATGTTATGATTTTGAGTACTATATTGAAATTCAGGTACATTGGTGATAGTAGCTTTAATACAGGCTTTTTTATTATTATTTTTAATTAACATTTAAATATTTCTGTATAAATTTTGATTCAAAGTTCTATCAGCATAGGTTACCTGTATTGGTGAATATATCAAAACTTAAAATTCAGTACAGGAAAAAACATTTTATTAAATCAAATGATAACAATAATTTCTTCAAATAATTCTTTTGGCATGAAAGATAATAAAATATTAACTCAAAAATTTAACAAATACAGTGTATGTTTCTTTTATCATTATCTTTTGATGTTATAGCTTAATGTGATTTCTACCTCATTACAAACTTCACTTTCATAACACCATTTGTTCCATTAAACCAGGAGAGCCTGAGAAGTAAATGCCAATGTCTATTTGTTAAAAATGGTACAATAGTGCATGCAACAAATATGTTACCCCTTGTCACCTTAGCTATGACCTTGATCACTGCAAAAGATTATCTCATTAATCTTAAGTAATGTAGATTATCCTCAACCATTTGAGACGTTTTCTTTGAAAGACATTATCATAACTATCGTCGTCTCTCCCTTTTCTCTTTCACTCCTTTTTTTTTTATTATTTATTCCCCTCCCCCACAATCCATGTAAGAATGAAAGGAGAAAGTCTTTCATTCACCTGTCATTTTCACTTTTTTTCATTTTTACTTGATCATATCTTTTTTCTGTCCTATGTACTTCACTCCTCTTTCTCTCTCTCTTTCAGCTTTTCTCTTCCTCTTTAATTTCCATCATTCCTCTTTTTATTTGCTCTTCCATCTCTCTCTCTCTCTCTCTCTCTCTCCTTTTTATTCAACCTCTTCCTTTTCATTTATGCACCAAGATCTTACAGGATTTAGATTGGGGCCTTCTAGTACTTCTCTTTTGTCGCACTAAGTACATTTTTTTTACCCTTTATCATCCCTCTGTCCCTATTCTATTCATTCACAAACTTGTTAAATAGGGTACATATTTTTCCTTCTGCTTCTCTTGCCTTCCATATGTCTTGTGGGTTTTAAATTCTCTAATCCTTCTTTCCTCATGTGTCCAACAAATTCCATTTGTCTCTTTCTGATTATTTTCCTGAAGACTTAACCTTGTTGTTCACACGTTCTGTCATTCTTAAAATTTTTCAGTAGAACCACATCTCCATTACTTTGAGTCACTTCATTTTTCATTTATTGATCATTAATTCCTAAGTTTGGTAAAAGGTCACACTTTGTGAGAAACCCATTGAGGATTCAACTCACAACAGTAGTAATAGTGTAGCTAGGCTTGATTACACCATAAGTAAAGTAAAGGTACTTTTTTTCTTTTTCTCTCTCTCTCTATTAATTCAATAAAGGAGGACCTGACCCCATGTCCCCTACTCCATGACACACACAGGTGTAAAAATAATATTCATCTACTTCCTGACTTAAATCTTGGAAGTCATCTCGAGTAACAAATCTCTCTTCTTGTGGCAGCCTTCTTCCTGCCCCCACTCCCTCATCCAATTCTCAGACAGGACTCAATGGCCCTTGAGTGAGCATCATCCCTCCAACAGATATTTCAGGAATTATGCACTTTAAGGAAAATATGACCCGACTCTTTAGGGATTGCAAAAAAAACAAAATAACTTTGAAACTGGTACTAGTTGTAACGGTTCTTGTTGATATCTTGCACAATCTTTTTATAGAAAGATGTTTGTGTGTGGAGATATGACACATAAATATATCTTTATAATTAATGAGGCCATGTACTTTTTCTCTTCCTCTGTCTTTGCTTTGAACTCCACCCCTAAATACTTAAGTGCTCAACTTTTTTTACTTTCTTCACCTCCTTGTTAGCGTAAAGTTATGTCTAATCATTATCAAAAATTGGCATCCTAATTGTAGCATTTCATTATCTCTTGTTTTTGATGTAATGCATGACAGGGTTTGTTTTTTTTTTTTTTTTTCTTTTGTAATGGAGATGATCAATGAATGTTTCAATTTTCTTGCAATTGTTGAATTATTATAGCATACAGGCATATATTCTCAAACTCGTCATCACTGGAAAGTTTTATCTGGTAGAACTGAATTAAAATGGAATTGTTTTAACAGATGATGGAAAATGTGACACTGAAATCTGAAGGCACATTGGAATAACGAAAGATGCCTTCTAAAAGCTAAACAAAGGAAAATTTCATCAGAAACACAGAAAAGAGTGATGAATTGCTATGTAATATCAGTTCTCTTATATGGGAGTGAATGCTGAACAATTTCCTTACAAAGAAGAGACCCAAGGCAACAGATATGTGGTTCTACAGAATGCTGAAAATACCATGGATGGAGCCTGTGAACAGTGAAGAATCTTTATGGAAAGAGAAAGGACATTTGTACTTAGAATCAGCAAGTGCTGGTTGAAATTTCTGGGACATATAATGAGGAAAAGGGGCTTGTAGAATATGACACTCACAGGACATAGAAGGCAAGAGACGGGGAAACATCAAGTAACCGATCTAAAAAAAAAAAAAAAAAAACTTGTGCAAATAGATGTCAGAACAGGGACTGACAGGGATAGTAAGAGAAAAGGCATTACTTTGATTTACAAAGGATAAGAAATTGTGGAGAGCCATGATCACCCATGTCTTGAAGTGGTACAACACATAGAAAAAAAGAAAACGTCATTTGGATTCTAGGTCTCTGGAATAAGTTTGGTCAAAAAAAACTTTGAGAGATTTACTGAGGTATTACAACTGCCCTTAATTTACTTTTAAAGAAATATACCAGACACCTACTTAAATGTTCTAAGTTGCCATCAAACATTAAATGCATTGTCACTAACAAACCATTTTCTATGAAAATACACATTGCTAGGCAACCTGATTTGAATCTTCATTACATAAGACATTTTGAAAGATCAATAGATTCAATAAGGGTGGAGTCATATTACAAAACCTGTGTGTGTATGTATGCATTGTTAGAAGTGCCAGATGTAATTCAGTTGCTTTATATTGATCACACAGAAAAACAAATGTGTCAACTAATTAGCTCTTTCTTTTTTTTTTAAGCATAGATACAGCATTAATATGTGAGGTGAAACAAAGCTACTTTTTAGCATTTAATTGTATTAATAACAATTAACATGCTTTGTTAGTTGGCACATGTGTAGAGTAGTTAAAGGTTTCCTAAAATGTAAATTTCCTTTTGTAAATGATTATGTAAATTTCTTTACAAGTCATCACCATCTTTTTATTTTGTAACTTCTAAAAAAAAAAAAAAAAGGCATTTTATTAGCTAACATGCATTTTCCTTGTTTGATATGCAAGTCAAAATGGATATAAGATAGATATACTTATTTTACAATTTAGCAGGTAAAGGAAAATGTATTCAATGATCATCATAAGGCTTCAATAGTTAAAATGCAGAAAATGTATACTGACTGCTACTTTGCTTAGTTTACAAATAAAAGGGTCAGCAGAAAATCTCAGAGGCAATGAAATTCTCAAACAAAGCAACAAGTAGATATATGTTGCAGTAAA
The DNA here is from genome assembly GCA_963932145.1 of Acanthosepion lycidas. Classification (NCBI taxonomy): domain Eukaryota; kingdom Metazoa; phylum Mollusca; class Cephalopoda; order Sepiida; family Sepiidae; genus Acanthosepion; species Acanthosepion lycidas. Next base: position 86,519,356 of record OZ010584.1, read on the forward strand.
ATATTAAATATGTTGGTCAATAAACTGAAACCATTATGCAAATTATTGGTCTTTTTAATAATCTATTCTTTTCTTCAAAACTGTCAGACCAATTTTTCACCTGCTAATTAGGTACACAAGAAAATAATCCATAAGAAATCAGGACTTGATTGAAATGAAGCCCAAGAACTTTTTCATCAAAAAACTAAAAGTATCTAGTAAAATAAATTTATTTATAAGATATATTGTTAAGAAATCATTAGCTTTATGGTAATGAAGTTATTTTCTTTTTTGATGTTATATTATCTAAAGGCATGAGTTATATAGACATAATTAAACCTTGATTAATACAAATAATTATTGTAATGTTCTATCATGTTATGATTATGACTTTGAATCAAATTGCGCCATATGATTCTTTTGTTTTGGTCATTTAAAAAGAATTTTCAAAAAACTATTTTTTGTTGAGATTTTCATTAAATTTCTAGAGTAATTTTTTTTACTATTTACTTTTGGCTTTTGTTGTTGTTGCTAGCAACAGCAATGATCATCCATGTTCTGACAATTCCACTGCTCCTCGTGAAGGAAGTGTAATTCAAATTAGTATGGCATTTATGCTGGATTAAGAAAAATAGTGATTTGATGGATGATCTGGGTAGACATGTTGTTCTAGGCAATACTTTAATTTACGCATCTGACCCCGATCATACTCAGATTATTTGTAGCCACAATAATATATTAATATAGCATAATAGCTCTGCTCTAGGGAGCCATACCTCAAGGCAGCACTTCTCCCATTGCACTGAATAGGGAAGGGTCTAGGTCAATCCCTGATGCCAGAGGCATACCACAAAGGAAATTGCTGAGAGATCTAAAACAATTTTTGTCATTAATCTCATATACAAGTGGGATTCTCACTTTAAAATAGCCTTATAAAAGGATGAATAACTACCTACTAGCAGTCAGTAAAAGAATTTATAAGTCAATGTTAACTGCTTACTTGATGACACATTCCAAACTTTGCTTGGAGACCACATCAGAAGAATCTTGCAATGTGTTGCTTGAAGAAGATACTTTTTTTTTTTTTTTTTTTTTTTTAAAAGTATCTGATCTATTTGTCTTGATTTCTTTATCTTGCTTCTGGTGGAGGAGTCAACAAAATAGAAATCCCAGGAATAATATGAATATTTCAAGAAAAGCCTTGTTCAATTGTCGGCATTGTTAAACTACTGCCATTAATAGTTATCGCTGCTTGAACAAGTCAGATTTTGACATGATAAATGAAGACTTAAATAAAATTGATTCTTTCAAAATCTCTAAACTTTTTGTAAAATATCATGGAGACTAGTTTCTTTTTTTTTTTTTTTTTTTTTTCTCAGCTCACATGCAAAAAAAAAATTACTTTGAAGATTCTTTAATATTTTTGTGATGTATAAAAAATTGTAATAAAAACAATTACGAATAAAACAAACACTTTAAAGAAATTGTTGGCATGTATTAAATACTGTCCATACTCTAATTTGTTATTGAAACATGTTTACTTTTATCTTAGTTTAATTCAATTTCTTTGAACACAATATTTCTTATATAAACATGCAGCTATAACAGAAAAGTCCACTACATAGAGAATGGTCTTTTTTCATTTTTTTTTTTTTTTTATCTTTAAAAACAAAATGTTACTAAATATGCTATTATGATTTTATACTGTATTCAAAAATTCTACCAACTCTGCTCATTTAGTTAAATTGAGATTTCTTTCTTTTCCATTTATTAGTCCCAAGCTTAAAAAATTTAAGTAATTTGAGTAGTAATTCTTGTACGAAAATAAAGCTATCTGAGTACTGGTCAAAATGCTTAGTAAAATTAAAAAACAAAAAAAGTTTGTGGATAAATATTGCATATGGGTTAAAATGATAGCGTATGTAAATATAAAAGTGGACATTGAAGTCAACACCCAGAGGTGACAGTCTGTTTCATACTAAACACAATTGTCAGCCCATTGGGAGATTTGCCTGATGATTGCATTTAGTATGAAACAGATTGTCACCTCTTTAATCCTTTTAGAGGACAAAATGTATTACGTAGAATTTCTTTCACTTTATATACAGTGTAACCTGGATATAAGAAAGTTGTCTGGACCAGAGAGGAAGTCTCTTATATCCGGGTTTATCTTATATCCGGGTTTGGTCTATTTTGTTTAGGTAAGTATGGCTCTAATTTGGGACCAGAGGAAATCCCTCTTATATCCGGGTTTCTCGTATATCCGGGTTACACTGTATTAGAATTTGACAGGATGATAGTGTAAGGAAGAAATGTTTATGAATTTAACATGTATCCCTTATTAAAGCTTCTTCAGAAAATGAAATATGAAAAACAAACACCTTTTTTTTTTTTTTTTTTTCTCTTCCATATTTCATTTCCTGACAAAGCTTTAATAAAAGCAAAACATGTTAAATTTATAAACGTTTGCTATTTCTTTGTGTGGCTTTTGAAATTGCTATTGAAAAGTTTCTTTGCCGCTTTCAACCATTACATTCTTTTTGTTTCTAATTAAATTTGATAGTAATTAATTTCTCAAAGGTCAGTCATTGAATGTGTTTTCACTCTGTTAGTTTTAACTTGCATACAAAAAAGTTTAAAGCTCCAGTGACATTTGAATAACTGAATCAGGAGAGTGTGTGATTATTATTATTTCCCTCCTACATTCTTTCTATCATACAGGTAAATATTGACTCATCTTAGTTTGACTCATGGCCATACTTGTAGAGTATGCAGTGGGGGGGGACTCACTATGCTCAGAATAATGTGAGATCAATTGGCAAACAATCCCACCACTCTATCTTGCTTTGTTTTTACAAGTAATCATTCCTGCTAAAACAAAGTCCATTTCCCTTGTTCTACTGCATTATGCAATTGTTTCTTTGCATCAGAGAGTGATGTATGCTGGGAAGTGACATTAGGAGAAAAGCACTAATACTCGGACAAGTTTAGCTTAATCTGATACAATATTTTAACTTTAGGCATTAAGGACCAAACTCTCATGCGTAGTACTAGTAATGGTTTATGGCATTAGTTTTTGAGCCACTATTCCAGCTCTTGTGGTGACATTTTCATAAATTTTCAGAGTATATATTTATATCATTTCATTCCCAAAGATCATTATTAACTATAAGTTTTGCTTGTGATATTATTATTATTATTATTATTATTATTATTATTCTGATTTGTTAAATGGCATCAGAACCTTTTTTTCTTGATAAGCATTCATTGACCACAAACATCCAAGACAGCTTTTAGTTGAAGTTATGAAATTTTTCTCTTTAAAATGTTTCAAGAAAACAGGTTTCTCAAGTCCAGTGGCTGTTATTGCTCTTTCCAGTATTGATGGGGTTTTCCTTAACCTTTTATTTGAAGTAGTGTGAAATGTCAACATCTTGATCATGTCTGTTTACTTTTTGCATTACGTGTGCTATCCATAGTTGTTGGCAGTCCTCAAGTGATGTGGTTTCTATTATTTGGTACAGTTCTTTGTAATTATCTAGCACCAGGCCAAAATGTTCAAAGATGATGGTCTTACAGAGATCCATAGATTCCACTTGCTATTTTTAAATATTGATCTTAGAAAGCAGTTGTATGGAATTGTCAGTTTAGATATTTCTGAATGTGTTTGGTGCTATGCATGACATCCATTTAAAAGTCTCAATCTGACAAGGCTATTCCAGATCATGATTCAAGTTTTTAGACAAATGTTTTGGTTTTGTAGTGCCCCTAGCCCAGTCTGTTCTCTCACACACACACATACACACATTTGGTTTTATTTTTATGTCTGTTTTAACCTACAAGATGCAACTATAGTTTTTCATTCTGTAGTTATCTGTACTTATTGCTTATTGAACATCTACCTATTGAGTCGTGTAAAGTCTCTCATTTTAGGAGCTGGTTACCTTTTTTCTTTGATATGGAACTTAGATTTTCAGGTGCCTCTGCTCTGTTAGTAAGAAGTTCACTTTCAGAGTCTTAATTTTCCAAAAATAATCCTAAAATCAATGTTGCTTTTATTTCTGTTGTATGAAAGAGTTTTTGTCACTTGATTGCAAGGGAAGCAAAAAGCATTGTTGCAGAAATGCATGTAAAGCCTGCTGAATGAAAGCAAATTGTTTATATGTACATATAGAAAATTCTATGGCTTATTGTGTTAACTCTCTTCATATCAGTTGAAATATCTATTCAGGCAAGGTTGTTTTTAGCTATTTTAATCAACTGTGGAAGTTGACTTTTGTTAGAACAAATATTCAGTTCATAGTGTTTTTCAATAGGTGACATTTGAACGCTTCATTTCACACATGACTGAAATTGATGACATCTATACATATTCTGAAAGGTGACATTTATAACAATTCATGTGTGGATTATGAATTTAATTTTTTTTTAAACTTTAAAAGGAAAAATGTCATTCATATCTTTTTATATTATTTCATTTCCAGACACTGTACAAACAGCAAAAAAAAAAAAAAAAAAAAAAAAAAAGAAAGAAAGATATATACCATTTATGGAGATGGTACCATAGCTGAGAGTACTGTTTGTAAGTAGTGAACTGGGTTCAGAAGTAGAAATTTTGATGAGGAAGGCCAAGAACATTCCAGCAGGCCTGTACTCATTGATAATGACCAAGTTGAAACACTGTTTTAAAATAATATAGGTTACAATATGGGCCCTTGTAGGGATACTTTACATGTTTCATATGAGATTTGTAAGACAAACACTTGGTTACATAAATTGCTATGATATTTGGAGGCTTCATGAATTAATAAATAAAATTGACTTCATTTCCATCTGTTGCTCAAATACAGCTAAAACAACCATTTCTGAAAAAAAATGATCACAGGCAATTTTAAAGAAAAAAAAAAAAGTAGAAAGCAGTGTGGAGCAAAAAGGTTCCTGTTGCAGAATGAAATGATCTAGCATTAACTACTCTAAAAGTTGGTCAGCTGTGTATCTGGTGGGTTTTGCAAAATCAAACATTGAATTTGGTTCAGTACTGTTTCTAAGTGAACCAACTAATTAGGATGACACCAAACCACACATTTCTTTGCTGACTAAGCTGAATTTGGTACAGTTTGACTGGAATCCTCTACTGCACCTGCCCTACTCACCTGACCTTTGCACCTTAGGTTAATACTTATTTTGATCCCTACCAAATTCTCTTAACGGGAAGAACTTTAATTCTTTGGAAGCCTGTAAAAAACCAGTTACATCCTCACCCAAAAAAATGCCAATTTCTGGGAGGATGGAATAATGAAGCTGGTAGTGCAACAAAATAGGACTTGTGTAATTGAATATGTACAAATATCTAAATATTTTTAAAATTTACTTAAAAATTCTTTGTCCAACCCTAAATATTCTTCTCTGAAATAAAATTTCTTTTGTGTCTACAGTAAAAATTCAAAAAGTTAACCAACTTTAGAATCACAGATGCTAAGATAATTTTATCTTGAATTTTATTAAACGAACTATTATCCATTTTTTTACTATTTTTTTTCTTTAATCTTAATTTCAGCTGCTTGAGTTAACTATAACTATTAATGGACAATACTGAGAGCTTATTCTGTTTTTATCTATGCTGTTTACTAACAGGCCATAGCATGCTGATCTCGGTCATTATGATTGAAAGTAATCAAAAAAAAAAAATTATGTGTTTTACATGTATAAAAATATTTGAGGATGAAAAGTTATTGAAAGTGTCCTAACTTCAGAATCTTTCATGGTAAATTTTCACCCACGATCATACAAATCTTATTTCCTAAGAAAACTTTTTATTAGAATGTGGGATATTTAAAAACTATAGTGATAAAAACGAGCAATAAAAGGCTTAATGGCAACAATTAAAAAAAAATGCTGTGTACTGCCCAAAAGAGAAACAGTCAATTTCATTCATTTGGAGAGAATTGTAAAATGGAATGGCCATTGCTTCTTGTGAACATTAATACAAAAATTGCTATTTGCTCATTTCAAACTTATAGACAATAAAAATTTATTTATATTTATTTTTTTAATTAATTTCACCCCATGTAAGGTGGTAAAACTACTAAGACAGGAGGAGTTACTGGGTGTGGAAGAAGTAGAAGACAGATTCCTTACTAAGGAGTGAGAACAAAAGAGGTGTAATCAAGAGGACAGTAGATAGCAATTGAGATTGCATTTGAATTTTTGAAGATTAAGGTTGCCTGAAAAGTATGTAGCTGGAATGGAGTTCCACAAGTGAGAAGTGCGAGAGAATAAATTGTTACTTACATTATTTAATTTATTCGGTTTGTTATCCGCACCTTCATTGCCGTATTCACGTTTTCAGCCATAGTATTCACCAGCTTTCTTCAGGTGATTGGAATTTTGAACCAAACCCTTTATTTCATCCACCAGGGTAGATTGTTCTAGTTCCACATGCCGTGCCTCTTCCAGATGTCTTTATATCCCTTTAACTAAACTCTCCAAGTTTTGGTTCACTACTGCTGGATCCGGGTATTGAACTCACAATTCTTTGAGTTTAGTCACTGGATCTAACCAACACCTTTATACACTGGACTATGTGTCCTTGAGGTGAACCAAATAGAGGATAATAGTTCAAATAATTAATGTAAATAATGTAAGTAATCATAATCCCTCATCTCAAAGAGATAGGCAGATAAAGAAACTGTTAGCATAGAAGTTATGGTTATATACACAGACACGTACACGAGCATATTACTTCAATGTTATTTTTAGTGGATCTACAAATGAGACTGTCTAATGACAGTTTCTCCTGCCAAGTGAGATTCAGATTTGAATGATGCTGTAGAACACATATTTTTCTTTAATAAGATTTCTCTCATATTCCGGCCGATAGACAAAAATAAATATGCATACTGTTTAACAAATAAACGAAATGTCTACTCAAATATGGGCATCCACTAAAAATAACATTTAATAAAATCTGTTGGATTAATAAACAAAACTTGTCACTTCTTTAGAGATATATATATCTCCTTTCATTTGCCTTGATAAAGTCCCACAGAGGATGAAACACATTGGCTAAGATAAGTTTACCTTTTGTCTTTTTTATATATATATATATATATATATATATATATATATATATATATATATATATATATATATATATATATATATATATAATCACACACACACACAGCAACAAATTATGAATGTGGTGACAATTTTGCATTTTATCCAAAAACTACGTATTGGAATTTAACAAATTTTTCACGGAATGATGGCAACAATTGTGTGCTGTGTAAAACTGTAAGTTTCTGCATGAATATAAACAAGCCACAGCCATTTGCATGAGTAAAATGATACTTCAGTGTTCCAAGTTATTAACGAGCGACTTCATAATCATGCAATTATGGGTCACAATTGTGACTTAAGCACTTCTGTGATGTCTGTTATGACATCTGAACTTGCAAATAGTAAATCAATATTAGAAATATCCAAAATGATTGGAAGATATCACCAAACAGTGAAAAACGTTTGTTGCAGCTCCTATGAAAGTATGTGAGAGGGCTGATAAGGGTCACTCAAGTGTGTTCTGTCATAAATTAAACATGAAGTTGTAAATAACCCAGGCCTAACCAGCAGAGAGCTTTTCAGGTGCACTGGAGAAACAACTGTGTCCAGAACTGCATGATGAAAGTCGAGAAATCATTGAGACTGGTGACAACACCTCGATTGACAAAAAAGACACATACAAAAGCATCTGAGATGGACAGAAGATAAGATGAAGCTCAACTTCTCAATGGTTTTGTTCACAGATGAATCTTATCCTACCATTAATGGCTCTGACAGTTGGAGCAAAGGTTGCGTTGTAAACAGATATCATCATCAACTCTTGAGATGCCAACAAGGAGGAGTGGGTATCATGATTTGGGCTGGTATTATTGAAGGTATCGTGATTGGTCTGTGGAAAGTGCCTGACTATTAAAATGATTGCAGATGCTTATATAGCCTTCCTGAGAGAGAGCACCTTGAACCTTGGTTAAAAAAGCAAAGGATCATGTTCAGGAGAACCAACATATTTGTACAAGATAGTTATCCCTTGCATGTAGCACATAAAACTATTATTATGAGGCATTCTGAAGTGACAGGTTTACGAGAATTTAGAATCGAGGAGGATTTGTGGTATGTGGAATTACATCAGAGAAGATCCAGAAATTGACATTCCATGGACCAGTGACTTATCCATGTCATTTCAAGAAAAGGATCGCATGCACCTTAAGTTTATTTTTGAACTCTGTGTTCTTGCTGATTTCTATTTATTCATATTGGTTACTGTATGTATCCATAACAATCTGTATATGAAGAAATTAAAGCATTATTTTCTTGTTTACACGAGTTTTAATTACACCTCGCTAATAATTTGGAACATTTATAATTTAAGTTAATTAGTTAAATGACTGTAGTTTCTGTGTACTTTTGCGGAACTTTTACACTTTTTGCAAGGTACGCACGTATAACTGTTGCCATCATTCTGCGAAAATTTTGTTAAATTTCAACATGTAGTTTTTGGATGAAATGGAAAATTGTCACTTTGTATATGATCCTGATATGCGGAGCCAAAGAGGAATCGAGAGGGAGGGAGAGTGTGTAAAGAAACAAGAAAAGGATAAAGTGAAGAAATAAACTTCACATTTGACACACATGCACTCGCACAAAAAAAGCGAAAATATCAGCCTAGCACTAATAAGAGCATCCCAACTAGTGCATAAATTACATCAAACTTAGTGTAAAGATAATGAAAAATTGCTGAAGCCTCCTGAATAGTGGACTGAACAGTTATGGAAAAGTTTGTCCATGAAATTCTAGAGACAAGGTGCTGAATATAACATCAATCATATAAGTGACAAATTTTACTTGTATTAACAATATACGTATATATAATACACATACAAAACAAGAATAACATCTATAACTATTTGATACATGCTTTTCTGTTTAGCTATTGCATATGATGTTACTTTGAACTGATTTCAATTTTAATGCTCTAAAAAATACCAAGAAGTAGCTAACAAAATCTTGTCTACCACAGTGACAACACCCAGTTCTTGATGATGGCTGAAAATATTTGGGGAAAACATGAACTTTGGGCAGTATTCATAATTTTGATCCTGGTGATTCAAAAAAAAAAAAAAAAAAAAAAAAAACTGTAAAAAAATTAAACTGTCATACCTTGTATGTTGAATTTAACAAAACTTGTTTGGGGATTATTTATATGGATGTCAAAATAGAAAATAATTCTATGTGACGCGTTTCATTCTTCAAAAGGACTTCATCAGGCTAAATGTTTTTTTTATAATTAAACAAGAGGAAATGCTGAAAATGCAGGAACACTTAAGTTTTATATTAAGTTTAGATAAATTCTTTTCAAATGTAGTTGTTAGGTCACTTTTTGTCTGATCTAGAGTTTATATGTGTGAAGTAATTGGCCATGATTAAGTGTAATTGGCAAAATGCTCAACAGAATTTATAACGTTCCAATAAGAAAAGGAAGAAAAAGAGGGCAAAATGATACTAAGCAAACTATATATGAAAATCAAAACTAGGTAAAGCAACAGTAATAAGGCAAAACTTTCATTTAAGTGCAAATACCATTGGGAAAGGTGTGAATCCACCTCCTCCCTCCAGCTATGGGTTAAATAGTAGGACTTGTATCTGGAAAAATGATTTATTCTCAAAAAATTCTTAATGCAATATTCATTCACAAAAAGAGAAATATTCTTAGAATTCAAAATGTTTCGGCTTTAGATGACCCACAAAGAGTTGATAAAACAAATCTACCAAATCGGTGCTATAAATTGATGAATTATTTTGCTTAATTTGCATTTTAAATTACTTCTCTGGCACATTGGCTCAGTCTATAATTATTTGATATCAATGCAAAAAATACTTAGAATTTAATAAATAAAAAAAAAAAAAAAAAAATACATTTGCAAAATCTAATTTTGGCATAAATTTCATTGGATCTCTGAATATCTGAAATTTAAATTGACATAGCCCAAAAGTTGACTTGCAACAACCCAAATAATGAGAGTGGAAAAGAGTTGGGGAGGGCAATATTGAAAAGTGGATGGTCAACTGGGGGGTGGGGGCATGCAGAAACCAAGCAAAGTTTACTTATGTGTTTCACTCCTTACTTCTTACAACATTTGTTTACTCCCACTGCTAACCACAAATTAGCTGAGGGTGGGGAGTTCTTTTCCTTTCCTTTATCAATGGATGTGTTTGTATAAAGTAAAATAAAAAAATAAAAAATAAAAAATTTCCTGAAGTTTCTGTCTTCAGCTGAATGCATATTTGTATGATTGTGTACCAATTTTTGTAACTATGTTTGTTTCCTGAGACTTCTTAAAGCATAAAGAATGAAGGCAATAAGGGGAAAACTCTGTCAAGTATATAAAAACCAAAAATTAAAAACTGCTAAGGAAAAGTTAGGGTCAAGTGTACACTCATTTGCAATTAAATTATCTTTAAAGTGTCTGCTTAAAACAAACATCTATGCAAAATGTGACTTGTTTTTCTCGCTAACAGCTGTGGTTTGTTGGTATGGAATATTTGAGGGATTAGTACCTTGTATAAATTGATTTCAGTATGTCTAAACTTAAATTAATGTTGTATGATCTTAATTGCATTTTATTTACCCTTACATCATTTCCTATATTGATAGGTAATTGATTTTCAATTAATCTTAATGTTTGTCCATCCTATTCTATATGAATGAGAATAATCACCCCCACCCTCTTTCTTGAATATTAATTTATCTACAAAGGAAGTTAAAGTAATCTAACCATTATCCACACAGAAAATAGAATAAAAATTTGACCGAAGCTGCTTATGCACATTTTGCACTAATACGCTTGGGGAAAAGTATAACTCCAATTCTCTTTTGATTTTGTCTCATTACCAGGTTACTTATCTTTTTCACTAACATGTGACAATGCTTGATGGATGAGAGAAGTACACAATCCTGTAACTATCTTATCTGCTTAAGGAGTAGTAGTAAAAAGCTGTTACCCTCATAGTCAGCCTTGACAGAAGCCAATTAGTTACAAGAATTTTTTTTTTTCTATTCCTTACATATATGTGCTTACATTGTGTTTTTATGCATGTTTCACCTTCTTGGCGGGTTTTTTATTTATTTATTTTTTTTTTTTTAATTTAAATTTTTATTTTTTAAGGAAAGGCATGTGCCTTAAGCTGAGAAAAGATAAAGTGTCTCCTGTTGTCACTTAAAACAATCAATATCATCCATATGTGACAGGAAGACTGCACTACTGAACTAACCACACCTCTATGCCCATTCTTGCGCAAATATTTCAACCACTCAAACCAAGGCAAACCCATTTACAAATTCATGCATCATATGTGAAGTTATGTAAAAATATCTATGGCTATGGACGCATTTTAACCCAACTACACAAGAAATGCACATACATACTTATTTGCAAAAAGCACATACTCCCTTCTCTAGGTTACTTATGTATTCGTGTAATTAAACCTGTAAGCAAGGTATGCTTAGTGGCTGAGATAATTGTTTATCTGACACAGACATTGATCCATGTTTTGAGCTCAAAAGCTAATATTTAAAATTTTGGTCTTTAGTTGAATGTAATTGGGATCATCGAGTCAATGTGAACAAGGCTTTCTTTAGTATCTGTCTATATTTCTGAGATGAGGTAATATGTACACTATTTACATTATTCGGACTATTGTCCTCATCTTTGTCGCCATATTTAACATTTTTGCCATCAAGGACACATGGGACAGAAGATAAAGGTGTTAGTTAGATCCAGTGACAGGTACCAAAGAGTGTGAGTTCAATACCTGGTTAAGGCAGTGGAGAACTTGCAGAGGGGAATTAACAGGAGATAACTGATAACTGACTTCCATTAAACATGGCACATAGAACTAGGACAGTCTACCCCAGTGAGCAAAATAGTTCAATTCAACATTCCAACCACCTGAAGAAGACCGGAGTGTACAGCAACCGAAACAAAGATGAGGACAATAGTCAAAATAATGTAAAAAGCCTTTCTTTAGCTGCATAGTATGTACTTCACTAGAGCTACATACAACAGTCAGTGAAGTGCCATACATAATACATACTTAGGTGATCATATCTCTTTCAATTCTCTGACTAGGCAGAAGATTTTCCTACAGTAGGTGTGTGTTGTGTTGTTGTTGTTTTTTTTGTTTTTTTTTTTTTTTAAGCATTTCACCCCAAGCAAGGCACTAGGACGAAGGGGTTACAGAAAATTTAGAGCCAGATCAGGTAGGAGTGATAGAAGAAAGGATGAGAAGGGTAGTGGATAGATCAAGGCAACTGGAGATGTCAATTGACATTACACTTAATTAGCTGGAGATTATAGCTCTGAGGGAAACTGGAATAGGGAAGGGAATTCCACAGGCGAGAGGTGCGGGACATGAAGCTATTGGAGTAGAAGAGACAGCTACATTTAGGAGTTTTGACAGTGAAGGGGTGAGAGCGGGATGCCAGCCTCGTAGGGTGCTTGAACTCATGAAGTCTGGGAACCAGCGAATGCAGCTCCTTGGAGCAATTTCCATGAAAGAATTTGTAGAACAGACAGGTTGCCATTTATTTCTGCAGTAGACTGGTTGCCAACCAAGGCTATAAGATCCAGTCTGTTCTGCTATTGAACCCATAGCTGGTTAGAGGAGAGATGGATTCATACCTTTCTCTGGTTTTTAAAGGCAGGCAAATTAACCCAACAAGATCTTTCAACCACCTAGTCACCACTTTAACTTTGTAACACACTCAACTCAGCTTAAATATCATTAACAATCTGGCCTGTTTGGTGGCTGTGATAGTTATGTATTTTCTGCTGGTATCAAGGTTCAAGCCCAAGTAAAACAGCTAAGATTCCAAAAACCAATTTGAAAAGCAGGCAGTTACTTTCCAGTTGCAAGATTTGTCCGGTACAAAGCTCAAGAAGAACTCAAAGTTTACTGTTAAAATGTTCATTATGAAAGAGGTATGTGGTAAAAATGAAAGAGGAGAGAGAAGGGAGTGAAAATTATGAGGTTAAGGAGGATGGATAACAATTGACTTTTGATCTGAAAAAGTTAAAATTGTAGCATTCAAGGAAGCATCCATGCAATATTCTGTTCCACAAAATAGCAGTTTTGGAAGGAGAAGCTGTGTGAAAATTCTTCCTTCTAATTGGAATATGCAGGAAATGAGGCTGATTTGACTGTGTTGAAGTAGCATGGCATGTTCTACTTGTAGAGTTTTGAACTAGTGAACTAAAAAAGGAAGTTGATCTGATAGGTGCAACACAATCTTCTTAACTTCATTCTCTCTCATTTTGTCTTGTACAGCACGGAGTTTAGTAAATATATAGAACAACCTGGCATGGCCTTCTTGGTAGGTGAGTGTGAGATCATTACACTTATGCCACTGGTCAGGGTAAAAAAAATTTAAAAAAATAGTGATTTTGAAATCATCTATTAGGCTCTGTCTACTGAGATACTGGTGCAATATAATCTTCTATACCCACCTATTCTATATATTTTACCATTTGCTAGACTAAGCTGAGTAAATGCCATGTATTTGTAATCAAAAAGAAATCTTTGCCACTAGAAACAGAACTCAATGCGTTCACTGCCAGGGCATTATTTTGCTTTTGCTACTTTATCTGTTAAATGCTAAACAACATCAAGATCTCCCTCTTTTAAAGTTTCACCTTGTCTTCATTGTTCTCTGCATGCTTCTATGACTAATACTTGCTGTCCATCAATACAATTTAGTCTTTGGGGAACTTCCATTGTTTTGTTCTTGGCCTACATATAAGTTGGCACTGAAGGTGTTAAGATATTCACAGGCACACATTTAGATACATACCAACATGTATCAAATAAGTTATTTGATACATGTTGGTATGTATCTAAATATGTATATGCACACACACACACACACACACTCTGTGTCATGTCTACCCATTTCTCAATATATGGATGAGTTTTCGTTTAGATTTGGGACTAATTATTAAGTCATCACAAGAAAGAATCCCCCCCCCCATATATATATATATATATATATATATATGTGTGTGTGTGTATATATATATATATATATATATATATATATATATATATACATACACACACACACACACACAAAATGGTACCTATAAAAATGACTAGAATTTAACATTTTGTGACCAGCAGAATTTTTGTCAAAAAAAGTGCTTAATAGTTAACTATAGCACCAATAGCTAAATTAATCAGTAAATGTTCAAGCAACTTATCTTTTCAACACTAGTGCTTTGTCTAACAATACTCATTGGTGTCAGAAGGTTCAGTAAATAAAGATTATCAGACCCTGATGAGGAGTGTTACCAGTAACTCTGGAGTTGAAAAAAATCACACACAAAACTACCCAGGTTTCAACTAGTAGATATAAAATTGTTATATAGGAATAAAGTGTCACTGCTGACACGGTAGTTTGAACACAGATCACCAGAGACCAAACACAGGTATATATAGGAATTACTGTGCTGTCTAAGTGATCACTATACATATTACTATTGAGATCAATATTTGGTGGTTACTTTTTGAGTGAGTATTATTGAGCAGGTACTATTAGTGTGAGTGTTATTCAAAGGCATTTAACAGTATTGTTCAACAGCGTTACTATAGTTGTAGCTGCAATTACAAAGCCTCCACTACAACAAGCATTATGAAAGTGACAATTCATTGATGTTATGAATTTGACGACAAGTATTCGTTGACGTTACAAAAGTGACAACAAGTATTCGTTGACATCACAAAAAAGCAAATACCAGTAATCACCTGATGAAACCATAAGGTTGAAATCCGGGTAGTGTTGTATGTGAATTTTTTTTCAAATCTTTTATATTATCCGCTCTACATGGATTGTATATTGAGCACTTTCTTAAAATATCCATCCATTTTTTTTTTATATTTTTTTATATTCTTTTATATATATATATATATATATATATATATATATATATATATATCTATATAATACACACACACACTTGTAAATTCAAGGTGTTTGTGTTGTGTTGTTTTCTTCCCTTAAAATACTTTGTCTATTTTTTTTATGAAGAACTGTCATTTTCCGTTGATCGCAGCAAATATCCAAGACATTGAAGGGAAATGCCTTAATTCCTAACCATTGTCAATAACTTGTTTTCCAGCTTTTCAGTTCATTTCTTGTGTAAAATCATTTTCAATACCTTTTTTTGTTGAAAGGTTAGACTGCATTTACATATAATAGTTCTGTAGCCTTAACCAGTTAGTAATGCTTTCATGAATTTTTGACCATTGATAATCCCTTTTTTCTTTATTTTCAATAAAGAGTATTGAATGCTGAAATTTGTTGAAATAAATTTCAGGTTAAAAATAGCAAAATTAATTGCCCAATCACCAAATTTATCCCATTAATGACCACCATCTCAAAAAGTTTGGGAAGGTTTTCATTAATAGATTGTAGTTAGAAACCTTCTATAATACATTATATATATATATATATATATATATATATATATATATAAATAAATTAATAGCAAATTCCCATGTCTCATTTATTTTATTTTTCTCCACCACTTGAATTTGCTGTGTTACAATATATTTTTAGAGTTAATGAAATTTTGTGGTATATTTCTTTAATCTTTCATTCCTGTGGTATTACATATTACAGAAATAACTTTTTTCATTTTAGCATATTAGATGTTAATCTGAACAGTATTTTGGTGTTGGCCAACCATGCAAGAAGCAAAAGAATAAATACATTCAAATATACTTTGATTTTTTTTTTTTTCTTTTTCTTTTCTTTTTTCTCTTGTGGTTTGAAAAGTAATTGGAGATGGGATAAAAATAAAATTACCAAATAAATTTGTTCAAATATAAGTGAAAATTTCCTAAGTATCATTATGAGCAATGTAAAAAAAAAAAAAAAAAAATATGAAAGTAATTCTTTCATTACTCACTGAAGGAATTGGGAATTCAGATCCAAAAGAATACTGAACTGATTCTTTCCATCCATTTAAAGATGTTGCCATTACATGTTCCTTGTCTTTATTTTTTATATATATATATATATATATATATATATATATATATATATATATATATATATATATATATATATATATTTTTTTTTTTTTTTTTTTTTTTTTTTTTTTTTTTTTTTTTACAATGATGTTCACTCAAAGTAGAGGGTTACAGAGTAAGAGGCAGATTTTATGGAGATATCTGTGTAAGATAACAGTGTTATCCCAAGACTTTAACAGGCTAGATTGTAGTGATCAGGGAAGCATCTTCCTGGCGGTCAATTCCACAAAGCTGTGATTCAAGGGAAGAAGCTATTTGAGTGTAACTTACATCTCACCACTGGAATACAAAGGAAATGAGGGTAGTTTGCTACAGTGGCAAATCTTAACCATGAGGGCTAGAACTGATGGAACTAAGGAATGTAGGTCATCCGAACAATTTCCATAGAAATAGCAATAGAGCAGTGAGAGGCTTACGACATTTCATCTGTGAGATTGATTTGATAAAGAAAAAAAATTGTAATGGTTAAATCTAGGAAATAGAAATGCTGAAGTTACTTTTTCTGTCTTAAGGGTTTCATATTCTGAATTTATTTTACAGACTGGGTAATTATGAATTATAATGTACTTTATGCAGATCAAATCAAAGCAGAGATCTTCACTCACACTTGTTAACAAAAAAAGATCTGAGAGATTATAAAAACAAAAAACAACTACCATAATTTATTGACGCATCAACCAAGACTTTATCTGGATGAATCTTGGCTCAAATGAAATATGCTTTTCATTCAGAATCTAACACATTTTCAGTAATAAAAAAAAATAATAATATAATTAATTTCTCTGTAGGCTTGTCATTGGTAACTGATTATTTTACTGATAAATAAATTTAACACTTGTTACTTTTGAACTAGTTTTTATCTCGTTTTCTAGAATGCAATATTATTTTTATAACAGCCAAAGACATGCAATTTGTAGCAAACTTGAACCTTCAGACTTGCAAAAAAAAAAAAGTGTCAAAAGGATTTTTTTTTTTGTTTTTTTTTTTTTTTTTTTGGGGGGGGGTCCCCCCCCATTGATACCACTTATTTTAACTACCTTCACTCAGCAATGTTTTAAAAAAGCAATGATTAGAATTGTAATAAAACTGAAACATATGATAGGGAATTTACACTTTCTTTGGTCCTTGAGAATTTACAACAAAAATATTAATCGCTGTTTATTTGCAAGGATTTTATATTTATAACATTCTCAAAAATAATGCAATATTTATCATTTATCAATTTATAAAGAAATAAATATAAAAACAGTTTATTCATAAATTTATAAATATTTATTAAATTATTAAAATGTGTAAACCAATTATAAATTATAAATTCCTTATTTAACATTTAAAGTTCAGCCCAATTGGCAAATAGCCAATGATTTGCTAACCATTTCAATAAACAATCTAATAAATCAATAGTGTTTATTATTTTTGTTGTCAATTCTCAACAACAAAAAAAATTTATAAATTCACTTTCATATGTTTAGGTTTTATTACAATTTTAGTTACTGCTTTTTAAAATAATAAACATTGCTGTGGAGTAAACATAGTTAAAATAATAGCAGTGTCAATGTAAAAACCGTCCTCTTGACATTTATCTTCTTTGTATGCACAAAGATCCAAGTTTGCGCAATTTGATATCTATAATTTTATGCATGTATTCATATGTATGTGCATGTCATATGTTACATGCACAACTAGAAATTGTTCATGAAGCTGAAAGATTACCTCCCGTCACCAAGTATGCCCAATAGACATGTTTCATAAACATCTTTCTTCTCTAGGTTGCTGCTTTCTGACCTTAATGTTGATCTCTTGCAATTTCTAGACAATTAAGATTCTAAACTAGGTCCAAGATGCCGAGAGTGAAGTTGAAGGCTAAGAGTTTTTGGTTGGAGATGTTACTGATCAGCTACTTGAGTTATGAAATGTTAGCAATTAATTCTCCTGCCTCACTTTTAAAGGAGGGCTATTTCCCAAATGGCCACCATTAAATCACTAGTTTCTGAGAGCAAGGACTGATGATCCACAGGGTGAAGGTCAAGGGTTTCATCTTGAGTGCCATAGAGCTGTGTAGTATGACCAGCCTCTTTTTCTTTGTGCTTGTGAGTATTTCAAACTTTTAATATACAAAGCAGAACAGAAACTATTGCATGAGATGTTTTAATTGTAACTCTTTCAAAATTTTTAGTTTATTTTAGTTTTAAATTCACAGAGTTGTTGGAATTTTATTAATAATTTTCAATTTTTACCCAAGAATGCTTGCAGCTTAAATGAAGCAGTGGGAGGAAATTTTCTGAATATTTAAAATGGGTAGCTGGAATAGCTATTTCCTGGGATGATTATTCTTAAAAAAAAAATGATGTCCTGGCTCATCTATTTGAAAGGTAGTAACTATTTTTTGTGTACAAGAAATAACTTGGTTTAAAAATAGTACTCTATTAGTACAAAATGAAAAGTACCTTTTTCTTTTCGTTTTTTTCATTTTCGTAATTCGGTTAGAACACTGAGGTTGTAATGTCTTTGATGCCTGGAAATATAGTACTTTAAGTGAATGGGCAAAATATTTAAAAAATAGTTTAAAAAAAAAAATACTCATTTAGCTATGAAATAATCAGTTTTGTAGACAGTTTGTAGAATATCAATATTCCAACATCTTTAATTTTTTAATGTGTCACTTCCTTTTTTTCTTTCTTTTTTTTTTTTTTTTTTTTTTTTCATCATTCCACCCCAAGCAAGACAATAAAGCCACTAAGATGCATAGAGTTGCTGAAAAAGCATTGAGGAGTGAAAAACAGATGATGATTTCCATTATATTTAAATTTTTGAAGATCATAGTTGACAGGAAACCAACAAACTGGAAGAGTTCTACAAGCGAGAAGTGTGAAAGAAGAAATCATTGACGTAGAATTTATACTGAGACTTAGCTGCCAATCTAGTAATGCACTTAAATTCATGAAGTCATGATACTGAAGAAAACTCATCAAAATAATTACCATGAAGGTATTTCTAGAAAAGCCGCAGGTAAGCTACATTAGAATGAGAAAATGACTGAACTTGAGATATCTGGATTTATGACATTTTAGATTCTTCTTTGGATTTTACGAAGAGTCTCTGGATACATAACAGAAGAACCAGGCCCAATCTAACAGCAATATTTAATGCAAGAGATGCAACAAAAATTGTTTAGTATGACACAGTGAATCCTTTCCTCGTAACAAACCTAGTAGTCATTCCACTTCATGTCTGTGAAAAACTTTAGACTGAGAAGGCACATGTTACATTCCTGAAACCCTAAAATTATTTAAGTTGGAGGAATTCCCCATCAACTGAGGACCGACCAATCAAGATGATTTGCACTCTATTTGATTTACTGTATTTTCCTATGCATAATACAAGAAATTTTGAACAAAAATTAAAGGCAAAAAGGGAGCTTTGTATTATACACAAATACATTCTCAGAAATTTTTATTCTGCTTAAAAAAAAAAACACTCTTATTTGAAACGGCCAGATTGCAAGTACATTCAGTTTTGTCCATAAAGTTTTCATTCTTAATGAAAGACTATATTTTATTTTATTTTCACAGTTTGTTAATACATAGAAATATAATAGTCATATCAAACAGAAAATTATGATAGATTAATTAACATCTTAAAATGTATTAACTGGATATATCTAGTTAGCACCTTTCCCTGAAAATCCAAAGATAAATTTTGAAACAGAAATTAAGAGAAGAAACACACAATGGATAAACATCTGTTTCACTTATATTTTTTAATGTCATAAAAAATTAAATATTTTATTGAAATATGTGACAATGAGATTTTAAGGATAATATGGTAAAAATTTTAAAAAAATAATTACATAGGGATGGTTGTATTACAAGAATGTAATTTATTCTGTTTTTAGCTGCAAAAACATGGAGTCATATTATACACAAGAAAATATGGAATTATTTATTGCAAAAGCCTAAAATAGCAATGAAGGTTTTCATTTTTCAGATTCTTTATCTCTTTCTTTTGGTTCATGATTTTAGTCACTCAGTTTATCTGCTTTGCCTTCATATAAAATATCCAAGATTATAATTGCCTTTCATATGTACATTTACTGCCATTATTTTGAAAGTTGTTTACATCTTTGTTTTCTTCATTTTAGCAAAAGTAATAAATCCTCTGGATAACGGCTCGGAATAAGAGGTCCGAGTTTGAATTTCAGTTGGGTCCGTTGCATTCACTTCATGCAAATACTTTGGAGAAAGGTATGAATGTATCCCTTCTCTCCAGCTAATAACAGGACAGGCTGGCTCCTATAGCCTTGGTTGACGACCAGTCTTGGAAAAAAACAGCTGTCTACTATGTGAAATCTTCTGCCTGATCAGTCATGAATCAAGAGACTTGATTGCCCACGCATGTATCACATATGGCGCTTGATTTTTTTTTTTTTAAAAAGAAAAGAAAAAAAAAGTCGCCTATAGCAGCAGTAAAACAAATGTTTACCTCAACTCTTTACAAGTTTAAAAGCGACTCAATATATAATACTTTGTATAATTGAACCATTAAATGGCTGAAAACATGATTAACATATTTTCATCTATATTAGTGTTGTCAATACAAAAGAAAAAACGAAATATATCTTGGTATATTAACACCTATTCATGCTACATGTTGCTTAGATAAACTAAATTCCTGTAGCTGGTGAGCAGTCAAGTGTCAATAATTGCAATACAGAAAATACTGATCTAAAGGTTTGTGTTGGCTCCAAATTCTAGTGATCTATTGGTAATTTCTCAATAGGGGCCCCAATGCTGCATCAACAGACTGAATCAATAACAGAATTTTCTTCAAGTTTATTTTTACTTGCTTTATTTTAGCAGAGGTGGCATAGTCGGCATCTTTTCTTAGAGGAAGGGAGAGGGTGATAGAACAGATATTAACAGCATGTCCAGCTACCTATCCTCTCAGCATAGATGACTCGTCCCCCTCTCGGTAGGAACACAAAGGAACCTGAGAGATAAAAGCTTGATCAAGCAACATAGCTCTTAATATCTCTACCAACATAAACATACTCCACATTTTCATGCCAAGCTTTTCAGTTTTCATAAGTTAGGCAATCCATCACTGCCTGGATTCTCTGTCCACAGGGTTCAAACCACACCCACTCAGTTTAAACTCTTTCAAACTAGAGTTTCGACTGGTATGGTCAGTCAGTTAAGTGCCATATCTGATACATGCTTGGGTGATCATGCATCTTTCGATACATGACTGATGAGGCAGATTTTTTCCCCACAGTAGGTTGCCATTTCTTTCTGCAGTAGACTGGTTGCCAACCAAGGCTAAAGAACCCAGTCTGTCCTGCTATTCAACCCATAGCTGGTGTGGGGAGAAGAGATGGATTCATACCTTTCCCAAGGGTATTTGTGCATAAGTGAATCCAACGAACTCAACTGGAATTAGGACTCAGCTGTCCAAGTTCTCACTCCAAGCCAATATCCATTACAATACAATCCCTATCCAATCTAGTATGATCTGGAATTACATTCACTCCAAACATAATTATCATTTTACCCTGTTCTACCTACACATTCTTTAGCATTAGGCACATTTTAAAAGAAAAATCATCCCCAAATCCCCCTGCATCTTATATGCCGATAGTTGGACCTGCTGGCAGTAGGCTAATACCATAACTTTTGTATGGATTATGATTACAAACCCAAAATCTTAAGAATTTTGCAGTTAATCATATGTAATTATGAAGGAATCAGCAGTTGAATATTAATTTTTTTTAAATTTTTCTTGCTAAATTGTGGGTCTTTTTTTTTTTTTTTTTTTTTTTTCATTTTTTTAATTATAGCAGGAAATACAGTAACTAAAGTTAAAACTTAGTATAGACTGGTGCTTCAATTTTGTTGTTAAAATACATTTATTCTTGTCTTTCACTTATGGAAACTGTAAAAAAAAAATAGATAAAATAAGTTGCATTATGAAAAGATATTTATAATATAGCAACAACTTTAAGTAGAAGCTTATGAAGCTTTATTTGACTAATTCAGCTTTAGAGCTGAAAAATGTTTTATTGTGATGGATGGTTACAAGCAAGAGGGGAGATGGGATGTGTTTATTTTATTACCACAATATTTTTTAATGATGCGCATGTTGCTCAAACCTTTACATCACTATTTTCTGAATTGCAATTATTGACACTTTTGACTGCTCACCAGCTACAGGAATTTAGTTTATCTAAGCAACATGTAGCATGAATAGGTGTTAATATACCAAGATATATTTTGTTTTTTCTTTTGTATTGATAAAATGCAAGCGTGTTCCTTTGCCACCTCTAAAGCAAACACAGAGGGTTTCTTTTTGCCTGCATTCTCTTCAGCCTGAGACAATTATGCTAATACCACTGGTCTAATTTGTTTCATTTTGTAGGTCACATGCTTGCCTACTTGTCTGTTGTCCATAGTAGACAGTTCTATCCTTTCAGGAAAGGTGGTGGGAGTTATATAGCTTAGTGTTGCAGCTCTCTTCTTCTATCAGGTGTTGAACTTTAGAGGCTGTCCTCTGAGAAGGCAGGCAGGCAGGTTCATTTAATATTTTAGCAGTGATTTGTGTGAACATTTGGTTTAGGGTCAAGATCAAAGATAAAGATGGTAAATGTATATTGCTTATAAATGCACTCCTTCACCTTACTCCCTGGGTGTGTGTGTGGTTTTTTTTTTTTTGTTTTTTTTTTTGGTTTTTCCCCACCCCAAAAAATGGAGGGCAAGAGGTAAAAACAAAAAAAAAAAAAAAAATGAACTTGATTTGCTCTACTTCTTCAGGAAAAGAAAACATTAGAATCCATGAGGTGTTATAATCTTATTCAAGAATAGTTGACGATTACTTCTTTTATATGCTGTAGGCAATCATGGCCATCCACATAAGTTTTGTCTTTTTGTTATTTCTCCCAAGAACTGTTTTACTATCCATTTACTCAAGCCCATCAAGTATGTTATGCATTGCTTTCCTCTGTCCCCCTTTCCCTCAATTAGTCCTGTGAGTATCAAATTTTCCAAGCCCTCTTTTCTCATTTTCTCTTGCTCCAGAAACTTCAACTATCGCTTCTTGATGTTAAGTATAAGTTTACTTTTCATTTCCATTCTCTGTAAAACATTGTTGCTCCCATGTCTGTTGCTTTGAGTCTCTTCATCTTTGAGGAGATTGTCCAACATTCGCTGTCATATAGGAGGACGGATATCTGTGTGATTAAAACAAAAATTGGGTGGTAGGAAAAATAAATTTCCACCTGAATCTATAGACAGCTAACATGGAAACCGGAACAATGCTTCACTTGGAACTCGGTTTCCTGCACACTGTAAACAACAGTACTATCGCTCTTTCTCTGGAACATGGGTATAACATTCACCAGTCTCGAACAAAACTGAAACAAAAAGTCGGCTCTTTTTATCCTTCTTCGATCTCAGGCAAGAAACTGAGATCTCTCGCTTGTGTTAGCCTCATTCTCGCTGATAACACATACACTGTGTCACTTCAATATTGATTTGCCAGAGCTTGCCTCGCACGTCCGATGTTTACAAGCACGTGTACAATTTGCCTTCTCTTGCTTTGGCAAGGTATGTCTCCACCACAATATCACATAACAGTTCAGTACTCTTTTCTTTGTTTCTAACAAAGTTTTCTTGTCTCTTACTACACTGACTTAGTTTCTTGATATCACATTCTTGTCCACAGGGAATCTTCAGTTTCACTTATGATTATTGATATTACAGAATTTAGCTTAGTATGACACAAGGTCACAAAGTTGGAGCCCCAAGTGAAGGTCTGATTCACTATCAGCTGTAATTAAGTTTGCTAGGTTAGCTTATAAACCCCAAGAAAAAATGTGAACAATGAACTATATAAGTGCTGGTCTCAAAATTGTTCAGATGCAATTTAATTCAAATTTTAATCATTGTGCAGAAAGATATGTTTAATAAACTATTCTTTTTTTTTTAAATTTGGATTTTTTATAAAATGATCTTTTTAATTGTTTACGACATGAAAGTGATGTTTTTAAATGTCAGTTTCTTTTGGAGTATTGCAGAAAATATTAAAATATCCTCTTACTAGAATTAATTCAGGGCCCTTTTGGCTTTGAACTTGCCATTTTATTGTTAGATATATAGTAACAAATTTTTCATTGACAATTCCCCAACAAAACTTAAGATATATTTTTTTCTTTATCATACATGTCAGGAAAACTTTATAGAACATTATTGACATTTAAAATCAGTTGAGTGTTAATAATATCCATGTCAGTTCTTGATATGAGCCTCTCTTGTGTCTGTCTTAGACCAGCATATAATGAGGAAAGAGGGTTTGAAAAAGCTGATACTCAAAGAGCAGATGGAAGGCAAGAGGAACAGAGGAAAACCACACATAGCATACTTATTGAGCTTAAGTAAATGGATGGCAGAACAGGGTTTAGGAGAAATAACAAAAAGACAAAATTTATTAAGAACTACAAAGGACAGGAAGTTGTGGAGAGCCCTGATCACTTACATCCTGAGGGGACACTGCATATAAAGAAGAATGGTTATTTTACTCAATTAATTTCAACATCTCTGGCCTTCTTTCTGTTGTCATACTCTGTAACATACTTGGAATTTTGAACTAAGCACTCGATAGTTTCTCATCTCAAAACATTCTGATATAAATCTTCCTCTTAGGTCGGCGCAATTAATTTCTCTGAGAATCATAAAGTTCAGATAAATTGACCATGAAAGAGAATAGAAAAACATTAAACATACTAACATCTAGTTTTCAATGTATATTTCAAAGGAGACAGTGTGAAAGCTAGGTGTTAGGGCACTGTGGCAGAAGTTTGCAATATAGTCACTTCGCACATAGTACAAGTGACATAGTATCATAGTATTTTCCAAAAACAACTAGTTCTGTTATTTCATGTAACTAGAAGTGTTTGTAAGGCTTATAGCTATATCACATTGAAACACAGGTTTTTGTACAATCACCAAAGTTAAGCAACATCAAGCTTGGTCAGTATCTAAATGGATGACTGTTTGAGAATACTAGTTGCTTGGATGTGTGGGTGTTGTAATTGATAATGGCTCAAAATTGGAAATCTGAGCGTCAGGTTCGTTATATTCACTTACACACTAATACTCTTGGGAAAGTCATGAATCCATCACTTCCTTCCTAGCTATGTGTTAATTAGTAGAGCTTGTATCAATAAATCATTATTTCCCAAAACATTCTTACAATGCCCACTTAAAAAAAAATTCTGGCTTTAAATAATCCACAAAAAGTAGAGAAGCTGTAAAAAAAAAAAAAAAAAAAAAAAAAACTAATCAATCCTAAACGTATGGATGGCACTGTGTGTATACACACACACACACACACACACACACACACACACACAAGGTGTGATGGTTAAATTGTCACCATTTTATATTTTTAATTTCACGCATTCACTTTGTATTTGATTTTGTTGACTGAACAGTATAGTGAGAAAAAGAGTACCATGATGCAATTCATTCCGCCAGAAATTTGGAAACGGCATGCTGTATTGCTTGGCATTTGTGCCGAAAGCTCCAATATGAACATTTCAGGGTATTTGGGTGATTCAGAAAGTGCTGGTCGAGTCTAATTGTGATTATGAAGGTACAGCAGCTTGGAAAATTCACTCTGATCATTCTGATAAAAACTCCCAAATTTGTTGGTGAGGATCTCAGACTCGATATGGAGGCCTACATCAAGTGCCTTGAGGAAGTAGTGCTGCCCCAAGTCAAGAGGGTGGCTGCTGTAAGACTCTGTCTGGCAACAGGACTCTGCACCATGCCACACAAGCAGGAGGGCACAGCCATGGCTGCCAAACAATTTCTGTGACCACATCACCCCTTACATCTGGCCACCTAACTCCCCGGGCTGCAACCCCCTTGACTATTATATGTAGGGTGTAGTTGAGAAAGAAACCAACAAAACTTCTTGTAACACTTAAGATGAACTGAAGGCAAGGATTATGAATTAATTTTTACTAAAGATTACAAGTGGAGCTGAAAAGTTTTCCGTCTAACCAAGAAAGGGTTAAAAATAAAATTTGAAGTTCGATCAGAATCTAAGAACTGGGTTGAGCCAAAAAATTTTTCAGTACCCTCTTCCATATTCCTCTGTCTTATAATTATCTCAGCATTTTAACATGTTCAAGAAAATAATTTATTCAGTTGTTCATGTGTATTATTTATCAGTTTGTATTGACACCAGTTCTTGTACAATTACCAAAGCTAAGCAATGTTGAGCTTGGTCAGTATGAAGATGAGTGGCTGCTTGATAATACCAGGTGCTGTAAGTTTGGATGTGCAGGTGATGTAATTGACAACAGCTCCGAATTGGAAATCTAAAATCAGTTTCAATTCCTGTTGGGTTCATTCTGTAAATACTCTTGGGGAAAACTACTTCTCACCCCAGCTATGGGTTAATTAGTGTAACATGTGTAAAACTTGTAACTTAGAGAGGGTTACTGAATGAGGAATAACTGAAACTCGGGTTGTAAATGAAATGGTAATCTTTATAACATCGACAAAATACGATACTCACCAGTGGTATGAAGTAGATAAACCATTGCTAGTGGTGGACTTCTTGGACAGCATATTATCCCCACTTACAATAGTGTCCAACATATTTATGTGGATTGGGACATACCTATTAGTGTTCATACATACGCTATATAATAACTTGTATCAGTAAAAATCCTGATCTTCCAAAAAATTTTTACAATCTAAAAAATATTTTAGGATCTTACTAAGCTTTGATAAGCTGAAAAAAAAAATCAATAAATCTATTCATCAGTTTTGAGCAATACAGAAAGGATTTATAAAGAATGTAGTCCTATGGATCCCCTTTTAAATTTATTTTTATAGAAACTTTTTTTTTTTTTTTTTACCTGAGCTTCTACTCACTTCCCTTGATAAGGATCTGTAGAAGCTTATCAATCTATAATTTATACCTACCTGTATCTACTTGGCCATAGTGGTAACAGTTTTTTGCTGTTACAGCTTGGACAAGTGAGATATTTATGGAAGAGTGGTTTGCCCTAAGTGCTCACTTACCCACTGTCTTCTCTATCAAGTGTGGCATGTCTGTGACAAGGAGAATTGAATTTACATCTTTTATGAGGATATTGATACTTTATAAGACTAAGCAATCTTAACCAAAATTTGGATTCTCTTTACCAATTCCATCTTTCCATAATAATAACAATTCCTCTCTTTTACACCTTTTGCGTCTAGTTATTTCCATGTAAATATTGACTTAATTGGCCATAATAGTATGAAGATACTGTACTGTTCTTATCCTTGTATCTGGTCAAAATAGCCTACAGGGTTAGCTCTAAAATGTGAATATGTCAGCAAATATGATAGACCAAGTGTCCAGTTTGAAATCGTACACATCTTTCAAATTGCTTTTTCTTTCTAAGAAATTACATTTACAGGGTTTTTTAATGTGAGAAAGAAATGAAGTGATATTGTTCATCTGGAAAGGGTCAAAACACAGTTCATTACATTCATTACAACTTAGAATAATATGTTGGATTATAAAGCCTCTCAATAACTACTGTCA
>OZ010584.1:86552084-86642084 GCA_963932145.1 Acanthosepion lycidas
CATAACCTCACATCATGAAACCTCTCACTTTAAATCTGATTCCTTAACATTTTGAAGAAATAAAATTGATGAAAGGAAGATTTTCAATCCCAGATTCCAGGAAGGTATAATATTCCTATGTAGAGCAAGTGTGACCCAAGCTAGAGAGTTTCAGACACACACGGATGAACACAGAAT
This sequence comes from Acanthosepion lycidas, assembly GCA_963932145.1. Taxonomy (NCBI): domain Eukaryota; kingdom Metazoa; phylum Mollusca; class Cephalopoda; order Sepiida; family Sepiidae; genus Acanthosepion; species Acanthosepion lycidas. The sequence continues at coordinate 86,552,262 of OZ010584.1, forward strand.
TTGCTGTTTATTTATTTAGATAAAGAATATTTAAGTATTTTCTGCAATACTCCAAAAGAAAATGACATTATTTAAAACAGTCACTCATTTTCTATATAGCAAATGATTCAATGTAAAAAAAAAAAAAAAAAAATCCTTTTTAAAAGGACAAGATTTAAAAAAAAAAAAGTTAATTTTTAACAATAGTTTTTTTTTTTTTTTTTTTTTTTTTTATCAAGACATTCTTACATCATTTACAGTCAAACTAATGCCCACCTTTTTTACTATCACAACATTTCGGATGTTGTACCTGTCGATCTTCTTCAGATGTCTGTTGATCTGGACAACCCTACGGGAATTTTGAACTGAAGCCTTTATTTAATCATTCCCATTCTGCTGTCTGTCTCCCACAGGACAATAGTATAGTGGATTAAAGCATTGAGTTGTGAATTTGGTTGCATAATTGTCACTTCAAACCCTGTGTCAGATAGTACAGACTTAAACTCAGTTGAAACAACAATAACTGAGCAGTACTAAAAAGAACAATATATGGCATCTCTTGACATTGACTGCAAAACAAGAAAAATTTACCCTCATAGTTTAAATAAAAGCTTCGATTCAAAATTCCCTTCAGGTCACAAGGATTGATAGACACCTAAAGAAAGTCAGCGAGTACAATGGTCAAAAGATAAAGACATTAGTCCAAATGTAAATAATGATGGTGCCTTACCCCAGAAATTCATAGATTTTCTTACATGTTACAAAAACAAAGAAATAGAAATAACAAATGGGGCATTATCAACAAATATTTTCAATAAGTTTTTCTTTTAAAGAATTTTTTTTTTCTTCACTGCCATAGTGGTGGGCACCATTTTGTTCCCCATATGATGTACTCTGTAACTTTAGTAAACATATTGAGACAGCACAAAGAATGTTCATGGTAATGTCAGCTGTTTGCTTATAAGTAAACATTCAGCATTCATTGCCTGAGCAGCCAGTGCTACTTTCTTTTAAAACAAATTTTCATGAAAATTTATCATTTATTCTGTCAAGCTAGTTTGGACATTTGTGAGTCTATCATGCCAACCATCACAGTCCGGCATCAAAGTTGAAAGATCATTAGGGTGACATTCTGTGTCATAACATAAATGGTCAGTGGTGTGTGGGTGACCAACCTATCTTGCTCCATGACTAGGTGTCCAGAGCAGTAGATCATTTGTGAGTTCTTGTTTCACTCACCAGCAGTGTCCTGCAAAGTGCGTTCTTCATTTGCGTAAGATTGTAAAAAATATCAGGAATGGGTTCATAGAGCTGTGATTTAGCTGAATGGTGTTGCTAAGAGATAAGTATAGCATCCAAGTGTAGTTTCCATTAAGCTTTAGACTCTAGGATTTTAGTTGATGTCCAGGCAGTGGCACCATACAGATGGGTAACTAAGCCATTGTAAGACTTTCACAAAAATAGGTTTCTTAAATTCACTGTTGACTCTCTTTCCAGTATTAATAGGGGTTTCTTTCTTAACCTTTTGTCTGAAATATTGTGGAATGTTAACTTCTTGATTGTCATTATTTTCTCTTTGAGTTACATGTGCTATCCATGCTATTGTTGAAAGTTCTCAAGTGATATGGTTTTTATTATTTACACTAGTTTTTGTGATTCTGTAGAACCAGTTTTTGAGGTTCAAAGAAGGATGATCCTCACTAAGACCTGCAAGCTTCATTCAGTTAATTATTTTTAATCATTTATCTTAGAAGGCAGTTATGTACACTGACAGTTTAGATATTTCTGAAGAAGCTCTTTACCATACATGGTATCCATATGAAAGTCTCAATCTGATGAGGTTTATTTAAGAACATGACTCAAGTTTTTAAGTTGATGTTTTTATTTTATATTGATTTGCAGGGTTGGGCAAAACAACTCCAAACACAGCCTGTACTCTGTTCAGTTTCCTTATCTCTGATACTAAATTTGTTATAAGTAAACTATTGTTGTGGAGTGCTTTCGCAGTGGAGGCTTGTATTGTACTAAATCAGTCTTAAAATAGGTTCGACATACAAAACGTTAGGAACTTGATATAATAGATATAACGCAGAGTAATCTTGTGGTGGTCGCTGATACTTTCATATTCGACTAATTGTCGTCCGACATCAACTGATCGACTTGTTACTCTTACTACTCCTCTTTATTATAGGTGGGAGAGTCTAATAACTATAGGTGTGTTCCACTATAACACCCCACTCTTAAAACTTTACTCCTACAGAGTAAAGTTTTCTTTATTTTTTACAGGAAATATGAAGAAAAAACAAAAAAAAAAAAAACTTCATTTTTTTTTTTTTTTTTTTTTTTAGCAACATCGGAGCATATCTCCTACATTTTGGATCCACTTTTAAATGATCAGTTGCCTTTCTTTTTCTCCTGGATATCAGTTGCCTTTCTTTTTCTCCTGGATCGGTGTACCTCAGGTAAAATCGTTGTAGGCATTGTTAGATCAAGCGTATCAAAAATCACTTCCATCGGCGTTTCTCCTGCGGGACCGCTGTCAACCACGTCTGAAGCACGTTGTCTGATCTGCCTTCTGCACATGAATTTTTCGCCTTTCACCAAGTACATCCTATTGCCAATCCGCTTTTCTATTTTTTGGTATCTCCATAGTGTTCACAGAAACAACCTTCCACTTCGAGCTTCTTAAGGATGGGGTCACAGTTTCTGTAGGTTCTTCTTGTTCAGCCTCTAGCTTCCTTTTGTTGATCTTGTGCTTCTTAATGTTTTCTGGGGTGACTTCAGTTGACTTAAATCATTTAATAATACTGCATGTCCTTGGCTGCGGGTAACTCGCTCCCCAGTTTTTCTCAGTGTCGGCTTCATCTTTACTTTCTGGGGCTTTTTTTTCCACGTATACCGTCGGTGTAGCCCATTCATTATATTCAACATTTTTAAGTACACTGGTTTTCTCTAATCTGTCCAATTCTTTATCTATCTGTTCAATTGAAGCAAACAGCACATTCCTTTTCTTTTTGAATACCACCTGAGCGTTTTCTTTTAGCTGGAATTTTGCCTCCATCTTGGTACACGTTCCCAACCCTGGAGAACAAACAGTAGGAAATGTTTCCTTAAGTTTCTTTACTAATTTTGGGGCTTCGTAGTTTAAAAAAATCTACCTTGTAACAGAAAGAATTTATCGGTAGATCCCATAATTGGAATTCTGTTATCCAAGTAAGTTTGTGGTATTTTCTATAACAAATAGTTTAGTTTTTCGCGTTTTTTTTATTTAATGTGACATTTGTAACAAATTCCCCTATAAATTGTATTTTTTCTCCCATCACTAACCTCGCGATTTTCTTTGTTTTCATTAAAGTTGGTTTCCCAAACTTCTTCCACGTATGCAAATTTATGATAGATAGCTCGGAACCAGTGTCGAGTTGCATTTTTATTTTTTTATTACTTATTTCGATGGTAACAAATTTTCTGGTTATTTCATCTTTTACCTCATTGGACTTTAATTTTCTTATTTTATTGTCTTTATTTTTTGACGTGCAGTGCAAGCTTTTATGACCCACTCTTTTACAGTTGAAACATTTTTTATTCCTAAAATTGCAATATCTGTATCAGTGTAGTTCACCACAAGCAAAACATGGCTTTGGGAGTTTTTGTTTATTTTTCTCTGGTATTTCACTTTTTGTTTGATAATCTGCAATTTTAGAATTCTTTTTGGTAGACTTTCTTTTTTGTAGCGTATTTTCGTTACATGCAAAACGCCAGACTGTTCTATCTTTTTTGAATCTTTCTTTATGCTAACATATCTTGTGCAGTCTTCTGCCAACCTCTGTACCATAATCCTTCGCTTGTTTTCCAATTTTGCCAGTACTAATTTTCTCAACTCTGCGTCTCTTTCCGATACCAGCCCTTGAACAAACACCAAGCACTTAAAATTGTCTGCGCTTAACTCTGCCAGCTTGAATTCTTCACAATGCTTATTCACATTGGCTGCGTACGTTATATAGTCTTGTTCGTCATCTTTCATCAGATTCAAACATTTCCACCTCTTGTGAAACACGTCTTTTTACTAAATAATTCACTTAATATATTTACCGCCTCGGTAAATGTCAACTCGCTAGTTTTTTTCGGTAAAATGTAGTTTACCAATTTGTTATGCTCGGCAGTTAGAAGCCTAACCTTCTTTCCTTCAGACCATGAGTGGCAGACCTCGTTATACACGTCTGTATATTTTTTGTAATACTTCTCAAAAGTTATCTCTTCAACTGGACTGTACGTGAATATTTCAATCGAATTCCATATTGTATTCTCTGGGAAAGAATCATTTTGTAGATTTTTCTCTTTCCTCTTCTCAGTTATTTCCAGAATTTTGTTTTGAAACTCCCTATGCATCTGTTTCATTTTTTGTTGAAATTGCATTTGTCTATTAAAAGTTTCCTCCTGTAGTTGCATCTGGAATGTTTTCTGTTGCTCTAATATTGTCATCTGTTGTTCCGGCTGGAACTTAAAGAATTCCTGGTATATATTTTTGCATTCCTCCATCACAATGCGTAAATACTGTAGGGAGGGGTCCTACAAATTTGCAATTTGTGACCTATTTGAGCAAACTGTATTATCAAAAAAAAAAAAAAATTTCTTTTCTCAGTTGAGAATACGACAGATTTTTTCGTCACTAAGTTGATGGCTTGGCTTGCAAAAAAAGGTTTTTTTTTATTTTTTTTTTTTTATTTTTTTTTTTTAAGTGTGACTCCAAGATTTTGTCGCTGAAGTTATAGTGGCAAGTGAATTTTTTTTCTTCCTCCATATGAGTATAAATTCCTCGTCGCCAAATATTGTTATGGCGAGCGAATATTTTTTTTTTTTTTTTTTTTTTTTTTTTTCCACCATATGAATCCGAATCCCTCATCGCCAAATATTGTTGTGGAGTGCTTTCGCAGTGGGGGCTTGTATTGTACTAAATTGGTCCTAAAATAGATTTGACGTACAAAATGTTAGGAACTTTATATAATAGGTATAACACAGAAGTAATCTTGTGGTGGTCGCTGATACTTTCGTATTCGACTGTTGTCCGACAGACTGACTCATTACTCTTACTACTCCTACTTATTATAGGTGGGAGAGTCTATTAACTGTAGAATAGGTGTGTTCCACCATAACAACCATACATCAAGATATCTGAAACGTTTAGTATTTACTAATTCCACATCCTGAATTTTTATAATGGATTCCAGGCATGTGCCATCACTGCTTTCATTCCAATTCCAGATCATAGTTTCTGTTTTGGAAAAATTTATCTTTAGTCTTGTTTTTTGTAAAACTTGGTAGATTTTTTTTTTTTTTTTTGTTTTTGTTCAAGATCATTCTTATCCCAACTCTGAATACCTATATTATTTGCTTAGCCTCGCCACCAATTACCAGTACACTGGCCTCAAAAGGTAGAGCAGCAATATTATTTTCTATTAGTGAATTTGTTTGGAATACAGTGTGGAATGTTTAAATGATCAGTGGCCATCTCTTCACACCTGTGCTTATATATGCACAGGGCATAGTCTAGGAAAAGATTTGAGCTCTTCATTCCTTGTCATATTCCTGGTGAGGTTTTAAACATTTCAGTATAAGGTCTTCACCAGACCTGTCTATCAAATCTAAACAATCAGTGCCATTGGAGATTGGCAGGCAATTTTGAATTAAATTCCTCAGTTTGAAATTCTCTGATGGTTACCCAGATTGACACGCACTTGAAGAAGGTTGGAGAGCACTATGACCAAAACTTTGGGATAAAGATGAGAATATTAATCTGACTCTAGATAATGTAAAGGAAGAACTGTTTTCTTCTTATTTTTTTATTTTTATAGCATTTGTATATTTGATTTTCATTTGGTTCAACCTTTCATGACCACTTATTTTCTGTATACTATTGTGTATCAGATACAAATGCTGGCACAAATATTTTTCAGTCCTTCTCCTACACTCCCAGTATTATATGGCACACTTATTATTTTTCAAATAATTTTCTCTGTAGCATGATTATTTTGTTTAACGTTCATTAAGTTGGTGTAAAAATTCCCAGCTTATTTGATTTTGCACATTTATTTCACAAGTTCAAAATTCACCCCAGCACTTATTTTCCAGATGGCACTAGTATTTGGTATGAAAGACTACTAGCACAGTTTTCACTATTGTTGCTGCACCTATCAAAACTGCATTCATATTTTTTCCTCCTTCATAGAAAATTGAATATCTATATAACACAAATCTTCTTTACCTGCCTTTTGTAAAGCAACAGAGCATCTTTCTTTTTGATGTGATATTGATTGATCCTGTGGATGTTTAGGGCACATTCAGTGTATCCGTCTTTACTGACAGACCCGTTACCTGATTAACACCTCTTTTTCTTTTATTTGTATATCCAAGCCTATGAAATCTTTGAAATAATTTATCAAGATGTTTTGTCCTATGAGCCATATAAAAATTGATGAACCATAAAATCACACTTGTATTAGTCCATCATATCAGATCACCTCCAAGACTGATTTAAAAAAACAAAATTAGAAGTTAACATTGTCTACCTTATTTGATGCTATAAAAAACATGTAGATAACATCTGAAATCTATCAGATAAAATTAGCTGAGATTCACTATCTTATGTTATACTTGGAATTTATGGCCAAAGTTTATGCTTTTCTGACATACATACAGTACAAGGATTTTATCGTCTAGCGGTTTTCAATTATGCTATCTTTTAAATAGAGAATCATTATCTTATAAAGCTTTACCTTCAGTGACTATTAGCATTTACTGTGTTGATGACTGCAAATGTCAGTTCCCACAGAGAGCAAATTTCAGAAAGGTAGGATGGTTTCTGTAGATAGCTGATGATAAAATCTTGATTTAATAAAAATGATTAAGTTTTTCATGGAAAAAATGATGAAAATTTAGTTTCCTTATAAAATTCTATTTAGAGACAAAATGTTTAGAAGAATCACTATCAAAAATTTAATAAGTAAGAATTATTTTTTTGTAGTTGATTTATAAAATTGAAAATCACTGTTAGGATATCTGGAGTAGAAAGTTGTCTAAAGATATGAATTGTTCACTCTATTGTTAAACCTGTTATTGGATTGGTTTCAACTGATGTGACTTTATTTCTTTCTAGAGGTAATCATATACATATAGATGTAATATAGCTTTACTCTCTTTTCCACAAGTATTTTCATGGCATTTTCTGACAAGCTTTTTTCCCCCCCTGATGTCCTGATTACATGAATTTTAATGTGTTATTAGACTAGCTACCAGGCCTCACCATTTTACTGTTGAAATAGCTAGATGCAACTGACATTTCTACTCTAATAGTTTTTTGTTTTTTTTTGCACTTCTTGCCTGTGGAACTCCCTTCCGATTTATTGCTTCCCTGATAACTACAATCTTCAAAAATTTAAATGCAACATCAATCACCATTTTCTGTCTTTTGAAAGTCTGTTCATTTTTTTGTCCTTTCCTAAATTCTCCCCATTCTCAATCTTCTCATTCTCCTTCACTTTCACTCCCTGTAACCCCTTAATGGCATGGTTGCCTTGCTTGGGGTGAAATGACTAAAACACACACACACACACACACAAGGGTAAGTCAAAAATTATCCCGCACTACTTCAGGTTTGTCACCCTATTTTCTGCTCGCGTGTGCTTATAGTTGAGACTATTGTGATCATGTGAGCAAAGTTTGAGCTTTATTGCACCAGTTTTCTTGCTGCTGTTACAGTATAAACATGGGCCCTCCACTAGCAGTGTGCACCAACAAGGGACAAAGAACAGTGATCCGATTTGCAGAGAACATGCTGCCTCATCAATGATAAATCACAGGGTCGGCATTGCTATCTCTTGAGGTTGCTGAATCTTCTCTTTAATGGTGGAGGTTTGCAGGTGTTCTACTCCTTGTTCATTCATCATGCTTGTCCAGCTACATTTAAACTTCTCGATCCACTTGTACACACTTCCATGCAGTATTTCACTGCTGCCATATTGTGTTAAAAGCCTCCAATGAATTTCAGCCCCTGACACACCTTCTGAACAGAGAAATTAGATCAGTTTTTTTCCTCCTTGGTGCACGCTGCTAGCAGAGCAGCCATGTTTACATTGTAACACATGAGCAGAAGTCAGTGTAACAAACTTGGATATCTTATGGCAAAAGTGCAGATAATTTTTGTATGATTGTTTTGTGCATTTAGTGTACCATATCAACAAAAATTTGTTAACCATTAACATCATTTATTGCATATTTTCATATCATTTTGTATTGTCTTGACATTAATTCATGACACTTTTTAAAATTATTTTCATTATGTCACTTTTCCATATAAAAATTTATTTGTTGCATAATAAAAACATAAACAAAACCAAAAAAATGGTTGTTTATTTTCCAACAAATTGGTCAATATTTAGCAACAGCACAGCACAAATTCTGTTAGTTTTATGATCATAGTTCTTATGTGAATATTAATCAGCATTTAAAATTTTTCTAGGAGATATGAAAATGTCAGCATATAGTGCAAAATAGCAAAATCTCCCATTTTGGATTTGACCAAACTCAATTACTGTGAATTAGTGGCACTACCACTTTGTTTGGGGGTGAAATGTTAAAAAAAAAACCAACCACCTCTAAGTAATAATACCATTCTGTCTTTCCAAACAAACAAATCATTTTTTTTTCTTTTTAATTCATAAAATATTGTATTTATAATGCATTTTATCATTATTTTTTTTGTCTATATTGTAACAATTAGATTTTGGTGCTGTAATTTTTTAAAATCTACTTTGGTGTTCAGAGTGTTTTGTCTATATTTCTTGAGGTCATTTTTTTTTTTTTTCTAAGAAATTTATCAAATTTGAAGTAAGCTACCAAAGTTTGCTTTCCACATTATAATTTTATCTTTGGGGATCAGGAAGGAAATTGTTTGTCTTGTCTTTCCTGGTATAAGCGCCAAAAAGTTAATATAATTGTTTATGTAATAAACAAGGATATGGAATTGAATCAGTAATTCTAAGTCAATTCTAAAGTATCCCCCTCACCTGTCTGTTAAATTCTAAATGTGAGACAAAATTGAGCTTGTATTTAAAAAAAAAAAAAAAAAAAAAAAAAAAAAAAAAAATAATTGCAGTTATATTTGTTTGTAATTAACTTGATGCATTAGTTAATATTGTTTTCTTTCTTTTTTTTTCTTTGATAGGTAAGAAAAATTCTTCTGTTGCAAGAAGGAAAATTGGAGCAAAAACACAGTAACGTTTTTTTTTTTTTTTTTTTTTCTTTGCAACATTTTTTCTTTATTTTATGAAATAGAATTTATAATGAATATATTGTCATTTAATATTCCTTTTATTTCTGATATACATTATTTTGCCATTTTGTTTCCAATTACTTCTGTAAAAAAGAAATGACTGACATCTTTTGATGACCAAGTCAATTGATTTCCAATTTCTGAATTATAGTGGATCAGGTTAATTAGAATGCTAAGAAAAATGTGCAATGTCATCTCTAATTCATATCTTAATAAGTGATGACCAAACAATGGTTTTCTTCTATTTGTTTATAATAATTAATGACTTCATAGTAATAATTAGTGGTGAAGCATGAACATTTTTTTTTTTTTTTTTTTTTTTTCAGTGTGGAAGCAAATTTCTCAGTACAAATGTTTTGAATTCTGCGTTAAACTTTTCTTTTCTCATTTTCCTTTTCTCTCTCATTCTCTTGCTCCATCCCACTTTTATTTCCTTTTCTCTCTCTTTCCCTCCTCATATCACCTTGTCCCCTCTCTTTCGCTTCCCTGCTTTCCCTCTCTTTCGCTTCCCTGCTTTCCCTCTCTTTCGCTTCCCTGCTTTCCCTCTCTTTCGCTTCCCCGCTTCATTACCTTCTCTTTCACTTCCCCTTTTCAATTATATGCAAAATTATTAAATTTTATCAGATAAATTAAAATTTTAACATTTTATTCTAATTTACCACACAGTCATGTTTTCATGGAAACCAATAAAATATTTAATTTATTGTATATTTACCAAAATGTGAAACCAAACGTAAAAGTAATTCTTCAGCCAATATTTGGCTTAGTTCATTCTAGACTACAATTCATTTCTGAACATTCCCTGTTAAATCATATATATATGCAATTTTATTTGGTCATTTTCTATGTTAGATTTGATTCTGGTTTGTATTATAATTTGGTATATTAAATAAAACATCAACAGAAAGTTAATAATTTTATATTTTTATACAAGGTATGTTTTTTATAATGTAACCTTTCTGTTAAGAATGATAATTCCCCCTCCTCCCATCCATCCCAACTCTCTATTTTCTTTTTATTCAAAATAAGATTATTTATGTCAGAATGACCACAGACAGGCATTTTCCTGATTTTTCTCATTAGTCAGCTGGAGAGAATATTTCTAGACAAAGACAAGTCACCAGTAATAGGTCAGTCATAAAGTTTGTTAAATGTTTTTATTTTTTGTTTGTTTTGTTTTTCTCTATTTGATTGTTGAATGTCGATTATTATAGGGGTGGGTGTGTGTGTTCAGTTAGCTTCTTTGTGAACCAAGGTCACTGAATCACCATTCATATACATCACTAAACAACAGTATTCATGCAAACACTTGAAGATTTTGCTCTGTAGTTAGGACAATGGACTGAGAGCCACATTGGCTGTGTTCAGTTCTGAGGATTTTACTTGTCCATGACTACAAATAAAACCTCTGATGCTCACATGTATTGAATATCAACAATCCAGATGCACAGCACTTTGTGAGACATAGTCATCTTAATACAAGCTGCATTTCCTAAAAGCTTATAAAATTCATGGCAAAAAATAAGATCTTTGCCAAATATTTGGCATGCAGTATCAAATTGCTAACTTAGTAATCTACTAGAATTTGAATCTTTTAATTATGGGTGGTGACGTTTTGGGTCATCTTCAGACTTTTAAAAACTATAGAAACTTTTCGAGGTTAACATGAGAATTATGAATCCCTTTAAGAAACACAAACGAAGTTTAAAATATATTTATATACCGTATGGAATTTTTCTGTAAAGTGTCTTAATTCATATTTTTAGAAGTTGAGATCATCTCCTAAATTTTGCTTTCCTTCTCATAACTAACTTCTTGTAGATCAAGAAGGAAGTTCTTTGTCTTGTCTCTCTCTCTCTCTCTTTCTGTAACCCCTATGTGTTAGTAGCATTACTACCTTGATTGGGACGAAATGATAAAAAAAGTAAAAAACATTTAACCAATCATACTTTTCCGTCTTTCCAAATGTTTTTTTTTTTTTTTTTTTTAGCCTACGATCCATTGTATTTATATTGCATTTTATTATCTTTTAGTTGGTATTATAATAGTTGGAGAGCATGGTGCTAATATTTTTTTAAATCTGCTTTGGTATTCAGAATGTTTTATCTACATTTTTTGAGGTCATTAAGAATTTTCTTTCCAAGAAATTCATCAAATCTCAGATCAACTCCCAAAGTTTGCTTTCCACATTATAATTTTCTCTTTGGGGATCAGGAAGGAAGTTGTTTGCCTTGCGTCTTTCCAGGTGTAAGCACCAAAAAGTTAATATAATTGTTTGCATAATGCGCAAAGAACATGGAGCTGAATCAGAAAGATCATTTCTAGTGAAACCTTCTGCCCCCACTCTTTTTTTTCACTTCGTGAAATTTGAAATAAGAGACAAAAATGGAGTTTGTATTTTTATTTTAAGTTTTTTTTTTTTTTTTTTTTTTTTTTTTTTTTGTATTTAATGTATTACTTGTTTTGACAAATGGGCACCATCATATTATAAGCAAAAATATAATGCCTATGCCATCTAAGCCTGCCTTAAAATGTAATATTTATCTGATGGCTCTTAATCTTTAACAAGTAGTTCTTAGCCTTTTTTTTTTTTTTTATGAGTCATATAATTGACGGGTGTCAGGGAAGAGGGAGATATATATATATATATATATATATATATATATATATATCATCCACTTTGCCGGTTATTTCAGATGTTTGGTTGAAATTTGATCAGACCTCACAGAAGGAAGCACTGGCTATTTTTTTACTTTTAACTCATAAATATCTAATTCCCGATCACTACAATCTTAACCATTTCAAGTCTAAGGTTAACCGTTATCTTCCCAATATATACTATGTAACCGTCTACCTGAAGTTGCATTACAAAGATTCAAAATAGTTGTTTTTTTTTTTGGGGGTTTTTTTTGGGTTTTTTTTTTTTCAGTGTCATTAAGTATTTTATATCATATTAATCTCGGTTTGGGGGAATTATAATTTATTTTATGCTTTAAAAATAGAAAAAATATAGTTACAAATAAATAAACTTGAATAGCTATCTTACTATTTATTACAAACCAAATTAGCACCTAAAAAAGGATTTTTTTTTTTTTTTCTTTTCTTTTTTTTATAACCACTACTATAACCAGGCTTGTGGGACTCTAGGCTGCACACTAAACTACTCTATTGGATAATTCGACCTTATTCAACAAATAATTAGTTTTATCTTGCTATTGGGTGTATTTGAACCTCGTATTCATAGGCAAAAAAAAAAAAAAAAAAAAAGTACCAAATTTTGCAGTTTTTCATGTAAGTTTCCGTAAGTAACAAAAACTAGGGAAAATGATTATTGGTGGTCGTGCATTACTGAAGAGAGTCATTAAAGATATAATAAATTCATCATGTTTCAGACAGGGCACTTCATCATAGTCTTCTATTACTATTGTAATGAGTTTGATCCACACTAGATGCCACACAATTGTGACTAAGTCTACTAAATACATATATTTCTTTTATTCTGTTGTCAGATTAGACATCAATTATATTGTAACAAAATAAGTCATTGACTATCAAAGATCAGTCACAAGATGCAAGTGCCTGTTACTTCCACTTAACATGGTTTTATCTTTCCAACCGAGCTGACTGTAGTAACTATTTATATTCTGTAGTTACTTTCTTGTTTGTGTTTGTTTTTTGTTTTTCCAACAACTATTCAAGTAGGGAATGGGACTGATTTGTATACAGTGTCGTTTTTTTTTTTTTAGTTTTTGTGATGGACTTCAACTTGATCTGGTTATTTAAATGACACTTTAGTTTCTCTTTCAAAATCTTCACCTTCAATACAATGTCCTAAAGTCTAAACTATATTTTCTTGTTGACAATACATGTTAAATTGGGATTGAGGCTGGTTAAATTCTAATAAACCTTTTTACAGTCATTAAATTCTCCAAATTTATTAAAGCATTGTCGCGTCCTGGGTAAGACACTAAACTACATCCACATCCTGGCTAAGATGCTAAACTATATCCAGCAGCAAGGCCTCTGATCAGGAGGTTTTGAGGAGTGTGGAACCACCTCTTAATTGCTGGTGTTCCCAGATCCACCCTGACCCGGGGTGGTAGCACCTGTTAGGGTCCCAACTATTTAGAAACAGATTTTTGACAAAACAAAACATTACCAGCAATAAAAATTTTTGTCAGCATTAAATAACCCATTGAGGTTGATATGCAGTAAAAGAAACCAAACCAATCTAAACCAAAGATTCATACGAATCTATCATAAAAATGTTGTCGGTATTAAATAACCCATTGAGGTTGATATACTGTTAAACAAAATAAATCAAACCAAACTTAAAGCATTGTCATTATTACTTGTTGACTTGATTTTCTTTTCACCTTATTTTGTTGTTTAAACAGAATTGTCATCTTCATCATAATATAAACAATAAGTGGTCCATTCATATCTCATTGGCAAGGAGGAGGGGTTGGGGGTCAGGCTTGAAATCTGACAGTAAGAATTGACTACACCTACAGGTTTGTCAATATTCCTCTAAGTGTTTTAGATTTTACAAATGTAAAGAGTACTAAACAAATGGGCATTGGGTTACTTTGAAATTAGTAAGTTTGTAATGTTTTACAAGTACCAGAGCATGAGATTTTGACCAATTTTTTTTTTATTAACTATATCAAAAATAAAATAATTTATAATAAAGAAAATTGTTATAAAATTTGAATTTAAAATAAATATCAAATTTGTTTTATTTCTTGAAGGAATTATTTCAAAAGTGAAGAACTTCATTAGTTTTTGCAGGTTGGGCAAGACAGAACACTGAAAAGGCAGGTCAAAAAATGAATGTTTTTAGGATTGGCTAAATAAGGATTTGCTCTTCCTTAACTTGTGGGTGTTGATATAAAAAAAAAATAATAAAAAATAAAACATCTTTGAAAATGTTATTTTCCTCCTCCTTGACATCCTTTAACCCTTCTCCACTTTCTTTTTCTCTTTTTCTATCACTCACTCCATTTTCATTTTTTCTTTCCTTTTTTTGTGTAACTAATCTGCAGGAAAGTGACTTGTTGCACCTTCTCTAGCTAACATTCTCAGCTGACATGAAGTGGGAAGACTATATTGAATCCATTGCCAGGTCAGCTGCTAAGAAAGTTGGTTCACTGCGTCATTCTAGACAATTTTTGTCTCCAGTATCCATCTTACATATTTATGTCTACCATTCTTACATGCTTAGAATATGACTGCCACATATGGTCCAGTGACCCTGCTATTTACCTTGAGCTCCTTGATAAAATCCAGAGAAGAATCAGCAATATTACTGATCCTGATCTGGTGGCACATCTTCAGTTACTTTCTCACCACCATAAGGTAGTCTCTCTGTGACTTTTCTATAAGTACTTTCATGATAATTATTCGGATGAACTTTTCATTATGATACCTAGATTTTTTTTAATTAGAGCACTGTACTAGGCTGGTGTCAAGATCTCATCAATTTACAGTTGAGCTAGCTATAGATGTAACTGTAAATTCCATGCTAACAGTTTTTCTTGCTCTTCTCACTTGTGGAACTCTCTTTCAGTGCCATGCTTTCCAGCCAACTTTAATCTGCAAATTGCCATGTCAATTGCTCTCTACTAACCTTCTGATTACTCTTTCCTCTTCCGACTCATTATTAACCCTTGTGTCTTCGTGGCTTTACTGCCTTGCATAGGGTAATACCAACTTAACAAAGAAAAACTGCAAAATGATAGTTTTTTTTTTTATTAGGTTTATTCAGAAGGTAATAGACTGACACATTTATAGATAAGATATATTTTGTTTTGCTCAGCTGTACAATTTTTTGTTTTAATTTACTGAAGGTCAACTAATGATTGTTGGTGACTTGATTTAGCAAATAGATTTCCTGAATTTTTGTTTCTTTTTTTATGTTTGATCTTTGATGATGCAACAAAAGGCAAGTCATTTGCTGTCATTTGCTGTCATTTTATAAACTACCTGAATGTTAAGCTTAGCAGAAAATTCTATTTTCTCAGACATTTAGACACGCGGGATATTTGCAAATAAGTGAATTTTACAAACTTGACTGAAATTTGAACTCCGCTCTCCAATTTCTCATTCCAAGCTACTATCCATTACATCACCCAAACATCATCTTACTTCCTTTTACAGTACCAATAATAATAGTAATAATAATGGTGGTAGTTGGAGTAATAATAATAATAGTGGTGGTAGTAGTAGTAATGATAATGGTGGTGGTGCTAGTAATAATTTTTGAGTAAATATGGACTTGGGTGAAAGAGAAGCAACTGTCTGAAGTTAATTTCTAGCGAACACTAGTGAGTGTTGGTGGATAAAATTAACCTCTGAGAGGCTTCAGTTTTATATGTATAATGCAGAGCATTATTTCTATTTATTATATAAGTGTTTCTCTTATACCATCAAATATAGTAAATTAATTGCCAATAAATAAAAGTTTTTCTGTTAAATTTCTTAATTTTAGTTGTGTTTTTTTGCTTTCTATTCTATAGTAGATTACTCTGTTAGTCAATTAAATCCTATTGGTCATAAAACACCTGAAATGATTTTACCAATTATTAGCCTTTTTTTAAAAATATTCATAACTTTATAAATAGGGAGTTTAACAACAGTTATTTTAGGATTCATTTTAAAAAATGGTTTCATCTATTATGTCTATCCTTGTCTTTGATTTCTCTTCCTTTTAGGCATCATGAAGAAAAATAAAACTTGATTCATGGAAAATTGCTGGAAATATCAAAATTATTCTACCCAGTCTTCCGTACTTCATTTCTGATCACCTGTTCTGGTCAAAGTATAAAAGTACAGCACTTGTCTTCTGATCTCAGATAACTCTAATCTCGTTTTTAATTCTCCTTAAGATGACAATATCACAGGCATGTTGCTTCAAAAGTAGAAGTTGGCAAGTAAGAACTTATTGAGCTGAAGTACCTGTCTCTGTTAGGTAAGAGTTCAGGACTAGATCATAGCTCTCCACAATGTCCTTCCAGTGATTCTGTAACTGGAGATCTTGTGTAGTAAGACTTTGTGCCACATTGTGTTGAAGGCCTTTGATATATCTAGTGCTATGGTCCTCAAGGTTTGTTTGTCATCAAGAGCCTCACTGATTCCGTGAGTGATAGTAGTTAGGACATCAGCAGTGCATCAGGCCAACTGAAACCCGTACTGCTCATCGCTGAAGAGTTTCTTTTCTAGGTGCTCAATGATCTTATTATTATTTGTAGCCTCAAAGAGCTTGCTGATGATGCTGAGGAGACTGATGTGTCTGTACTGGATTGGGGAAGATTGCACACCTGTGTTCTTTAAAACCAGGTATACACTTGACACCTTTCCACAGGTTTGGAAAGGATTTCTCCTTCAAGCAGCACTGGAAAAAAATTTGCCACAATTGGGGATACTTCTAAGTTGATGTTTTTAAGGACACCTACCAGAATTTTGTCTGGATCAGTGGCCTTTTTAGGGTCAAGACTTTTGATATGTCTAGAGTTTAGTTTAGACATAAGTTAAAGCATGAAACAGGCTGTTGCTTCTCAATGTTGACTTCAATGTCCACTTATATTCAGATACTAAATAAAGCTTTGTGGTTTTTATTCATTTTGAAGTGTTTTCAACAGGCTTGCTTGAAATTCAATAATTTCTGTTGACACAAATTTAGCTCTAACAATGGACAAAATAAATACTTCACT
This sequence comes from Acanthosepion lycidas, assembly GCA_963932145.1. NCBI lineage: Eukaryota > Metazoa > Mollusca > Cephalopoda > Sepiida > Sepiidae > Acanthosepion > Acanthosepion lycidas. The sequence continues at coordinate 86,569,278 of OZ010584.1, forward strand.
AAATTATGTATCACTGTGCAAATTGTATAAATTAGTCAGTTTTTAAGTACAATATTTATTTGCATAGAATGTAAAACATTTTACAGCTGAATTAAGGCAAAGTTGGGGAGTGTATAACATTAAAATAGAAATGAAATTTTTTTTTTTTTTTTCTTAAAACTTTGTGGATTAAGATCTTTTTAACATAAAGATTAAAAAAAATATTACATTTAGTAGATACTTTCATTTACTCTTTAAAAGGCTTTAGCTAGAGTTAAAATAGTTTTGATAAATTTTGGTTATACTTTTTTATTTTTTTTTGTATGTATGTATAAATTTAATATCTAATGGCAACTACTAAACTTTGGTGTCATACAATTTTATACTAAATAAAACAAAAGAAAAAATGACTTCAAGTCAGAAGTTCCTTTCCTTAATAATTCTAAGTTGTTTAAATATTGGATTTGGTTTGTTTTTGGTGTTTCTGTTAAAAAAAAAAAAAGAAACCAACCAATCTTTTTCTTACAGATTATACAGAGGGTTGTAAAATAGATTAACCAAATCTTCGTGTTCAGTCATCCAAAAAACTGTTGGAATGATAATTACTGTTCTTAAAATTACAGACCATATCATGAAGAGATATTTTTCTATACTTACCCACTTCCGGTATTTGCTTTATCAGACATCTTGTTTTATAAGTCTGCCTGTTTACTAAGATTATTTCAGGCCATTTAATGTGAGATATTATCTCATGAACAATATTTATGCCCCAGGACAAACATATTACTCCATAATGACCTACTATACACACCTCTTTTTATTATTATATATTTTTATTCTCTTTTTCTCCTAATCTTTTTAGGATTATTCCGAAATGCTCATCTTGACCCCCTTAATTTCAGAGGTCAAATAATGACATGACCCTTTTTCTTTTTATTTATTAGCTCTGATGTGTATGCTAATTTAAGAGGTCAAATTATGACATCACATTTTGTCTTTACTTGCTCTATGTATGCTAATTTAATATGTCAAATAGAGCATGACCTTTTCTCTCTTTACTATCTCTGTTCTGTAGACTAATTTCAAAGAATAAATTATGCTGTGATCTTTTCTCTCTTTATTAACTAGATTTTTTTCTCTCTTTATTAACTAGATTTTCTGTCCAATGCTTGTTGATATTTAAAGCTAAAAATGTCTTAATTTTATCTTTAAGATTAATTAATATTTACTGATTGTGTGGAAAGAGTAATAACTTTAAAAGTTTTAGTAAATTAATTTTACAGCAATAAGATATAAAAACACTTTTTTGGGTTGGGGCAGGGGTTCAAAGTGATTTGTACTTAACTTTTAGTGGTCTACAAAACTGTTCTTCCCTAATCAGACATAGACTTAAAAAGACAAGACCTTAAAAAGGATTCCTCTGCAATCTGATACCAGGTCCTTCAGCTGCTACAAGTTAGGTGATTCTGAAGAGTGAACATGTTAATTGGATGCATCCTATAAATGCTCAGTTGGATTGAGATCTGAGGAGATTGGTGGTCATAGTAACATGGTGAAGTCTCCATGTTATTGAAACCATTCCCATACAATTTGTACTATGTGGCAGGTGGCATTATCCTGCTGAAAGAGGTTACTGTTTTCATAGAAGACTATTGCCATGAAGGAGTTTACTTGGTCTGTGCCAATGTTGGCCACCAGTTGCCTCACAGTGCCTCCACCAGATTTTTTTGTTTTTTTTTATTGCCACAGTACATTTTACTTAGGGTAACTATGCACATGTAATCTGCCATGTACTGTATTCAGGGGAAAACAAGACTCATTAGACTAGGCAACCATCTTCTATAAAATACTTGCATTCCCATAATTAGTAAGACAAGTATCAGTAAATCATTGTTATTGCCAAAAAAAATTTTTACAATCTAAAAATATTTTCTGGCGTTAAATAACTTGGAAAAGGTTGATAAGCTGTAAAAAAAAAAAAAAAATTAAAATTAATCCTTCACTTTGTCCTAAAAAAAGATTTTACCTCTCATATATATATATATATATATATAATGTGTGTGTTAGCAACAATTTCTATCTAGTTCCAATTCTTCTTAAAGCTTCCTTGTTCCTCATATGATCTGTCCATGATATTCTCAAAATTCATTGGTAGAACCACATCTCAGTCACTTCAACTTTTTATTTCATTTGTAACTATTTAGTTTCTAGGGACATTTTCACATCACTTAATACCTTACTCAGTTTCTGAAAGGCATCTTGCTAGATATTTGTGTGAAGCATTGGTCAGAATTTCAATGATCGATATTGGTTAGCAGGAGTACTCTGACTGACTTGTGGCTACACAGATTGATGTACTATGTGTTTTGATACATTCCTTCCTTCATCTTTGATTAAAGCTTTCTGGAATTTGCAACACAGTAGTCTTTCTGTTGGCTCTTGATGGAAATGCTTCCATTTATTTCATATAGCATTTGTTATACTCTTCACTTTTGATTACTTTTAGGGGTGCTGGAAAATTATCATCTAGACTATCTCAAAATATGACAAAATGACCAACTGTCAGAATTATTTTTCTTTTTTAGAAATACCATTTAGTCAGGTGTAGAATTTCTCAGCATCATAATAAACCTGCTTTTTGCCTGCCACTTTAGCTACAGGGATATATATATATATATATATATATATATAGCAGTCATTGGTGCAGAAAGTGGGATCAGCAAGCAGAGCTGAAATTCTGACCAATTCACCTTTACACAAATATCTAGTAAAATGACTTTCAGAAACTGGCCAAGGTATTAAGTGATATGAAAATGTCCCTAGAAACAAAGTAGTTACAAATGAAACAAAAAATTGAAGTGATTACCAATGAATTTTGAGAATATCATGGACAGATCATATGAGGAGCAAGGAAGTTTTAAGAAGAATTGGAACTAGATAGAAATTATTTACATTATTCAGACTCATCTTTGTTGCCATGTTTATCACAGCATTTCTGCCATTGTACACTCTGGCCTTCTTCAGGTGGTTGGAATGTTGACTGAACCCTTTATTTCGCTCACTGGGGTAGGCTGCTCTACTTCCACTTGCCATGTCAGTTATCAGTTATCTCCTGTTAATTCACCTCTCCAAGTTCTCCACTGCCATAACCAGGTATTGAACTCACAACTCTTTTGGATCTTGTCACTGGATCTAACCAATGCCTTTATTCACTGTGCCATGTGTCCGTAAGGACATCTGTTTATGAATTTTTGGGACTTATAAACTTAATGTCTTCAACCATTTTTACCAGTGCTCATATTGCAATTTTTGCTGTTATCATTTGTTTTTTACCAGAGCTCATATTGCAATTTTCATTGTTATTATTGCTTTCCTCTAGCGCTCCTTATTACTAGTTCTTATATTGTATTTATTTCTATGCTTGGTTGGCTCGGGAGATTTTTTTGGCCTAGCATATGTGCTGATTCCTTAAGTTTACAAACTTTCCAATGATGTTCTTTGTCTATGATTTCAATTTGATCCCACAGAGAGCAGTGATCCCTTTTTTCTCCATATATGGTCAGCCCCACCTGATTTTTCTACTTCCCCTTGTGTTACAGCTTCAAGAACACCAGCCAGAAAATATTTTTATTTTAGATTGTAAGAATTGTTTTTGGCAATAACAATGATTTACTGATACTAGTCTTACTAATTAACCCATAGCAGAGGGAGAAGTGGATTCATACCTTTCTCAAATGTATTTGCATGTAAGTGACTATAACAAAACCATAAGGAATTCTTACTCAGCTCTCCAAATTCCAATTCCAAGCCATTATCCATTACACCAAACTCACAGCACTTTAAGGGTAAGAGAAACTGAGGAAAACAGCAATTAAAAATCTACTAGAAATGTTTGTGTAAATGAATGGCAGAGTAAGTTCCACAAAGACAAAGAAACAAGTATTGCTGAGAACAACAATAAACAGGAAGCTGCAGAGAGTCATGATTGCCCATCTTCTGAAGGGATTTAATATTCTTTTCTCTTTTTTATCCCTCCCTCTTTCTAATTATAAAATTATACTTCTATACTACAAGAATGTTATAAAACAGAAGTGGTTGTCAGTGGATCCATATAAAATAATTTAAGTGCAATAAGTGGGGATAGTTATTTATTTATTTATCATAATTAAATCCATACTGAAAAATCAATCTAGTTAAATTCCCGCATGAAATGGGTTTAGTTGTTAATTGAATTTGATTTTCTATAGAGGCTGCCTTTTAAAATGTTAATGTGTCTGAGCTTGCATAGACCTGAAATACCACCCTTCTCATATTGGGCTATAAAATTAAATTGTCTTAAAGTTCAAGATTTGATTTATTGTACCATGTCAGTGATATTGTACCATGTCATTACCTTGACACTTTCAAATTAGTACGAAGTGCACACACAGCATGTATAGTCTGAAAAATTACAGTTACTCATTTCTGTTGCAGTATGAATTATTAATACACTCTGAACTTTTTGAGGTATTGATAGAAGCTAAAAAAAAAAAAAATTAAAATGAACTAAATTTAAAGATGCAATACTGAAGAAGGCTCAAGAGTGCATTGGCTGAAATGTAATGTTAAAACAAAAGATATTTGTTCAAATTATTCATGGAACAATACAAAGAGCTCCTCTCTTTTCTTGCCTGCCTAATTAGTACAAACTCTTCCATAGTTATCAAACCATATAAAAATTATCAATGTGCATTTTTTATATATATATATATATATATATAGTCTCATCTGTAGTGGGAAAAGAGGTAAATTGACTTAAGTTAGTAAATTTATGAGTGATTACTTTCCTTAGTCATTTTAATAATCTATACAAATATTTATACGCATTTAGACAAAATTAGTCCCCAAGTAAAATGAACTGTTTAATCAATACCTTTACTCTTACATTTCTTAGATTGCAGTATTATTTGTTCAAGCCTTTCAGGTGAGGCATTCACATACCTTTGCTTTGTTGTTACCATCTGTGTCAATCTGTTATTAATTTTTTTCTTTTGAAAGATATTTCCATTTCACTGTTATATTAAGCACATCAAATTTTTAGCATATAAAGATAATGAGCAAAACATGATTTATATAATAGCAGGAGTAATCAATGAATCATAGATACCATTGAATGTCTAAAAAATATAAAGGGAATGGATTAATTAAACAGTTCACTGGCTTCTTATTTTATTTGTGAATTCTTTATCTCTGCTTTATTGAAACTCAATACACTGTTTCAAGATTTTTGCTTTATTGTGTCTTACTATTAAAACTTTCTAACAATTGCTGTCCTTTTTGAAGACCCATGTACACTAGTATTATTATAAACATCTTAGATTGTCGACAGAATTTTATTAACTATCTACAATTGTTATAACCTGATTCAGCCATATTGATAAAGAGATTACAACCATGCCAAAAATGGACTATGATAGAATTAGGGATCTTCTAAAATATTAGCATGGCATCATAACATGTTTGGAAGTATTTTGATAATAATACTCGCTACATTATTAATGGGGTCTGCAAGCTTGCAAAACATTGCTCTATGGCAAAGACCTCTTTTTATACTAAACTTGCTTTATTTTGGAATAAAATCACAAATGTGAGGTACCTAGTGAGCATCAAATTCACTGTAATAGTATTTTTGATATACTGAAACTACACCCACCGTCAAATATGAAACTCTCTTTTATTTTTTTTTTTATTTTTATTTTTATTTTTTTTTTTTTTTTTTTTTTTAAGGAAAAAAATAATGACTTAATGATATGACTTTTTTTTTTTTTATATGAAGCTTCTTTTCTGATAAGACTTTTTTGTTAGGATTATAACTAAACCTGCTTTTTTTTCTTTTCCTACAAAGAAATAAAATTTTCTTCTATGTACCATGTCCCTTCAGGACATAGGTTATAATGGCTCTCCACAATTCTCTACCTTCTGTGACTCTTGGTAAGTTTTCTCTCTTTGCTAAGCCCTGATATCCATTCACACAAGCTTCACAAGTAAGTGGCTCGCTGCCTTTTCCCTATTGACAGGGTGAGATGAATGAAATGTCTTCTAAATTTTGCAAAAATGAAAATAACAGTGACATCTTATTTTAATTTTTTTATAATTTTGGTAGGTCTATCTTGAAATACTAAAGAGTAAATTTATCCAATAAAATCGCCATTGACTTCAAGCATGGCCTCCAGACAACTTCAGAATCTCCTGAAACTCTTCTGGACTGGGTTCTCTTGCTTGTGTGGCATGGTACAGAGTTCTGTTGCCAGACATAGCTTTCCAGTAGCCAACCTCTTGAACCAGAGCAGCACTACCTCCTCAAGGCTCTTGATGAGGGCTTCTGTATTGAGTTTAAGGCCCTCACCAACAAATTCAGGAGTTCTTTTCTTATCAGAATGATCAGTAAGTTTTCTAAGCTGCCATATTTTCATAATCGCTATTAGACTCTTCCAACTCTTTCCAATTCCTCTGCACTGTCCTCAGATTGACACCCAAACATGTTTGGATTGCGAATGCCAAGCAGTACAGCTTGCTATTTCCAAATTTCTGGCAGAGTGAATTGCATCATGGTGCTCTTTTTCTCATGGACAGTGCCCAAGTGACCTTACTATACCATGCAGTTGACAAAATCAGAAACAATGTGCATGTGCAAATTTAAAAATATAAAATGGTGACAATTTACTCATCGCACCCTGTATCTTGCCCTTAATATCCCCAGTGAGTGTAAAGTTTCCCAAGACCTCTTTCCTCATTGTGTCCAAGGACTTTCAGCTGTCTTTTGCCGATTCTGAGTTGGGTTTTTTTCTGTTGCCATTTTCTTTGATTTCTTTGTTGCTTACCCACTCCATCGATGAAATCTTTTCAATATCATTTCTGCTGTTTCTAGTTTTTTCCTCATCCTTAGGTAAATTGTCCAACGTTCACTTGCCCTATAAGAGGATGGATGCCGCATAGCAATCCCGCTCTCTTACTTGTTTCTAATGAAATTATCTTGTTTCTTAATACTTTGCTTAGTTTTTGGAAGGCATCTTTCACTGTACCAATGCACCTTCAGATTTTGGTGTTGCATTTTCCATCTTCTGTTAAAGAACTTCCCAGATATTATTTGAATTTCTGAACCTGTTTGATGTTTATAACTCCAATTTGTAACTTGCATCTTGAACTTTTTCTATTGTTGATGACCATACTTTCTGTTTTCTTGCAGTTGATGGCTAGTCTTTTTTCTCACTTTCTTGTACCACCCTGTTTTGTAGACTCTCTTGTGAGTCACAGGTTTCATCTGTGTATTTTATATTAAGATTACGTCAACCAATAATAAATTCTGGTAGGGTCTCTAATTTCCTTAGGATAGCGTCACTGTAGAAGTTGAATAAATCTGGTGAGAACACACATCCTTATCTCATGCTCCTTTCTATTTTTGTACAGCAACTCAGTTTATCTATCCACATGCAAGTAGTTTGATACCAGTTAAGTTCTAGCTTATTCTAACATCTTTTTGAAATAGATCAAGTTTTACTTACAGTTCAAATAGATCCTTGTGCCGTATCTTGTCAAATGCACTTGTGTAATCTATAAAACATAAGTGCACATCCTTTTGCATTTGTATTGCTCTCTCTGATATCATTCTAATCATAAATATCGCATTTCTTGTTTCAGTGTCATTGACAAATCCGCTCTCTTCTTGTCTTATTTCTGGTTTAACTCTGTTTCATGCCCTATTCATTTTTATTTATTGCATATGAGAATTATTTTATTGCAAGTTTTTCTCTATCTTGTTGCTTTCTATCACCCCATGGTTGATACATTCTTCAACCACTACGGCAAATAGCATTATATTAGAAATAAAGTTGCAACCTTTTTTCTTTCTCCTTCTCCAATGATATTCACCCTGTACAAGGCCCAAGAGCCACTCGAGGTAGAGTACGAGGCACAGTTCATGGGAATATGTGGGGAAGATAACTGTTGATCCTAGACTTGAACAGATTGAGTTTGAAATGATCTAGGAAGCATTCTCTTGAAAGTCAGTTACACAAAGCAGGGATTTGTGGGAAGAAGCCTCTTTAGTGGAATTTAACATCTCATCAATGGAATACGAGGGGAATGAGGGTGGTTCTCTACAATGTGCATGAAATTGCAAGAACTGGTGAAACCATGAAATATAATTTGTCTGAACACTTTCCATGGAAATAGCAAGAAGCTTGCAACATTTCATCAAGAGAGGGATTGCAGGGTGGAAAATAATTTGTCTCCAATGAGACTTGAACTAATTTCCTACATTTCTCACTTTCACTATTAAAATGTCTAGCAATCCAGGTAGTAAAACTAGTAATAAAACAATAATAAAGAGTGCCTTAATTCAGGCATTATAATAGAAAGCAATATTTCAATATAGTAAAACTAGCAATAAAATACTAAAAATCCTTCTTTTCCAAAAGAATTAAAAAATGAGTTTTTAGTTTTTTAATCACTTTCAAGAAGACTTAAATATTTTCATAATGATTCCATTTAATGCATATCTAAATTAAAAGGTTAACAAAAAACTTACCCACTTCTCAAAATCCACAAAGCTACCTGCTAATAATTTTTTTTTTTTTTTTTTGTAAATTTAATGTAGCATTTTACAAAAAGAAAAAAGCAAACAATATTATTATTGTCGGATTTTATCACCACTTTTGACCACTAGAGCAAACAGTACAAAAAAACTGTAACACCGGAAAGAAAAATAAATAAAATATTATAATAATAATAATAATCTCGACTTTCAAAGCAGATTTAACTCTAAACATACTAGAAGTATTAGGTTGGTGGGAAAATAATGACGTAATAATGTCGTTTTTTGACATAACGTCAAAAAACGACATTATTACGTCATTATTTTTGCACCAACCTAATAAAAGGATTTAGGATTGAAAGACAAGATTTGAAAAAATATAAAATCTGTTTTTTTTTTTTTTTGTTTTTTTTTTTTTTTATTTAGGAACAAAAGTGTAACCTGAGACATTTGCTAAAAAGAAACAAATATTGTCTGATATAATCAGTAATATCAAACACAATATGATTTTATAGATTTTTTATTCATACATTCTGATTTCTCTTTCTCATCTTTCTTTTCCTTTTCTCTTCCTTTTCTCTTTTATTTTTCTTTTTTTTTCTTTCTCTCTTCTTTCACAGTACATATGTAAAATAATTACTAATAATTCTTTATAAACACTGAAATGTGTCTGTGACAAGATATCATTAAGTAACTGGTTTTACTTTAATGTATTCGCTACAATTCAAATATAGGAAAAGTAAAAGTAATTAATATTGTAATCTTTCTCAGGCCTCTTTATAAAACATTCATAAATTAAAAGCTTTGCATTTTAGGTGTGGTTGTTATGTTTCTAACTTTGATAAAAGCCCAGGTTTATTAGCATTTGCTTTAACAATTCTAAATTGGTACAGTTACATGGCATCTTTGGGATTGGACTTCCATTATAGTGACAGAAAAGGCAAGGCAAGGCTAGAGAGGCAGTTGCTTTAAATCTACAATGTTTGTGTTTATATATATATATATATATATATATATATATATATGTGTGTGTGTGTGCGTGCTATAACAAACATTAACTTACACTTAAGACTGTTTTGAAATCTTTCATCTTCCAGTGTATACTAATATTTACTGAAGGGCACGTGTCTCCAATAAACTGGTAATTACCTACAAGTTGGTGTAGACTGTGTGTGCTTTGCTAACATGTATAAATTAGTGTGTCTCATAGTAGGTTATGATGGGGTTCGTGTTACAGTTATCAGCAAGGAAAATGGTAATTTAGCTTTCTTGGGTTCACTGGGCATGTATGCCTTTGAGAAAGGCATGAATCCAATTCACCTTGCACTCTGTTCCAGATACCAGATGTCTTGTTGAAGAAGATAGTGGGTGAGTAAGCATTTTGGCAAACCACTCTCCCATAATTACCTTATTGCAAGGGCAGTAGAAAGAGTAAGGAACTGTTTTGCTCATTGTCTGCTTTTACTGCTCATGGATGTCACTCTGGTATTGCAAAATGACTAAAATAGTTTTAACCTAGTAACTGTGGACGATGAGCATTTCTATTGTTGCAATTCTGTGGTTCAACTGGGAATGACAGAAATTTCTGCCATAGTTGATTGGCCAATTCAATCCTGAATTAGAGCTGGCTTCTGGAACATAACTGTTGAAAATCATAAAAACTGCTTTTGCTTCACACTGTATTGGTGTCATGTATAGTGGCTCAGAATAAGAAATTGGAGTGTTGAGTTCAATTTCCAGTCAGGTTCATTGCATAGTCACTTTTATGCAAATACTGTTGGGTTTAAACCTTTCTCCTTAGGTATAGGTTACATAGTAGGACTTGTATCTGGAAAAATCATTTTTATTCTAAAAAAAAACATTAATGCAATAATTATTTGCAAAAAAACTAAAAATTATTCTTACAATCCATAATTTTTCAGCTTTAAACAACACATAAATACTTCAAATATCACTGCTACATGTGGTCTGGTGCTCCTTCTATGTATTTAGTGATTCTTGATAAAACCCAAAGAAGAATCTGCAATGTTATTGGTCCTGACCTGGCATTTTTAGCTTCAGTCACTTCCCCCACCACCATAATGAAGCTTCCCCATGCCTTTTCTATAAATACCTTCATGGCAATTGTTTTGATGAACTTTCCTCAGTGGTACCTAGACTTTATGAATTTAAGTGCAGTACTTGATTGGCAACAAGGTTTCATCATTTCACAGTGGAATTGGACAGATGTAACTGCAAGTTCTTTGCTAACAGTCTCATTTCTTGCACTTCTTGCCTGTGAAACTCTCTTCTGGATTTCTGGCAAAGTTAATCTTCAAAAATCTAAATGCTATGTCAAGTGGTATCTACTGTCTTGAATAATCCTGTCCTTTTATTGTTTTCACTCCTTAATGTTTTTCTTTTATTATTCTTTCTCCCTCAGTAACCTCTTGCATTTTAGTGTCTTTATTGCCTTGCTTTGGGTGAAATGATAAACAAAACATACTGAATTGAAATTGGTTCAATGTGAAAATGTTGGAAAGCTGTTTGACCACCCCACCCCATGATAGTATGTCACAATTAATGCAGAACCCTACATGCAGATGGTATCAGAAATTGTCCTGTTCCCTTAGCACTTCCTATTTTGGAATGCCTCTCTCATCAGGGATAGACTCTGACTCTTCCTCTCATTAAGCAAATCAAGGAAGGTGCAGCCGGGGTGTAGAACTGGACTCTGGTTAACTTTCATCTCTGATCCTATGTAGAGATCAAGAGCTTTATTTACTAAGCTTAATTTGGCACAAGGTTGCAAGTATGGGGCACCCAGTGAGAATCTGTCGTTATTCAGTAGTAATGGTTAACCTGCTGACTTTAGCCACATCTGGAAAAAATGTATCAGAAAAAGTAAAAAAAAAAAATCAACCCAAATAAAATCCTTAACCTTATAAAACAGGTGGAGCTTTTACACAAAAATGTAATCCCTCAATTTTTTTTTTTTTTTTTTTTTTTTTTGAATCTCTTTAATCATAAATTCTTAAAGAATTCAGCTACAAACTTTTTTACAAATCATTAGTATACTAAATAAAGGACTCAGTACTAAGATGGGTTACTAAGAGGTTGAAAATGCCATTAAACAAGACAGAAACATACAAAACAATAATGGTCAACCCACCTGAAGTCATCCATGTGAAATTTCAAGAAACATGGAGAAGATGAGTGTCACTGCCTTTCATATTACAACATTTGCTATTGGATGATCTTCATGTAGGCTTGAACGTCAACTTCTAGATCATGTATGTGTGAGAGTAGGTGCTGAAAAGTTCTTGACCTGACCCAATTCTCCAAATTCTGTCAACCATCAGAATTTCTTTTGAAATCCCTGGTTAATCTTATACAAACCAGATTGAAAAGGTCTCATCCTAACCAAGAAAGGATCCCATAAGACTATCTTGAAAAGCATTAAAAAAAAATCTGATCACGTTTTTGGAAACTGGCCAAGCACCCCCTTGTACAAACTAATGTTTGTTGCTTACATTGGGTGGGTGTTTGTTACCTGTTGACTTGGTTCAAAGGTCAAGTAGGTGTTGATTTGATTTTCTTCACCTATATGTGGTAATTAAAAAAAACTGCTTAAATTTATGAGAATCTTCATGGGACATCTAAAATATGGATGGCCAAAAATGACAAAATCTGATTTTACAATGGCAAATGTATATTCCCAACATTTAAAATGCTGTTGTGCAATGGTTAACTCTCTAGTATACTGAATATTCATCACTGAATTAAGCAAATCAACAAGAAAGGTTTCTATTTGCTTATAGGATATTAGTCGAATAATTGTTTAAATTGTAATGTTAGCTCGACAGTGTCTATTACTAGCAATAACAGAGAGGTACACATGAAAAAAAAGACATTTAAAAATGCCAGTTGACCTATTTGCGTGTCCGCTTTGGTGTTATGAAAATGGCATTAGTACTACTACAGCCTGTTTGGTAATTACTGCTAGAGTCTGGAATCCTGGAATAAGATGGATAAAAGATAACAGACACATTAAATGAGTTGAAGGATGAGCACAACTGTCTTCATATTTATTATTATTGCCATTACAATGGTATTGTTCAATGGAAAAGGTTTTTTTTTTTTTTTTTTTTTTAATTCTCCCTAAAAATGTAAACCATTTTTATGCAAGAAAAAACGGTTGATGTTAATATCACAAATTCTATTATGCATGTAGTAATTAATCAATTATTTGATAATTACTGCATATGTCTATACTCTTATGTATCAAATAAAAGTACCGACATGATTAAATTATTTCTTTCAATCTTCCCTGACCTGGCAGAGTGCATATTTGGTACAACACACTAATTATTCAAGTAATTTTCTCTGCAGCATGATTTTGTTCCAAATTTATTAAACTTACATTAAAAAAACAAAATCCTGGTGGAACATTTGAACCAGCATTCTTATTCCCATCAACATGACTATTCCAAATGGCACTTGTATTTGATACAAAAAGTACCCAGAATAATTTGTAGCATGGTAGGGGATCATCTTTTGATGCTAAGCAACATTGACTTTGATGTTATTTATTTGCCTACCCAGTGAGGCAACTACTGTACAAGTTTGGTTTAATGTGAACCCCTGCAGTTATAAGCGTAAACAAAGATTAAAAAAAAAAAAAATGACCCAGTTTCTGTGTCCTTTGCTACAAAGGTGTCGGGGTGACCCATGACTATCACCTTTTAATGCAATGAGAAGGTACTGCCTGAAAGTTGAATTTTTTAGAGAGCAAACTTGCTTCACTTAAGCTTTTGTCATATAAAGACAAGACTAATCTATACCAAAAGGTGAAGTTATTAACTCTGTATTTGTGTATATATATGAAGGTTTGAAATGGAATGGTAATCTTTATAACATTAAGAACATACAAGATTTGTCAGTGGCATGTAGTAAGTAATCCACAGCTAGCTAGTGGTGAATCCTCCCAGACAGTATATTCCACTATATTTATGAGGATTGGGACATACCCATTATAGTCCATCAGTACAGTATAACAGTAAGGCACAAGACAAATGCTTTCCACTGAATAAGTATTGAAATTTATGCCACCATCAAGATTATTCAGACTTATTACTCATTGTTTCATGGTGTGAGTCCTGATACTCACCCCATCTAAGTATGGCACCAGGCCACAAGTGTGAAGCATCCAGTGAAAACCAAATTCTTTGCAGTCATTGTGACTAATTTAGTAACAACTACTTCACAGTAAAGGGGCCAAATTTTGACACAAAAGGTCTGTACTCTTATATGGCTGTAGACTCTATCATTCACTTCATCTTTTTTTTCCTTTCTCTTCCATGGTCAGTCTGTGCTAGTAGCACCTGTTGTCTTTTACAGGATTTGTATGGCTGTGGACAGAGAGATGGTTGACATGAGCCACATTGTGAGCTGTAATAGACTTTGTGGCATCTTAGAATTTAAAAAGGTTTCCAGCTGTTACTGTCAAACTGGAGATTTTCAAAGCTGTGGCTTCTAGATGTTAGAAGTTGCCTGTTGTTAGTGATTGCCTCTTGTTAGATGTTTGTGGCGAACACATGTCAGTACATTTGTAAAAGAGATCCTGGATCACATGTGGACATATTTGTCAAAATCAGTTACACAAGGGTTTTCCCTCATTAGCAGCAGAACAGCTTAGCTCATTCAGATACAGGCCTCTCTGCAACTTGTCTAGATCCAGGTTTCTGTCAACTGTCTTCTGTCAATAAAAGCAATAGGAAAACCAGCAGTTGGCAAGACTTCTGAAGTCAATCTCATAGTCATTTTGTTCCTGAAGTTGCCATGCCTTCTGAGGTAGTGTCATTTTGTTACCCTCCATCGCTTTCCTTTTTCTGCCTATTACCCTCTTAGCAGTTCAGAGAGTAATCGGTTCCATTTTTCCCCTCCAATCTCAATACATCCTTGCCATATTTTACAACAAAGTTGGCTGTTCTTGCTAGCATAAAGATATGTTCGAAAGAAGGCCACATACTCTTTGTCAGGAGGAAAATACTTTCATCTTGCAATTGCATCAGTATAAGAGATCCATTTTAAGAAATACAATAATGTATGTCTTTGTTTCTCCATAATGTTTGTGTTGTTAAACAGCTATATAAAATCAATAAGATGAATGTTGCATCATTTTGAACATCAGACTTGAAAATACCCACACCCACTATGCAAACGTTTTGCTGTTTGAACAGTCTCTTAAATGAATTTATATACTAAGTTAAGCAGAGCACACAGATGCTATACTGACCCTAAGCAGAGAGCTGTGGAGCAACATGTTGATTCTGTGCAGAATGTACAGATGCTGCACTGATCTTAGACATAATTGCCAATCAATCTATACATATTCATATATTTTTAATAGGTATCATGCTAGTGAAACATTTTATTTATATTTATTTATATTTTCTATTCCTGTCTTGCAAGTTGAGTGTGTGTGAAATCTGCTGTTTTACATCACAAGTACAACAATGGAGATAGGATCAGGTGCTAGGCTACATACAGGATGTAGGTTTCATTGGAAGATCAGGGTCAATAATTCTAACTGTATGCACTACAGAGCTATCCATTAATTTCATTTTCCAATATTATATAATATAGAAAATGATGTTCTATATATTTGTGATTCTGCAACTTAGTGAAGAAACTAGGGAATAGTTTAGTTAGTATTTACTCAAAAAACATTAAATATTTCAGTTGCTGAAGGATTTTTATATTTTTATTACTTAAAAAGAATATATAATATGTTCCTCTCAAGTTACAATGTTCAGATCATATGAGATTTAGTCTTTAACTTTATGAAATTTTATCAGCTTATAGTTGTTATAAGAAAAAAATAATAAATTATTCTTCTGTTAACTTCGGAACACAATCTTTCAGTTGAGAAACACTGGGCTAGAGAACTGTCTATACTGCTATTTAATTCAGCGGGAGAAAAGATGGATTCATGCCTTTCACAAGGAGATTAATGTAAAATGTGTCCAACAGGCTAAACCAGAATTTGAATTCACCTTGCAAACTCCACTTACCATGCACCCCATTACACCACCTACACACCTTTTTACCAGTTTATATTGAACAAGTCAATCACAGCTGCAAAAGCCTTGCATATTCCAATGACACTTAAATATTCCCAATAATTACATACAGTCATAAGATATTTAGTCTACTAATTCTCTAAAACCTTTAGAAAAGTTGCCAGCAACCAAAGTATGTGTTGCAAAAACTTTAGCATTATTCAGTGATCTAATTTGGTTTAATTCCAAAACCATTGTTTTGTGTTTGGGGAGAGAAGTCTGTCTTGTTGGCTTTGTCTTGAATTATATCATTCTTTATGCATGCTTCTTTTATATATATAAGCAGAATATAAGGTTGCTTGGAGCATTTACAACAAAAAACAGTTCCTCAATGTCATAGCCAACCAATTCACCCATGTAACCTCTTAGCTTGAAATTGGTGGTAGTGACAATTTTATGCTTATGCCACTGCTGCACAAGAATATTATGGTATCTGGTCACAACTAGGTATTTGTTTTACCTGTATGGCCTGTCTGATCAAGCAGACAATCCTAGCAATTCTGACATTGTTTGTTTCACTGTAAATATTCTTTTTGATTATGGCTGAATTTTCTTCAAAGTCAGAATTCTACTAGAATTATTTTTGGTCTTTACAATCAGTCTGCAATTTTTTTTTTTGATTGTCATATAAGTTCTCATTGTGTATTTTTAGATTTAACACTTTGAGGAAATTTAGATTCTGGTAAAAATGTCATAACATACTGTGCATATGTGTGAAAGGGGGGGGGGTCGTTAGGCCAGCTTTCTGTTTCTTTTTGGTCCATCTTTGAATAACTCCTCTTTAGTTTAGCTCCTCCACTTCCTCAACTGAGGTGTATAGATGTTCAATTATGACACATAGCTAATGTTTGTTATATAGGAATAAAGTGTTGCTGCCGACACTGTAGTTTGAACATAGACTGCCAGAGAGCAAACACAAGCAATCCCATTTTGAATAAGTAAATCACATGATCATAAAAAAACAACATAAATAGGAAGTATTGTGATATCTAATTGATCACTCTTTCTATTCTATTACTATATGGATCACTATTTCTACACTATACTCTATCTCTGTACTATTCACTATACTATTTCTCTGTTCAGATCACTATACAGTGGTTACTTTTCGAGCGAGTATTATCAAGCAAGTACCATTAGTGTGAGCGTTATTCCAAAGTGTTCAACACCAGTATTGTTCAACAGCATTACTAGTTGTATCTGCGATTACAAAGTCTCTACTACAATGAGCATTACGAAAGTGACAAGTATTCGTTGATATTACAAAAGTGACAATGAGTGTTCATTGACATCACAAAAGTTTAGTAAAAATTTTAAAAAAATAAATTTTTGAAGATTTTTGGTAACTTTCACAATTTTACCATATTTTATTGTGCATAATACAAGAAATTTTGAATGAAAATTAAAGACAAAAAAGAGGGTGTTATATTATACAAAAGTACATGTTTTCAGAAATATTTACTTGGCTTAAAAATCTTTATTTGAAACGGCATGATTGTAAATACACTCAGCACAAATTCAAAAATAAATTTAGAAACTGAAATTAGAAGAAACATTTTAATGGCTAAACATCCAGTTCATTTCTATTTTTTAATATCATGAAAAATTAAATATTTTAGGGAAATATATGTAAAACATTGAAATTTTAATAGATAATAGGGTACAACTTTTCAGAATCAATTTACAATAGGGATGGCTCTACTATGTGTTCGTATTATACTCAAAGATGTAATTTATTTCCTGTTTTTAGCTTCAGAAACATGGAATCGTATTATACTCAAATTGTATTATATACAAGAAAATACATAACTGTTCCCATTTTTCAAATTGGGCAATAAACTAATTTTTTTTTTTTTTTTTTTTTTTTTTTTTTTTTTTCAGCCATTTTAAAATGTCGGCCTGATTGACACATTTGAGATTTTAAGCAGCCTGTGTTGCTTTCATTGGATAAGTCAATTTTATTCCCACCCTAAATTAACCTCCTGCACGTGCGCACACACTTGGTGAGAACACAAAAGTATCAGCTTTCAAAATAAACAAAAACCCCAATTTTCTTTTTATAAATGCTGTAACGGAATCTAAAGCAATTGCTAAGCCATAGCCATTTTTATGGAGATTTACTCATTATGATTTAATCATCTTGCTTCTAATCTAATGATAACATTCTGTTTAATTAAAAAAAAAACTCCTGGCTCATTAGGTAGAGGTAAGCAATTTCATTGATAGCATGATTACAAAAATATTTAAATCTCTGATATGTCTACTTTAAGTCAAATTTCAAGTGAGCAGTGACCGACCACGGCCGTCAGTTTTATGTGCTTTCATGCAATCATCAGAGGGTCGATAGATTTTTTCATGGTATTGAGCATTATTTTTTTTCCATTGTGTAATCTTAGGCAAACTCTTTTGGGTGCTGCTTATTCTTATCTGTAAAATATATATATTTTCCTTTAAAAGCAGCCACTCAAATCATAGGATGCCAGCCTACTTGATTGACTAGCTAATCCCTATTGCAGACACCTGCTCAAATACATTTGAGTTTGTTCAACACATGCAGAGACTACCTGTAGTTTATACAGACTTAGTTATGGATTCTGGGAGAGAGCACATTATCTAGCATGACCAACAATCTGAATAAGGCTAGTGCGCTCAAATCCTCACTTGTGACTTTGTGCTAACACAACCACCAACAAGTTCCAAGGGTTCCATCTACTCATTTTCACTCACAAGGCTTGGGTCAATCCGTGGTATGATTTTCAGGCATTTTCCAAAGGTGCTGCACACTGGGATTGCCTCCTCCAGACCAACAGTATCAAGAAATCACCTTCCTGACAAATCAACCATAGTAGATTCAAACACAAGTCTCATGGTCAGAATACGAATGTTCTAACCATTCAGCCACATGCTTGTGTGTGTAATCTGTGTAATGCTGCAGAGATAAATCTTTATATGGAGATTTCTATATTTGAGCCATATATATATATATATATATATATATATGGCGCAAATATAGAAATGCTTTCCATGCTGCAGAGATAAATCTTTATGTGGAGATTAGTATAGTTAGTGTTTAGTATTGTTTAAGCTATTTTCAACAGTTTATCTCAAAGAGAAAGCTAGTAACCCTTTTTAAAAGATCAGTCTCCTGTCATGGGTAACCAGAATTGAGGATCAATGAATGTCCTCTGCCTTTAGTGAACATTAATTGGACTGACTGCTCTGCTTTCATAAATTATTCATAAAAATAGGAGACTACATGTCATGTTTAAAATTACCTTTACTTGTACTTTACTCATTCCTAATCAACAGGAGTCTCATATTGAATTTTGAACAAACATTTTTACAATTTTTTTTGTAGTAGTTTAAAAGTGTGAGAATGTTTATTTTGGAAGAAGGGAAAAAAGTAATGGTAATCATTTTTGTATAAATACCCATGAAATAATATTTATTTGATGAAATTATTTCTATGTAAAATTATGTAATAAACTTCATTTAGTTATTTTTACCAAATAAATGTTTCATTATTTCACAACTAGCATTATTTTATGTAGTAATTATCTTCATTTCTTTTTCAATGTTAAGATTTTCTTTTATATCAAACATGGAAATCAGATCATTATTATTGATGTGAACATGGACTCTGATTATTTGTTGCAAACTGGACTGGAAGTTGCATTATTCAAATTAGATCAATTTTGTTAAAGTGATCTAACAAAAATCTTGCTATGACGTGTCATTGTGTTATGGTAACGGACACAAACAGAAATCAGATCATTATGATATAGATTAAGAATGACTAGTTTCTATGCATTTTGGGAATTGCTTGTTCAGATTGTTCACATTAACAGGATTTGAATGTCACAATATCAATACATCCTTTAATTCCTGCAAAAAAACTGTGGGATGAATATTCAATCCAAATAATTTGTCATGTTCTGGCCATTATTCGGTAATTTTCATGAATTCCTCCCAATCTGTTGACTGTGGAATGCTTTTATGCAAAAGTGGTTGACTTTAACTCCTTTAATTTTATAATAATTCCTATAAATAAGAAAATTAACCAATTGTGTGTGTGTGTGTGTGTCTATATATATATATATATATATATATATATATATATATATATATATATATATTATGGGCGCATGACCGAGTGGTTAGAACGTTTACTTTCTGACCATGAGACCTGGGTTTGAGTTTGAATCTCACCATGGTCGATTTGTCAGGGAAGGAGACTTCCTGATGTTATCAGTCTAGAGGGGTGAGGGAGCAATCCCAGCATGCAGTACCTTTGGAAAGTGCCTGAAATCCATACCATGGGTTGACCCAAGCCTTGTGAGTGAAATTGGGTAGACAGAGCACTTGGAACCATCGATAGCTTTGCTAGCACAAAGTCACAAGTCATCGTGACCAAGGGTTTGAGTGTGTTGATGTCGTTCAGAAATTGATCATTCTAGATAACATGCTCTCTCCCAGAAACTGTAACTATGGTCTGCTTAACATAGTTATAGTATAAACCACAGGTTGGCTCTGTGGGTGTTGAACAAACACAAATGTGCCTGAGAAAGAGTCTGCAATAGGGATTGGCTAGCCACTCTAGTAGACAAGTATCCTTGAATACATGTGGTCCGCTATTATACATATATATATATATATATATATATATATATATATGAGAAAGAGAGTGTAATGAAAAGTTCTGTTTAACCAAGAAGCCCTTAAAAAAAAAAAGTTTTCATTGAAAATAATAATTTTTTTTTCTTTTTTTTTTCTTTTTCTTTTTTTTTTTTTCTTTTTTTTTTTTTTTTTTTTTTTAATTACTGTAGATTTAGCACTGTAGACTACAAATATTAAATATGATAAAGTTAATGGGGGTCCAATTTACATTTTGTAAATTGATAACCTATGGAATCCAAAACAAAATATGCGTACCACATGATTTTTTACTTTCTGAATTTCGTAATCTGGAGTGTTTTCTCATACTGCTATTGATTAAACACCTCAAATTATGATGTTTTAAAAATAGTTTTAATTTTTAAGCATTTTAAGGAATCGAATGGTATGAGCCTATTTTATTTTGGCTTCTGTAGGGGATCAATTTATAATGACTATACATAAAAAAACTGGACTCCCTCCACCCATTGGCTTTTATAAAATAAAGTAAAATTTTATATTCATGAATCTGTCATTTTAACCCATAAGTATAATAATAGGGGTTAAAAAAATGAAGTAAATGATTATTTCTGATATCAGTGCATAGTGGACAACTCCACACGTAATTCAAGCTGTACTAATGAACTGTTTTACTGCAGTTGTTACTTCAATACAAATGATGTATTATCCTCTCACTTAATGCTATATAGAATTTAAAGAGGATAATGATGAAAGAAAAATGTAAGCCTGTTAAGATGCTTAGAATTGTTGCAATCACTGTGACCCCTTCCCTTCACCTCTCTTCCTCCACCCGCAAAAGAGAAAACTGGAACCAGTGGGTTGGAAGGGAGTAGTTTGTAGGGGGAGGGGGAAGTTCCAGTTTTCATTTTTTTTTTTTTTTTCTATCTCACCCTCATTTTTCCATGATGCTATCTTTTTTTTTTTTTCCCAGCTTGTACCTATTTTTTCTCTTTGAATCCCCCCTTCTATCTCTGTCACTGTCATTCTCTCTATTTACTTCTCCCTTTTACCTTCTCACAAGCAAGTACTTGACATTTGAATTAATTTTTATTGACTGACAAATTCATCTTGGTCCAATTAACTGCTGACATTCAACAGATGAAGAAGTGTGGGTGCATGAGTGAGCACGCGTGCACACACACTCACATGGTCACTATTAATTAAATGGAAGCTCAGCTACTGGTTTGTCATCATCTTTTTTTTCTCTTATTCAATGTTCGACCTACTCCCTGAAGAGTGAGGCAAGTCTTTCATTTTATGTCTACTTACCATTGGTCTTCTTATCTAGCAGCAAATGCTGGACAATCTCCTCACAGATGAAGAAGAGGCTTGAGACAACAGATATTTTGATTCCACAGAATGATACCTAAAATATAATGGACTGTACATGTGAGAAACAAAGTTCTAGGGAAAATGTACACAAAAAGGACACTTGTACTTAGAATCAGAAAGAGACAGTGGAAATTCCTAGAGTACATGATGAAGAAAGAGAGCTTGGAGAATTTGAACCTCACAAGACACAATGAAGGCAACAGTGACAAAGGAAAGCAGAAAATCACCTACCTAACTAGCTTGTGTAAATAGTTGGCAAAACAGTGATTAGGAGAGATAACAAAAAGACAAACCTTACTAAGACCTACAAAGGATAGGAAGTTGTAGAGAGCCATGATTGCTGACTTCCTGAAAGATGGCCCACGTTGATGTTCTAATTTTTTAAGAAAGCTTTGGGTGTGGAACAGCCCTTGCACAAAAGTATTGATTCAACCTTATGAGCACAGCAAGGCGGGTCTTGGCTGTGAAGGTCTCAGGTGATGGCACTAAAGAATGGACCTCATCTGAATATTTGTCATGAAGATAGCAATAGAGTAGCGATAGGATTGCAGCGTTTCCTCTGGAGAAACTACCTGTAGGATAGAAAATGTCATCCTTTGGAAATCCATGTAAACAATTTTGAATTTTGTCATGGCTGGAAAATGAGAATTAGGCCAACCCATATATGGTAACAGTAGTTCATTAGTGGTCTAATTTGACTCTTGTAAAGATAATGAGCAGGGCAAAATGAGTCTGTTACTTTCTGTAGAAGTACAAGGAGGTGAGCTTCCCCACTCCTCCAGCATCTTTAGTGATGGATCAGGTTATATTACTCTACCATGAGGACAACATGTGACATAGGAGCAGTTTCATATGGCCACTACACAATGACAAATGGTTTTCTTAATTGTAAATTTTTCTTTAGTTTTCTAGGTTCTGAATAACAAACTATCACAGCGATTTATTTTTTTCAAAACAGTTTGGCCTATTGACTCTCATATAGTATGTTTCATGCTTAAACACAATCTTCAGGCCTGAAGATTGCATTTAAGCATGAAACACTGTCACCACTGGGTGTTAACCTCAATGTCCACTTTTATATTTATATATGCTCTCCTATCCCGGATACTGAACACGTTAACCCATAAATATAGTATACCCTAAAACTGATTTTTAATATATATATATATATATATATATATATATATATATACACACACACAGAGGGTGCAATGGATAAATTGTCATCTAAATTATGCAAAAATGAAAATAAC
This sequence comes from Acanthosepion lycidas, assembly GCA_963932145.1. NCBI lineage: Eukaryota > Metazoa > Mollusca > Cephalopoda > Sepiida > Sepiidae > Acanthosepion > Acanthosepion lycidas. The sequence goes on from OZ010584.1 coordinate 86,592,191, forward strand.
ACTGGCATCTTATTTTAACAGATTTACCAAAACTACACAAAAATATCTTGAAATACTAAAGAGTAAATTTATTCAATAAAATTACCATTAGCTTCAATGACAACCTCCAGATGACTTCAGAATCTCCTGCTCACTCTTCTAGCCGGTCACTTTAAGTTGGTGAATGCTGCCATAACCTTTGCCTTCCATTCATCTTTGATGTTACAAAGTTTTGTTGATCTCTCACTCAACTGTGCCTCAAATAATAATAAAAGGGGTTGCAGTCTAGTGATTTAGGTGGCCAGATGTAAGGGGTGATGTGGTTGCAGAAATTTTCATACAGGCATGACCGGGTTCCCCTGTTTGTGTGGCATGGTGCAGATCATGTTGTCAGACTTAGGGTCTTCCAGCAGCCACCCTCTTGACCCATGGCAGCACTACCTCCTCAAAGCCCTTGATGTAAGCCTTCATGTTGAGTCTGAGGCCCTGTAGGAAGATGAATGGAGGAATAATATCATCTTCACTCGTGATCACTTCAAACACCTTCGCAATCATCATTAGACTCATTCAACTTCAAATTTCTGGTGGAGTGAATTGCATCATGGTATTCTTTCTCTCTGTGCCGAATTGATCCTACTATACTGTGCAGTCGACAAAATTAGAAATATAAAATGGCGACAATTTACCCACCGCCCCCTCTCTCTCTCTATATATATATATATATACACACTCTCTCTCTCTCTCTATATATATATATATATATATATATATATACATACTCTCTCTCTCTCTCTCTCTATATATATATATATATATATATATATATATATATATATATATACTCTCTCTCTCTCTCTCTATATATATATATATATATATATATATATATATATCTATATATATACTCTCTCTCTCTCTATATATATATATACTCTCTCTCTCTCTCTATATATATATATATATATATATATACTCTCTCTCTCTCTATATATATATATATATATATATATATATATATATACTCTCTCTCTCTCTCTATATATATATATATATATATATATACTCTCTCTCTCTATATATATATATATATATACTCTCTCTCTCTCTCTATATATATATATATATATATATATATATATATATATATATTATAAATTATAATAATAATATCGCCCGAAGAGACCGTTAGGTCAAATCTATAGTCATGTATTTTAACTGACCTGATTTTTATAATTGTATATATGTATATTATAAATTGTAAAAATTCGCTTCTCTATATAAATATTTTGAAAGGAAAATGAAACAAACTGAATTAGGATTTATATCCAATACCTACAATACATTCAGAAAAAAAAAAAAAATCTCTTTTGCCAAATAGAAGGGAATTCAGAAACCCTCCAAAACAACAACTGGTCCAAACTGATGAATTACATGTTTTTTATTTCAGCTGAATAGGATAAAGGATTTTACTCACTTGGAAGAAGCAAAGTGTTGTCCTAACAGTTTTGAATTTAAAAAAATGAAAGATTACATTCTAATTTATAGAATAGTCTTTGACCCTGAAACACATTTTCCATCTATAAAAGAATATGTATTCTCATTGACCAAAAGCTTCACATCCAGCTCCAGTGCAATAGAACCCCTATACCGTTACCACAGTGGTTTATACATTGACATAATGCTAAACTCACAAGATGTAGCATTTTAGAAAATTTTCCAAATTACATTCAAGCTGGTGGCAGAAGAACCATACTCAATTCTAAAAGAATTACAAAAAAGACAAGATTACCAACCAAGAATTTTCTTGTCCTTCATTTTCGGCAGAACTAATATGTTATGACCTACTATTGTGCTATACATCTCAACAAGCCTCCAAATTACTTCTGGAGAAATTCCCATTATCATCTTTTTCTTTAGAGAAAATTCAAAAATACTAATTAAACATTTTCAATGTGAAATGTGTTCCCTGGTCATTGTAGGCAATAATAGAGATGATGCTGCAGAGAAGCTGTATTTTGATTTACTTTCTTGAGGAGGTCTTACAGTTCCATAGCCAAATGGTAGTTTGTTTGTGCTTGTTTTGCTATACAAAGGGTCCTCGGGTTATGTCGGACTCTAAGTATGGTGTTTCATGGTTATCGCACAATCTTCGATAATATAATACGTCATTATGCCTCGATATGTGAGGAAGACGGTTCTTTCTTCACTGGCTGTACAGCATATTGGATTGGGCTATATTTGCTATCTCTTTGTGTTGTTTTTTGGGGAAACTTTGCCTTTCATTATGACTCTCAAGAGTAAGGTGGACTCTTGGGTTCTTATGTAGGTGAGTTCCAAACTGTCAAAAATCAGGTTACATCCCGTCATGTCATAGGAACAGATCTTTGACATAAGTGGAGGACCCCCTGTACTCGACTATGCAGATGAACTTATTGTAAAATATACTGAATCAATTACAAGAGTCTGCTGAAAGAATTTTGGAAACTTATTCTCCAAAATGTTTTTACTTGTGAACAACACACTGAAAATGAAATTCACTTTGCAGCAAAAATTGTTGTGAATATATTTTACAACAACAAATGAAAGTTTTCATCACTTCAAAAAAAATATAAAATTTTTTAAAAAAGGCAAAGGTCAAAAGAAAATTTATTAGATTTATAGAGAAATTGTTTATCTGTATTTGTTTTGTATTACTGCTTAATTCTTTAATAACCTTTTTGTTTGTTTACAATCTTTTATTATTACTTTTCTGTTTAAAAAGAGGAAAAACGACAATCTGTTTGTGTATTTTTGAACAGTTTTAACATGTTTTAGATAAAACAGACATAAATTGACTGTAAACCAAATAGGTCTGTTAGAAATTAACATGAAATGTGACAAGTGGGGTTGTATATATTATTGGGCCGTGGTTCACTTTGGTTAAAAACAAATTTCATTTAAATTGTCTTTTTGACTTAAATTATTTTGTACTTAAAAGGAATGAACTTTTAATAAAATGGTTTTTTAATTAAACAAAATAAAAACTTGTATTTTTTGAAAATAGGAGTTTTCTATTGTGTGCACAATTCATCAATCTGGGTAACTTGAGGGATAAAGAGTTTGTTCAAATTTCATAAACTTTTTCATTGTACTTTATATATACATACTATCAAAGTCAAAAATTAACCTCCAATGATTTTCAAATTTATAAACATTTTGAAATGGTGTGTATGAAAAAAATGTGAAAAAGAATGCAATTCAACTCTGGTCTGCTCAACTTTTACAATACAAACATAAAAATGAAAAAAAAACTTAAATAGTGAGTGTAAATAGTGAATTATGAAATATACATATTAACAGCTCCATTTTCAGATTGGTGAAAATGGGCAAAAGACAGTTCTGTTTTTGCTAATTTTAATACTGACATTTCCTTTCTGCCAATATTAAAACTATACACCAGGACCTGAAAATCACATAATCTCTCTCTCCTCTCTCGGCAGAATCTTATAAAAAAAAAAAAAAAAAAAAAGAAAAAAAAAGAACATTCCATTATCCACAATATTCTTTTTAATTCTTCTAAATCTGGTCTTGTTCACTTGATTCAAGATTGTCTTGAATTATTATTACTCTTTGTCTTCTGATGTCTCTCAGTTGAGCGTTCGTTAACTCCAATTAATGGATAAAATGCAACAAGTAGGCTTAAATGATTCTATCATACTCCTTAAATTTTCTGTCTACACAAAGAGTAAGTTAATCTCCATTAGTTGACAGTTCTAATCCTCTCAAATCTTCTTGCAGAGTTAATTGATATTTCTGCAGCCATGTTAGCACCAGTACAAGTGTTCATTTGAAAGAGCATTGTAATCACAAGTTCTAGCGCTCAATCACTTAGCAATTCTTGAACTTGGCTTCTGTTGCTCTTTTTTATCCTTTACTAGCCTTTGGACTTCTGCCGTAGATTATTTTGCAAAACCATATCTTGATGATAGATTACACAAATGGCCTTGTCACAACAAGGCTTCCACCGTACCCTTTCTATCCAAATCACAAAGCGGCAGCAGTTATATGCTTATCCCCTTGGGCTCTCTCTCTTTTTTTTTGTTTTTGTGACATGTGATGTGAAAGCAGTCAATTCAAGCCTCTTTCTCTTATTCATCTCTGAAAAGTTGTACTTCAAGCTTTTCAGAACATTTACATAATAAAAGTAAAAACCAGAATTAATTTCACAGTATATCCCCACTCCTTATCTATAGGAGTGGGAATACATTCCAAGATCCCCAGCTAATAGATACATGAAACCCCAGATAGTACTGAATCCTTTTTTTTTTTTTTTTTTTTTTTTTTCTCTCCTGTATATATGTATCTTTTGATAAAGTTTAATTTACAAATTAGACACAATAAGAGATTAACAATAATAGAATAGAAAAAAATATACTATAATAAATGTTATGTGACTGATTATTTTTTTTCTCAGCTTTTAACTGAAAGAAAATACTTTACAGCCTCTGTAGAATGTCTAAATTTCCAGCAATATTATTCTTGTATTTTAGGACCATTATTAAGTAAAACTTCTGAATTATTTATTTTTGAAGTTGACCATTAGTACTGAACCAGCAGAGCTCAGAACCATCACTAAAGGCCATCATTTTGGTTAAAACACTAAATTATCTACTTTGAGATTCTGATTCATAAGACTGGAATGCAGGATTAGAAGTTTATTCTTATAACAAACCTTTTAATCAATCAAATGTTTGATAATACTATTAAAAGAATTGATAAAATAGATTAAATTTCCATAATTGTGATGGATTTTTTTTTTTTTTTTTTTTTAAAGAGATCTGAGTAAATAATATTAGATGAGCAGTGTAAGTTTGATTCAAGAAGCATAATGATGGTCCAATAGACGTTCAAATCAAGGAGACTCATTGAGAGTACAACTATTCTTCAGGACACTAGAAAACTTGTGCCTGCATGGTGCTGATGAAATAATGTCATTTTCTGCACATTAACTATTGCATATGTTGCATCTTCTTTCAAAAGTTCCTTCAGTTGATCAGCTTTTCAAGTTCAGAGATCTTGTAGTTCTTTGTCCTAAATGTTTGCTCCAAACTTTGGAAACAGTTCACATGTTTGGCCCTACTGCATCATTCCCATAAACTTCAGTCATCCATTGATCCACTTAATTGATCTAAGATTAAGCCTAAACAATAAGCAGTGATAAATGGGCATCTCTTAGACAGCCATGATTTTCATGCAAATAAACTAAAATTATCATTTTGAAGAGTAAGCACCTGAAATCAATAAAGAACAAAAGAAATTTCTATTTTCCTTAACACTGTATCAAAAACTTGCACAGGGATTTTTGAATCAACCTCTAGTACATCTCCCTACCAACCCAGAAGGGCTTACAATCAACTCATGTTGAAGTTAAGCAACTGATGAGTACTTAGATGGATGACTGCTTGTGAATACCAGGTGCTGTAAGTGTGGATGTGCAGATGGTGTAATGTCGAATGCCTTTGAATTGTTAATCAGAGAGCAGATTTCCAATTCCATCAGTGTTTGTTATATTCACTATGTGCAAATACCCTTGGGAAAGGTATGAATCCATCTCTTCTCCCTCCAGCTATGGGTTAATTAGTAAGACTTGTCACTAAACCATTATATTTCCAAAAATAAAATAAAATTGTGTACAAAATATTTAGATGTCGGCATAAAATAACTTGCAAATGGTTGATATGCCACTAAACAAACCCAACCAACCCAGAAGTTTTAAAATTAGTAGAAGTATATTTCTTTTTCATTCAGAAATTTTTTTTTTTTAACTTTTTTAATATTTAAAAAATGATAGAACTTTGAGTATCTTGACTCCTGTTCGCTCTACACTGAAATTGAATTGATGACAATATATTTTTTTTTTAATATATATCCTGCAGACACACACACATACATACATATATATATATATATATATATATATATATATATATATATATATATATATATATTTAGTTTTATACTAAACTGTTTGAGCTTTAAACTCTCTTCTTTTTTTTTTTTTTTTTCTTTTCTTTTTTTGATGAGGAGAGGAATTAAAATGTTCAGCATATTTCTTAGCTGTTTATTTCTGACTCTGTAATTTTTATTTTTATTTATTTATTTTTATTTTTATTTTTTATTTTTTTTAATCCATCAGCTGTTAGATTTTAATTTGTAACCCTGCGTTAATGTCAGCTGTTAGCATCCCCGAGGATTACAATTGAAAACATCTCAGGGGAACTAAAACAACATCAGGGGAGAAAGAAAACAATTCCCAAAGTAAACGATAAGTGCAGCTTGTTTGTTTTCTAACTTCAATTATCTGTCCCAGAGGTGACTAAGTACATGTTTAACGGTCTGTGCATCAAAGAAAGCTACATGAGATGTATTATGCATTATGAATATATGTGCACAGGTATGTGTATATTTTTATGAATGAATATGCTGTAGTGAATGTGTGTGCACATAAAGAAATGTGTGCCTACATGTGCATATGAACAGAGAAAGATGTATGTGTACAGAAAAAGATGTGCATAAAGAGAGATGTGTGTGCACACACACACATGTTCTTGATCAGATATTAATTTGCAGGAATAATAAATCTTTATGTACATGTGAAACATTGCATACTTGGACTGATATGCTTTATTTCATGTATGTGAATAAAGAAAAGCTGTCATATGTATGCATGCGCGTTTGTATTCATTATAAATGAGTGCATGCACACACAAACATTTATTTTCTTTTAATCTTATGTTTATATTGTTTCATATATCAATAAATTTTTTTTTTTTTTAACTTAATGCACCTATTTGACCTTTAAATATAGGCCTAAGTACTATTCAGTTTTAATTTTTCTATGGTCTAACCCATTGGTCTTCAAACTCTTCAGGAGGACAACATCTTGTATTTTCAGTTCCATAACGTGCAGTGATCATATGGTTGTTGTGCAGGTGAGCATCTGACTAGCTCTCTCCATATATCTCGGTTGCATGCCAATGTCCGAGTCTCTGTGATTGATCTTCCAGTCCACTTAGTGACATTATCAAGCCACTTTTTCCTCCATTTGTCTGAAATGGAGCTTTGTAAAATGACAGTGTTAAAACTGTTGGTTCTCATGATATATCCATACCATTTCAACTTCTTTGCAGTGGATTTACTTCCAATAGACCATGTATATTTTGTGTTCTCAAAAGCCAAAAGAAAATAAAAAAGACTACCTTGACTGCAAATAAGAAAAAGCACCCTGTTCATTTAATTATTTTAGTTTGTTTGTGGTGGGTTTAAATATAACCTTTCAGACCCTTGGTCAAAGTGATTGATAGCTGGTCTTATATATACTTACATAGCACTGTACAATTATTCTCTCCCTTTCTATTCTGTTTGTAAAGTTACATTTTTTTCCCTTTTGCGTTCCTTTATCCTATGTTCTGTATTTTATTTATTTATCCCCGCTCTCTACCATCCACCCTTTTTTTTATGCAGCTGTTCACCCCTACCCACTCTTCCTTATTGTGTGCAATAGCAAAACCAACAGTTCTTCCCTCTTTGTTTTCTCCTTGTTCTTTCTCCACCCAGCTGCAATCCTGTTCCTGTCTGCTCAGACAGCTGTGTCCTATCACGCATGCCACACCTTACTCAAACAAATATCAACTGGAAATTAACAATAGACCCCCCTCTTCTAAATTAAGAATATTTCTTGGGCCAGCCAAATGCTATTCATACACCCTGTTACATTAAGCAACAAAAATATAGAAACCTTGCAAGAAAAATTCCTTAGACATAGCCAAATAATGAACATATTTCCTTTTAAAGTGAGAATCTGAGGTTTTATTGACAGCCCAACTTGGCATATCGTATATACGGAATATCAACTTCAGAAAAGAGAAAATATGGAAATACACTCTATCTGGCATTCCTAAACTGGGATGGAAAGTTGGTAAATCCTGGTGATATACTGTATTATTCTTGAAATGCACCTTGTTAGTGGCCATTATGTTAAAACCACCAAAACTGTCTCACCTCAGTGTCATCAGCTAGTGAATGCTATGTTGGAGGTACTGTTGCTGTTTGCACTGGCATATTTGCATGAAATAATATTTGTTTTTTTTTCTCTGCAAAACATTTTTTCTTCAGGATTTATATGGTCTATCAACAGAAGTGATTTACTTCAATTAAACTACCGTAAGGTCTTATATTTACTTATATAACATAATTTTCAAGTGTTCATCTTGATAATGTTGTCTCCTGACTACAAATAATAAACAACTTCAAGGCAGAAATGAAGAAGATGGATTTTGGGTGCTCTCTCTTGGCAGTATTTTGGGAACAGAAGACAAAGGTAGTGTAACAGTTATTAGCATAGAAAACAAAAGTTGAATATACTTGAATCCACGTCATGCTTATGCCTTTGTGAAAAACATTCATCGATTTCTCCTTGAGATTCTCTTCCAGCTGCAGATATCTTAACACAAATATTTCATTATTGACATGCCATAACCGAGACAGAAGTGAGTAACTGAGTTGTTAGGCAACTATCTTGCAATACTAATAGTTAAAAGCTGTTACACTTAGTCAACCGTAACAGCTATTTTGCAAACAATAATTGATTGATAGACAGCTCTTTTATTGCTTTGAATGTCTATTCTGGCCAGACTACTGGATATGTATTTTTGTCTCCAAACACTGAAGCTTTCTGTTCATTTTTTTAGTCACTGTTTAAGGAGGCATTGTATTTTGGCCCATGGGCACAACCATGATTTCTCCAATTCTTACCACCTCTGTTTTTACTGGTACTACACCTCATTCATCATAACCACATTAACAATAAGCCTTTGACTTGAGTGGCTCGCGAGCCTTGTACTGAGTGGACTTCAGCACAAAAAATAAATAAATGCTGTGTCATACAGAAAAATGTATCGACAATCATTGTCTCTAAGAGTTGTTTAATATATTTAGTATAAAAATGTTGAAATAAATAGGAATTTAGACTGACTGAAGTATTCAACATTTTCTTCTGGACTAAGTATAAAGTGTATTTGTTCTAATTCCTGTTCTATGAGCAGGTACTCAGCAATAGGGAAAAAATTATTTTAATTAAATACTGACTGTCTTGAATTTGGCAAAATATTGTTTGCATGGGATAAGGGAATTTATTAGTGGTTAAATATTAGTGTTGATTTTCACTTATGATTTTCATACTTGAAAGCAAACCTGAAACTTTACAGAATAAAACTAATCTTCAATAATCAAGCATTAGATATAATAATGGAAAGTGAAACTGCTAAACAGAGCTCAAAACCTGTCTTTGTCCATCTCTTCTTCCCACTCTCTCCTCAGCTATGGATTAAATAGCAGGGTAGACTGAGCTCTCTATACTTGACTGACAACCAGTCTAAGAGGAGGATTATTTTAAATTCAAAATCATGTACAAGGTAACAGAAAATTACTCCACTTTCTTTCTCAAGATTTCTGTGCAATTCAGAGGTAATAAAAAAAATGTGTAAAGTCATGAGCACCTACATCCTGAATGGGTTGACATTTTAAAAAAAATAGATATACAAGATGATTATTTGTGAAATAATACCAGTTAAAAACTAATTTATACAGAGAAACTGTTTTTCAGCCTCTTTGGCTAAGTGGTCAGAATGGTAAATTGCATATCAAACGACACAAATATGTTTTCATACATCACTGAAGGCAATTTCACTATTTGCTTTATAGTTAGAAGGAAGTATTTTTGTAATTTGATCCAAACTCCTATTGATTTAGTAAAAATGCACTGAACAAATGTGTAATGCAGTTGATAATTTATTTGAACTCTTTGACATTAAATATAAATGAAAAAGGCAAATTTTTTTTTAGTCTCTAATTCTATTGTTTTCTAATTAATACATTCTTTTGATAGTTAACAATTTGTTACTGTTCATAATTTTAGTTATTTTCTCTCCCCCCCCCCATATGGATGATTGTGTGGCTGGCTGGTATATTTTGCCAACCTTTTGTCAAAGGTATAGACCCAAACATGCTTTATAGCACATTCTCTCATACCGTGAGGGGAGATTACTTCTTCTTTTCTCTTATTCACTTCTATGGGCTGTGCCCCTAAGGATGTGGGAGATCCTGGCTCTTCACAACTTCCTTTCCTTCGTAGCTCTCAGAAAATTTTGTTATTTTGCTATCTTTACTAATCTCTGTTCTGCCAACCATTTACACAGGCTCATTCAGTAGGTTATTCACTGATTTCCTCTGCTCCTCTTGCCTTCAATATGTCCTGTGAGTGTCAAATTTTCTAAGCCCTCTTTCCCTAGATATTTCAACTATCTCTTGATTCTAAGTGTCCTTTTTTTTTCCCCCATTTTCTCTAAAACCTTGCCATTGCTCACATATTCAGTCCATAGTATTCTCAGTATCCTTCTATAAAACCACACACACACATAATGTAGGTACCGCAACAAAAACATGGTACCTAACATTTAAAATAAATTTACCTTAAAAAATTGATTAAATATAATGTGTGCACATTTTAATCATTCAGTAATCTTAAAACTCTAAGAAAATATTCTCTGTAATCTAATGTTTTATTGACTTTTGAAGAATTTTGGCTCTAAATTTATTGTAGTTGTCACTCTTATTTTCTGATAGTATCATATATGGGTGACCATATTTACAAAATTCAGCATGTTTTCACACATACAAAAACAATTCAAAATTCTTTTAAAAATATTCGGAGGTGTCAGATTGTAATAAGCTTTATGATATATGATTTGTAAATATAGTTTTACTAAATAACAATCTCTCTTAACAGTTACACCATTGAAACTGAATTTTAAAAGATTTTAAAATATTATAAATTATTCCAATTAAAAAATTTTTTAAATTAAAATAAATCTTTATTTTTCATCAAAAATGTTTTTTTCTTATGACAATATTGTCCTTATATATTATTCATAAAAACAATTAATAGTTTTCTAATTTAAGGATATACTTAATGACACTATACAACCTTGCTTAATCAACAATGCTCTTTATAGCTGAATCAGTTAAAGCACATTGGATCTAATGCTTTCTCCTGCAAAAGGGGACGCATGTTCAAATCCTATTAGAGGGCACATTTTTCTTTAATTAGATTTCTTGAATGTTCAGATCAGCAGATGAAAATAAAATATTGTTTAAAAAAAATAAATGGAGCATGTATTTAAATATGGGTATCCACTTAAAATAATATTTACAGTTTTAAAAATATATAGAAGTGAAGGTGTTTAGTCTGTTTCTCATATTAGGAACAAGTAAATAATCTTTCATTTACTACACAGATATATTTACTAAGCTTTAAACTGTCAGCAAATCCTAACAGTCAAGCATTCACTCAAGTTCAAATCCACTAACAGTGATTTACCAGGTTAATGTGCTTCAGAGCAGAAACTCAGATGCCTTAACTTGAAATAATTAACTCCATCGTAAAGCTTTGATTTAATGTGCATTAAGTAAATGGCAATTTTAAATTGCTACTAAAACAGGTAAGAGTTTGAAGTAATTGTTTTTAAGTCACTTTTTTTTCCTTGTTGAGCCACAGTAAATTCTCATCAATTAACTTTAAATCCTCCTGCCCAATGCCCTAACCACTGACACATCATTCAATAAACCTTCCATTTACCATATCTGTATTATTTGCTTATTGCAGATTTTACACAGTAGAGAGAATTAATTTACTAAATCTAACTTCAAAGCTGTATACATCTCATTAAATGAGGTTTATTTCAGCTTTTTGAAACTAATAAGTGTATTTCGAATTGAATCTTTTTTTTTTTTTTTTTTCAAAACTGTAATAATTCATCCAGGAAAAGAGAATCTGTAACCTTTAGACCTCCAGTTTATTTCTTTAACCACCAGAGGCATGTGTTAGGTTTGGCTTCTCAGATGAAAGGCACTTTGATGGCCGAGAAGGTCACCACAAGAGCCATGTCCTGCCATAGCAGCTGCAAAGAAAACTTTGAAAAATATGTTGTGAATAAATTTCTCAAGAAACCCAAGCTTTACATGCATACATACACATATATACCACATATACTCACATCTCATGCGACTTTTGAAGCTCATTTTAAGGGGGTCACATCATACAAGGTATAAAATTAGCATATGTACTGCTGACCCTGGCTACTCTGTTAACTACATTATATATCCATATGCTGTAGTAAAAAAGCACAGCTGTATTTAAAATAAACATGATTTTGATAAAACTGATGTTTTACTTAACTCTATCCAATAATAATGCATGGAATATTCACATATTAGTATCGTATTATAAAATACAAACAACAAATATGCATCTTTTCCATTGATTACGTTTACGAGATATTTAGGCATTTCTTATTTGGTTGTTTATGGCTCTACATGTTTCTGCAATGAGTATAGCACTATTAACAATACTTTAATCATTCTCTTTTACCTTTTTTTTTTTTTTTAACTAGAAGATGGGATAAAGACATAGCAGAAGTTAGTCTATTGTAATCTCTCAAGAAAGGAAATCGCATGGTACATGATAAAACCATTTTTTATAAGTGAAAATTTGGTACTTGCATGATATGTGGGATCATGTGTTACACAAGTATTTATATATATATATATATATATATATATATATATATATATATATATATATATATCATCCACAACATTGACTCTGATTCTTGCCCTCTCCACACCAAAAGAAAAAGGTAGCCTAAAAGTTTGTCATGATATTTCCCTGTTACTTTTTTATTTCATCATACTAATCTTCACACAGTTCAAGGCCCAAGAGCCACTCAAAATAGAAAGATACTAGTATATGCTGTTTTATGAACATTATAAAAGGTAAGAAGTGAAATTGATGGAGTTATGCAAGGAAGATAATGTTTGAAGTGGTCAAGATTTTAGTGATTGGGGAAAACATCCTGCCAGGAATCTGTTCCAATAAGTAGCAGTTCTTGGGAATATGTCTGAGTGGAATACAAAAGGAATGATGACAATTCATCTTTGTGTCTGTGATATGGTTGGTCGCAGTTGCAAAAGTCAGAGTTGGTGGGACCAAGGAATGTAGTTCATCAGAATACATGCTATGGTAATAGTGATAGAGTAATGAAATTCTCAGAGCACTTTGTAAGAAACAATTTCTTGGGTGGGAAAATAAATTGATCACCCACAAGGCTGCATAGATGCTTTTGAAATCTATCGAGACAGGCAAGTGAGGATTGGCCAGCTCCAGCCCGGATATGGCCGCAATACTCCAGTTTTGGTCTGATCTGGCTCTTGTAAAGGGAGAGTATAGCTTTTCATCTTGACATATGACCTTGCTCAGCATAGTATATCTTGTTGTACATGACCTCCATGTTTACAACTTTAGGTAATGGAGGCATTCAAGTAGCACATTACCCATGGTTTGGTAACATGTCGGACAATGGCTTTTGACTTTTACCTTTGTGTCTTTCCTGCTACAATCTTTTCTTTAAATGGTAAAAGTCCAGTGTTTTGATCCTTATACATACTTTTTTAACTTCTACTTATTTTGATGGTTGTCTTGTGTCTAAAATGGTATTTGTAAGCATTTATCTAACTAAATGCATGAAGAGTAGCCATCAATTGTGGAATGCATTTATAACCTGTACTTTCCATTTGGTAAAGAGGGAGTATATTGCATAATTATTTTCATGAAACCGTTAATATAAAGTGTTTTGGTTGGTTGTTTTAATTTTTTTCTTAGTTTTCTTTAAAGAAATAAATGAAAGATTGGGGTAGGGAGTTTCTCCTTAAGAAACACTTTATGATTCATTAAACAGAATGACAAAATGCACTCATGCATACACACCCATATGTAATGTGTGTGCCTAAAAGTATATATCGAAATACTCACACAATGAACATGTTAGCATCTGTTTATTTATTATTTTTGTCACAGAAATAATTAAATTTTCACAGATGGTCCCTGAATTCCACATTTAAAGCTTTTCCTGAAATATTTAATGTATCAAGTGTTTGAATTTGTCTTGCTTCTAAGTTTTGTCTACTTGTCCTTCTGCTTCCCCAATGTTCTCCTCTGTGCTTGGCAGAGGCTTGCCAACTCCACATTATTTAATTATTACTAAATAATCCCCCCCACATACAACACACACACACACACACACACACACCCCTCTATTTCCTTAAATCTTCCCTCAAAAAGTGTTTGTTTTGATTCTTTTTCAGGATGGAGTTTTTGTTTTTTCAGCTATTCTATTTCATAATTTTAATGAAACACTTGTATGTCTTTGTTCTAGTAAGTCTCTAATACAAGGGTTTCTCAACAGGAGTGAAATTCACTCCTAGGGGGTGAATTTTTGATTTTCAGGGTTGAATTGTGACCACAGTAAGTTTAGTGTGGAGAAGAGCAATTATAGAATTTGGCCTATCTGGCCTGTCACCTTGAAAAAGAGTGGGGTGGGGAATGGCATTCTGACAAATGGTGAAAGAGATGCATGGGGGGGCAAGCAACGTTGAGAACCTGTGCTCTAACCCAAAGAACCCAAAGAAATATCTCTTCCTTGTTCAGCATTAGTGATGCAGGTGTGTGTGGTTCACTGTTTGATCCACATGTTTTTTAATCCCCTTTTGGTTTGAGCAAGGACTTTTCAGCACCCATTCATATAAGAATGTTTGTATATTTCTTCTTCAAACTGTATATACTTAGCTAAAACTTGTCTATAACCCATGCTTAACTTTTTTTTTCTTTTTATCTTTTAATAAAAATTGTGAAATATTGAATTATTTCCTGATTTCTAATTAAGAAGTCTTATGGCTACATCATTTTGAAACACTGGTTCTTGCATAATCACCAAAGTTATGCAATATTGAGCCTGGTCAGTACTTATATGGGTGACTGCTTGGGATGTGCAGGTGGTGTAAGCTTGGATGTGCAGGTGGTGTAATGGATAATGACTCAGAATTGTTAATTCGAGAGCCAAGTTTGAATTTTCATTGGGTTTGTGATATTCACTTACATGCAAATACTCTTGAAAAAGTAGGAATCCACCTCTTCTCCCTCCAGCTATGGGTTAATTAGTAAGATTTGTATCACTAAACCATTATCCTCTCCCAAAAAATTCTTACAATCTAAAATTATTTTCTGGTTAACATGTAAAGAGCTGATAAACAGTAGAAAATGAATCAATACAACGTAATTTAAACAAAAAATTTTATTTTAAGTTTTTATTGTCCTAATCAAGAATGGATTTCAAAAAGAAATTTATATTTGCTTATTAGGTTGGATTTTGAGAAACGGATTTAGTCAAGTAGGTTTTCATCACCACCACCTCTCTCACATATATATATGTGTATGTATGTATGTATGTATGTATATATATATATATATATATATATATATATACATACACAAAATGGACAAAGTCCGACAATTATTTTAAGACATTTTTTTTGTGTTTATACGTTCTTTTTATAGATACTTAACAGCATTTACCGGCCTGAATGTCCAAGAAATTTTCATAGAAAATATGCATCCTCCAACAGGAATTGAACCTGTATCCTATACACAACCGTCATATAGCCTGACATGCTTTACCGATTGAGCCACAGAGGAGTGTTTTGGTTAGCACAGTCGATTTTTATGTTTTATAAATTTAAATGTCATTAATACTGTTTATTATAAACAGCATTTACTTAAATATTTCTATCTAATAAAAAGAACGTATAAGCATAAAAAATGTTTTAAAATATATATATATATATATATATATATATATGAGAGAGAGATCAATATTTCAATTACATATGAGTGTGTATCTATTTCCAAGGGACTAGTTCTCCCAAGCTGTCCTTGCACTAAGTATAGTCAGTATTTTGCCTGTGCCATTGTAACCCCATCCCCCACATTGGTCTTCATGTGTCTTCAGACCCCCATGGTTACCATCTAGCTGATCCTCACTTGTTAACACGTTGCTGGTTTGTTACTGGTATCGTGTTGATGAATATGGTTCCACTAGATCTAGCTGGCATTTGTCTCCTTCACTCCTCTGCCATGTTGTATGTTGATCACAGAGGATGAGAAAATCGATGAAGAAGTAAACTGAAGTGAAGATCAGGTCCCCAGTGAGGAGCTACACAAAAAAAAAAATTCTTTAAAGTAAAGAATTAACTCAGATTAAAAATGTAACAGCGATTTGGTTTATATATGATTTGTTGTCTATAGCAGTTTTAAACCTTCCCACTTGCTGTTATAATCAAATGACACTGAGATCCTTTTTTGGAATTTACAGCCTGTGTTAGTATAATTTAAATTTCTAAATTCTGGTTTTCAGGGCTGGCACAAGGTCTTGGTCAGGAGATCTTTGCAAATGATGTGGATTGCAGTAGCAGTAATGTGGGGACGTTATCCAAACTGCCAGCTGATATGGAGCCTTGTGTCCAGCAGGTGTGGGGTTGACCAGGGTCTGGAGTTTAGTTATCTTATACCCTTAGCATCAATCTTTTTCTAAAATCCCATACTCCCAAAATGTGTTTACTTGAGTAATTTTTCAAATCTAGGGCTGTCCAGCACCCTTTTGAGAGTGATCAGAGGAATCAAGCCTCTCCTTAATTCCAACTTGCTTCACGTCTCATCTCACACCATTGCTCCATATAGGCAGTGCTAATCTCTTTCCCCTTCTCCCACTTTCTCAGCATCCAACCTCAGCCTATTGGCACTGTCTTTGTTACGAATCTAAACTTTCAGAATGCATAGGTGAAAAGGAGATTTCCAGTAATTAATCTTTCTTCATCTGCTTATCTCACGCTGTTTATTTTAGGTGATTTCTCAATCAACCAGGCCACACAGCCATTCACCTCTGGTCACTCCAGAGCTATTAATTAATTTTTCTTTATCACTTGTATCCAAAAGAATCCAAAATAATGTCTGTCATAAAAATTTTGACTGTCACAGAAATTAAAATGAACAAACATGTCTCCAATCTTAGGTACTGATCTTTATTTTTGTAGGGATATTTTTCTTCTGGGTGACTGATTCAACCCAGATGTTTTTTTCTGGCTCTGTCTAGAACAATTTTAGATGTTATTTCGGTGACCACTTGTTTTTTTATCAACAGTATATGTTCTTCTGTTTCCCAGGACCAACATCTTCAATGATACATTTTCTCTTTCTTATTGACAGGAAGTGGGGAAGGACTGGTAGTCTTGGTTTTGCTCGATCTTACTGAATTCCATCTACTTAAATTTAGGTTCAATTTTACTTGGAACTGTTTGGGATTTCATTTTATTATTTTGAAACATAATTCTTCAATGCATTTTGTTTTTAATTTTCTTAACTTTTCTGTTCACTTTCCTGCAAATTTGAACAATTACCATCCAGTTAGTCTTTCCTCTTCCTTTTTATTTCTCTTATTTTTTAGGGGGGTTTTGTTTTTTTGTTTAACTCCCTGAGGTCTCTGAACCCTAAATAGTGTAAATAATAATAGCTCCTCATCCCAGAAATTTAGACCTTTTCAGTCTTAACAAAAACATTTTTCCTCTTTGAACCAAATTTGATAAATGCCAGAACAGCAAAATCTTAAACTTAGAAAAATATCTTATCACTGATTTAACAAAATTAAAAAATTTTGAAAAACTTAAAATGATTAAAATAGTAAACAAAAATCACCACAAAATTTGAATGATTTTAAAAATCTTTAACAAAAAGAACAAGTTTTCCTCTTCAACCAAAGTTGATGAATAATCAGATTTGAGTTTTAGTTTTCCTAATCTCACTATGAAGTTAATTTATTATTTCTAGAGAGATTTGAGTAAATTGCTGAATCATACCATTTGAGTACAAACTCAGTGAACCAATTTTTCAATCTTTATTATTATTATGTTGGTTCAAAAATAATTGCTTTTTATTTAAATTTCTTTCTCAATTCCTGTGAAAGTATTCAGAGCAGTCTGAAATTCAAAACAACAAAAATACATTTTAAGCATTTTTATATATTAATGCTGTATATCATTTGTAATAGCAAATCTAATATGGGTGTACATTTTTTTGTACAGTTAATTTTCATGTTTTGCTGAGAGTTTTTTTTTTTTTTTTTTAATCAACTCTTAAAGTATTCTATATTACTAGGACATTTCACCTTTCCCACCCCTCAGTTATAAAAATACTGAAATAAATAAAAATAATGATTGAAAGAATATGTATTGGGTAGCAAATGAGATTTATTGTGTATTGTTATCAATACCTGTTATTTAGAAAATAGAGAATGAATACACAATGAAAACGTTTGTATACATTTGTGACTTTTTTTTTTTTTTTTTTTAGTGTGGAGGGAATTCAATGTTTAAGTTTTTGTGTTAATAGTAGAAATATTATTCATCTAAAATCTTTAATATATTGAACCAAATGTGGGGGGGAGTATTGAAGACATTTCTGTAATCTTTTAAGTGGAGAGAGCCTGCCTGCCTTGAAAATCAATATTAAAAAGTCTTGCCATTTACCAGGGCTCGAACACCAAATTTCAGCACTGATGGTGTATGTAAAGATAAGTTTACTCTTCTTGTCGATAATATGCAAATAATAAAAATGTTCTATGTATAACATGGACCTTCATTAAATATAAAATATTGTTAAATTCTGGATTCTTACTCTTCCAAGACTGAGTTTTATGTATCAGCAATAATCATGTGGTGCGTACAATTACCAATATTGCAATCTAGAATTTATATTGCAATAATGGTAAATGCATCTTTACTGCACAGCCTGATGATTGAAAATGAATGAAACAGTTGCGGAAGAGTAAGAAACTAGAATTTAATTCATATGATTGAGTTAAGTTCTCAAATTTGTTAAACTCACTTTACTTCAAAGTGTATGTTTCTTTCGTTTATATTAATTTTTAATCAAATAATTTTGGCAATATTGTTTTCTCAAATGTCAGTCTCTTGAAATGTTTTGAAATATTTTCATATTTTTATTTAAAGTTGCAATTTAGTATTGTTTCAGTTCTAAATGCACCAAAGACAAGGACAGTTTCAAACTTAGACAAATGCTAGTGATGATTCATTTCACAAACACTGAATCATCTAATATAAAAAGTCAAGATAAAATATTTATAATTTTCTTCCCTAACAAAAAAAGAAGGGAGATATGAAGAGGATTTATTCAGTGATTCACAAATAAACTCAAAAACAATTTTTGTGTCTGATTGGCTGAAGTATTTTTGATACTGAGAACAGTCTTTGCAAAGATGACCAAGAGACATTTGACCTTTTTAAAGAAAATGAAAAGTAACAAATGCCTTAAAAAAAAAAAAAAAAATCCTCAAAAGTAGCTATCACCTCTTCTGGCCAAACCTGCTATAACTTTATCATTGTTTATAGTTCTTGTTTTAGAATAATTTAAAAAACTTTTTCTTTTTCACAACATAAGACTTAATGTCTTTTTGTCTTTTGTCAATGATTTGTATGTCTGTGAGACTTTTTAATTTTTGTTTCTCACTATATAAATGGAAATTACCTGTCAGATGGGAAGAATAGGTGTACATGGATAAGAACTCAGACAATTTTATTATCGATTGCTTATTAACTACACACATTACTCTTGCATATTTTACTTGCATGGTTCATGTAAGTATTCATAAACATATGCAGTGCACTGAAAGAATAGAAACACAAAGACGTATATCCTGTGTGTTGCCTTGAAAGTGATGCTCTCTATTATATTGTTGGTATGGAAGTAGAGGTTGAACCAGTAACCCACAATTTTATTTTTTATTTATTTATATATTCATTTTTTTTTGCTTTGTTACAAATAGCCACTGAGTGATAGTCTGGCAAAATTGGCATCCTACATGAAAGCATGTATGAAATGTTTCTCTTTGAATTTCTCGATCTGGGATAACAAATATACCCATTGATATTCATGATTGCTTGCTGAATGTTTACAGAAACCAAACAATGAATGTGAGCACAGTTAGGTAGTGGGTAATGTGTTTCAGCAGTAGGGAAAGCTCTCTGCATGAATGGATTTTTTTTTAACAAACGTTTACAAGAGACTGTGCAAAAGTATTGTTGTTGCTTGCTTGTGCTGTCTCTCCAATAATACACACACACACACACATATATATATATATATATATATATATATATATATATAATTGAACATTCATGTGACTTTATTTCAAAAGTCAGATGGTGAGCTGAAGACAAAAAGTCGCAAAATTAGACCTAATGATATCAAAATACATATTTATGTCTGTCAACTTCTGGTTTAAAAAGCTACATCTGTTCAAAATACAACTACATCTTAAAATGGTTTCTTCTGATAGTCACACTCAACAACAAGGTGGTGCCCATTGTTATATATATATATATATATATATATATATATATATATATATATATATATATATATATATATATATATATATATGTGTGTGTGTGTGATGAGGCTGTGAAATTTTCCTAGATATCATTTGCCAATTTTATCTCTTTTCAGTTTTTATATTCATCTTTGTTCTTTTTGGAAAGAGTAGATGATAAAACTCTGAATTGTCTGCTTTTTCGAAATACTCCTTTTATATTCTATATTTACATAATGAATAAAAGCACAATTCTGAGAAATGAAGACACACAAAAAAATTCTGTTATTTATGCATTCAACTTTCATTTTTCTCTATAAAATTATTTTTTGTTAGTGTTCCTTAAACACAACTTTATAAATGTATTGGGGTGTAGAATTTAATTTTTTTTTTTTTTTTTTTTTTTTTACAAACCTTCTAAGTTTATTTATGGCTACACTCTATTATTACTATTATATTGATATAGCAATACCATTTAGCTGTATATTTTTCTTTCAGATGCTATTATATCTGATACTAGTAATGATAATGTCCAAAACTGGTTTAAGCATTTTAAGGGCATGGATTTGTCCTTTGAAATAAAACCCAGACGTAGACAACAATCAGTTGATTATGAAGTTTTTAAAAATGTAAAGTAGAAGAGAATCTGACCAATAGAACTGAAAATATTTTAAAGTACTAGGATCATTCATTATGAAGAGCATTAGATAAACTTCAAAAATACAAAACCTTTCGATTTATTGATTGCTCAAGAGAAAAGATGCTCAGTCTGATTTAAAATGAAAGAATTTTGGATCATTTAAAAAAAACATTAGTTGATTTTTTTATTTATTTTATATATATATATATATATATATATATATATATTTTTAAATTTGAGGAAAAATTCCATATTGTTCACAAATTTTCCCCTTTTTTTTTGTATACCCCCAACTTGAAGTCTTTTGAAAACAAAAGTCTTACTTTGTCCTGTGAATTGGTAGAATTTACTAGTAAAGATCACATAATCCTTAGTTACATAGACACTAACAATGTTTGCTTTAATCACAATTGTAAACTTCTGGTTTGAAATGGATTTAAATAGAATTTCTGCTAAAATAAGTGTTTTTTGTTTTTGTTTTTTTTTTTCTTCTTTTAACAAAATGCTAGCAGGCATATCTGGCATTGCATAAAAGAAAAAATTCAAATATAACAATGCAAAAAATAATGTTCTTTTTATATATTTCTTTTTTGCACAAGTAACTTTTTTCTTTTTTTTTTTTTTAAATTTAAAAAAAAAAAAAATAACAGATTTACACATGAAAAAGTTACTGTTACTGAAAAATATTCTAATGCTCAAAATAAAATTATGTAGTTCCTTGGGGCTTCTGGATATATAATATTAGTGCTTTTCTCATTGGGTGCCACTATGGTTAGGGTGTTTAAACTCCAAGCCTAGAGTTACTAACGTTGAGGCCATTGATTTTAAGAGATTTTCCTTGTACTTTGTTCATGATTATGGCAAAGCAGAACATTACTGGAAATTGAAATTGCTTGAACTCAAAGGGCTAGTTTGTTGGAATTACAGGGATCTCTGGAATAAACATATCCTCCTCCTTGTCTATTCCAGTTTGCTTCAATAAGATGGCTAAAGCTGCATGACAATGTTCTCATTGGACAATAGTTGAGGGTTGACATTTCTGATAAGTGTGATAGACATGTCAACTTCTAGTTGAAGCCTGTGATAGGGAACATCAAGCAGCTAAAGAAAGTAGAGAAACTCACGTGGGCTTTGAAGAGTTTCAGGAGTGTCCAGAACTGTGTCAGTTGACTTGTACCTTCCTAATTATCACTTACAACAACATTGAGCTCTGCTCCCCACACACACCCTCCCCCTATCCAAATGTGATCATTGTTTGAAGGAGGAATGTCTTGTTCTCAGTGCCACTGATAGTTTATAGTTTTAGTTCTTTTACATTTAAAATAGCTAACATAAATCAAGTTTAATTCTGGAAATTTAAGAATCTTTGATTAAAAGACATTTTCCAGGTTTGCAGAACATTTTAGAAATGAAACAAAACAGGGTGGGGGGAATTAGTCTTCTAGATTCTCTTGTTTTATTGCTAAAAATTATGTTAGTCGTAAATTGACCTCTGGTGACCACCATCTTCAGGAAATTTTTCTCCTTACCAAATCATCTGTTAGATTCTGCCCGACTATTTCCTTAATCATTCAATTATCTGCTGTCAGTTGCATGCACAATTTTCAATCTGAGTGCACCAACTGTTTGCATCCTGTTCACATTTGCATCTGGTCTTTGAATTTTTAGCTGCTCACTTCTTGCATCATCATGCTAATCTTCTTGCTCTTTCTTGAACCACTTGTACCACTCAAAGGCACTTGATTTATTTGCAGCATATTCACTATTGAACCATTTTTAATAGGGTAAAAATTTCACAAGGTTTTTCACCAAACATTACACAAAATTTTGACATTAATCATTTCTTCTATCTTTTACATGCCATGTCCCTTCAGGACATGGGCGATCATGATTCTTCACAACTTCCTATCCTTTGCAACACTTAGCAATGCTTTTTACTACCCTTCCCACTCCCTGCCTTGACACTCTTGTTATGTTCTATATTCCACTCACCTTCAGTATGTCCTATGTATATCAAATTCTCCTTATTGTGTCCCAGAAATTTCAGCAGTCTCTTTCTGATTCTAAGCAGAAGTGTCTTTTTTGTTTCCTTGTTCCTTAAAACTTACTAATTACTCACATGTTCTGTCAATGACATTCTCAGCATCCTTCTGCAGAACCACATAATCCACTGATCCAGATTCCTTTTACACATTTTCCACTAACATGAACACACACAACTTCTACTGCTTGGCATTGAATGATTCATCTGGTCTGCAGCTGAAGAAAAAAATGGAATATGTTCAGATGTTCTTGGGTACAAATTCTTACCGAACTCATTACACTAGCAACACACTGCACACATTCCAGGAATTAAATGGTTATGTGAAGCAAAACTTTAGTACAGTGATCTTGACTTGCCTTCAGTTTTGCTTTCTTTGATTTTGTTTACCTGTATTTAATGCCAGAAGTAAATAATTCATAAGTTTTCCTCAGATGTAAGTGTAGTAATGTTGGTAATTTTAGATCCGTCAAAAAGAGCTGCAAAATACTTCCATTAAGTGAAAAGATCAAAGATCTTGGCTTAATAAGAAAAGAAAAAAATATTCTATGATGAGTTTGAGATCTATGTTAGCAACAAATCTTCTGTTGCATAGGCTTACAAACATATGTTGAAACACTTGTTCCAATACAATCACTGAAGATAAGCAACGTTGAGCCTGGTCAGTATCTAAATGGGTGGCAGCTTGGTAATAACTGTAAGCTTGGATGTGCAGGTGGTGTAATGGATAAAGGCTCTGAATTGGAAATTGGAGAGCCATGTTCCAATTCCAATTGGGTTCATTATATTCACTTATGTACAAATACTCTTGGGAAAGGTATGAATCCACCCCTCCTCTCCCAGCTATGGATTAGTAAGACTTGTATCAGTAAATCAACATTATCTGCAAAAAAAATATCTTCCAATCTAAAAATTATTTTCTGGCTTTAAATTACCTGCAACGAGTTGACAAACCATAGCAAACAAACAAACCAATCAATCAATCAATCCTGTTGCAGAAATTTATAAAATGATTATAGTAATAATATCGCATTGGCTAAAAACAATAACCACCACTATGAAGGAGCACTATGAATAACAGTTAAGGGCAAAATGGGATCAACCCATCTGATTGACCCAAATCGCCCCCCGCCCCTGCCAAAATGAACCAAATCTCAACTGATCAGAATTTATACATAGGATTGAATAAAAGGATCAATTTTGACTAGGCATAAATATTGTTCACAATTCTTACAATCATGTGGAAGTTGTACCAGAATGTTAGTCAAGAAATGATCACTTTCAGTGGGGTCCCTTGGGAGAGAAAGTCTGATATGGAGGCCCAAAACTTTCTCTGACTCCAGAATAGCCATCACTGAGGAAACATTCTGGTGTGCAATATATGCATATAAAACTATGTAATAATTGTTATCTGTCTATATTTCTGAGATGAAGTATTGTAACCATTTACACTATTTAGATTGTTCGGACTGTTGTCCTCATCTTGTTATGTTCATAATGTTTCTCATCACCTGAAGAAGGCCAGAGCATACAATGGCCGAAACCTTGTGAATAAGACAAAAGATGAGGACAACAGTCTGAATAATGTAAATAGTGTAAGTAATAATTGTTCTGTTTTATTATGAATTATTGTTGTTCATACCTGTTTGATATCACAGTTATAGGTACAAATACAGTGTATATAAGATTCCATAATATCTTTGGTTTTAGGCATTTGCTGATGGTCTGTAAAAAAAGTAAAATAAAAAATATAAAGCAGATATGATTGTATTGGCTGAAAATTTTGTTTGCAATATTTCATACTTTGAAGTCAATTACAAAGCAAAATTTTAACCCAGTGTGCTGCCTAATTGGCATTGGGAATTGAGACTTTGCAATATCCAGTTCATTTTCTTTCCATTGAGATATTTCTGAACCCCATGAATAATTCAAGATGTATTAATTATTGGAAAAAAACAAAAACAAAACAAAAAAACAAAAACAAAACAATGAAGGACTTATTTGTTACATTGGGATCTTTTTCTTAATCAGTATTGATTAGAGATGTTTTTGTCTGAAAGCAGATCACAGGAACATGACCTTGTGTTTGCTTATGTATTAGCCTAGTCATCTATTCACTGACCCCTTTTGTTCAGCTATGGTCTGTCAATAAGGCTATTTATAGTCAGTGCTTTCTCCCAGGTGCACTTATGTTTGAAAGGTCAACAAGCGGAAATAGGGACTCTCTTGTTCCCAGGCATTTTCATTCATGCTAGTAAGCCTTATTGTTTGGTCCTCTCTGCAAAGGAAACACACACACACACACATGCACAGATACTGTAGATTCCAGTGAATAAATATATCAAAAGAATGAATGGACAAGCTTATTTAGTGAACAAAAAAGGGGATTTGATGATCAAAAGGTGGAAGGGATTGCCAACAGGAAAGGGAGACCTAAAAGACTAACTATAACAAGAAGACCGGTCGGCCTTAATGGTTGCTCATGCAGATTTGACTCCGCTGTAGAGCAAACAACTGATTGAGATCTACATATTTAGTAGTGTTGACTTAAACTGAAAATGTATTTAAATAAAATATTCCAGAAAAATGAATAAAAAAAAATTTTAAGAAGTTAATTTGTTGTGCATTTATGCAAGTGAAAGGATGTGTTGGGTTATGGTTTACTTGGTGGTAGCCCCCACCCTCTCCAAATCATTTCACAGGTTTCTCTTCAGCATTCATTGTTAGAACATTGTTCACCTTACACCAGGCTTCACTATTCACTGTTTGTTTTTTTTTTTGGGGGGGGGGTTGTATGACCTATTTTTTTGTCTACATTTGTAAAGGAAACTTTTTTTTATTTCTTTATTAAATAAGTTTTAAAAATTTTATTAAAATCCAATAATTACTTGACTTTTGGTAGATTTTTAAAATTGAAGTATTTTTTTTTCACCTTTTATATTGTAATTAAAAAAAAATTATTTTCATAATTTTATATTTGTTTAAATTTATTCTTTGTAATTTTGTCATGGTAACACAATACTTACTAGTTTTTAATGTTACTGAGCATACTTTGTGTGGTCATAACAATGGATATTCTTATGAATCAATTGTAATGATAGCAGATAGCTAAATATTATGACAGGCAATTCTGTTCAGGATAGAGAAATGAACAGAAAAAAATACTGTTAATGAGAGATTTTTTTTCCCTAAATACTTGAAAGTGCTTTTCTCTTCATATAATATAGTGATTAGATTTTATATTAATTACCATATGTACACCACATTATATGTATTTTTTTCAGTCTAAAAAATAAATGGCATATTCAAATAATTGAAGAATTTTCTACTTACAAATGGAAATAAATGTTCCTCTTGAAAAGTCCTAACAATTAATAACAATTACTTTTTTTAATTGCTCTTAGCATTAATGGTACATAATTTTTTTTTTCTTAGAGTTATATAGGGTCTAATCAAAAGGTATAGTGACTGGTGCTATAAAAAGAAAACTACAACACATATCATTTCAGCATTTAATCTCCTTCAAAATAGTCCCCTTCTGAAGCCACACACTTTATAGAAGAATTCACAAGGGTTAAGAACTGGAGAATATGGTGGTTGTCAAATCTGGAGAATGTTGTTCTTGGACAAAAATTGCTGCACAAACCATAGTCACTGATGGAATCTCTGGTGTGGTGAGATGACCACACTCTACACACTTTCCTTCCAAGCACTGCTATAAACAATGGAAGTGAGCAAGAACATTATAGCTTACTGTGTATGTGCAACAGAGTTCAAGTGGCTTCACTCTGCATACTTTAGCTCTTTTACCATAGCAACAGTCCTAATACTTTTTGATCAAACCTTGTTTTTTATATATATATATATATATATATATATATATATATATATATGGTTTGTGCTTAATCAGAATTAATTTTTTTTTAATTTTGATGTTTGACCTATGTGTCTGTATCACTTCTGAGGAAATTTAACTTTTTTTTTATTCTCAAGCTGGAATTTGATCTCTGCTCCTTGATTCCATTTTCCACACTTTTAACCATTTCATTAATTTCCATTTTCCAGCTGCACTACTGTTGCCTTCGCCTCAATCAACTTTGTTTTTAAGAAGCAGTCAGGTTCCTAGACACATAAACACACAGTCTCCCCACCACTTTCCTTAGAATCTTTCACTAAGAAAAATTCATATTCTTTATATAAAATGAGTATTATGTTATATATGGTACTGATTATATTGTCAAAAAAATAAGATTATCATCACTTAGAAACCTAATGTCGAAAGATTTATTTTTTCTACTAGATTTTGTGCTAAAACCATGTGACTACATATTCAGTGTACAAAAGTAATATATTAGAAATTTAAAATTGCACATTTTCTAAATATATTTATCCAACAAATTTTCTTACTGAAAGCTACTGGTTATGATATTACTTTGATAGACTTGATAGATTGAAAGTAACCTGATATTTTTGGTTTTCATTCTTAATTTAGTCCTGTAGCAAACTTGATCTAAATGATTCCTTGTTTTCATATCTTGAGTAGCAGCAATTGTTGTGTAGCTGTTGAAAGTGCCTTGAAATTTTATTATTTTGACAAAATTATTTTTCAAAATATCTTTAAGGAATCAATTCTATATGCAAAGGTCAATGTTGACTTCTTTTTTTTTTTTTTTAAATAATGGAAAGATGCATATTCTTTCTATTATTTCAAACTATTGTTCTCATCTTGGTTGATACAGATGTTATTATAGGCATGTTTCAACCACAAGTGTCCATTGATTGGTTGATATGGGATATCTGTTTGTTATTGTAATATTTTATCTCTTTGTTATCAGTTATTATTCATTCCTGCTGAATTGGTGTGTCACTTCCAGATCCAAGGAATGAACATCTGTATAAACAAGATGAGAACATTAATTTGAAATAATACAAGAATATTGACAATTACTCATCTCAGAAATGAAATGCCAAATTAGAAAAATAGGTTTGAGATTTTTTTTAATGGGAAAAGTTTTTATATGTTCAAAACAATAAATAACAGAAGAAACCACTTCTCAGTGTGTGTGTGTGTGTGTATATATATATATATATATATATATATATATATATATATATATATATAGGAAATATGTCTTTTGAAGTCTTTAGTGGACTATAATTTTCCAAATGTCTTTTTTGTTCATCTGATTGAGATATATAATTGAAATATGACTCCAGCCATAGCCACCAAATTTCCTTTAGTTACGTAAAGGAGTGCCAGATCTTGTTTTTAGCATATTAGTTTTTGAAAATTCTAAAAGAATTTAATTTTTATCAAGGGGATTCAATTTGCAATGTAATTTTAATGCTATGACATATTGGAATAATGGATTGTGGTTCCAATTGAGGAATCGGAGAGTCATGTTTGAATTCCAGTCTAGTTCATTGCATTCACTTACGTGCTAATACCCTTGGGAAAGGTATGAATCCATCTCTTCTCAGTTATGTGTAAATAGCAAGACAGACTGGATTCTTTAGCCTTAGGTGACAACCGGTCTAAGAGAAGGAAAATTTAATTCAAAACTGTATGTAGCCCTGGTGACACATATACTATGCATGTAAGGAAAGGATTGTTTGCATTGACTCTGAGCCCAACCTCTTTCTTTTTTTTTTCTTTTATGCTAAACTAGCCCCTTATTTTGTGTCTGTCATGTTAGTCAAAGCAAATCTTTATATTTTTTTGTGTAACCATGTAAAGTAGACATTGCACTGAAAACTGAAGTGTTTTTCTCTTTTTTTTTTTCTTTTTTCTTTTTTTTTCGTCATGTTTTTTTACATTTGTCATATGAGCCATGGCATCCATAGGGCCATAAATATTAGCTACTCAGCATTGTTTATTAACTTATAAAATCCTCACCAAAATATAATTTGGTGCTATACCAGCAATAAAATTTCAATAAAAAAAATAATTTAGTTTTGCAAAAAATGTTGATACTTGAAATCTTTCACAGAATCTACCCTGATATTTAAATTGAATTTAATCCCAAAGTTCATGATGATGATTTTCAATTAAGGTAGGATTCAATACATACATAGAAACTAAGCCATGACCTCACATTGTCACCCAAGACCCCATTTTAATATTCTACAGGAAGTATTTGAAAACTGGCCTGAAAGGCAGGTTTTCAGCTAGTTTTTATAATATGCTGTGCACTCTGTAGATAAAACTAATCTCAACTGATTTTTGTTTGTTATATTTATAAGGATTCAAAAATATAGTATTAAAAAATTATCAAAAAGAAACATTAAACAATTTTCAATTTGCATTGCTTTGTGACTATCATGTACAGCCAGAAACATTGTTGTTATCAGATGATATATGTGGATATGTTCGGTGCTTCATTTGTATCCAGTGATCGCACACGGTTATATATTAGTGGTGCTGAAAAGTTCTCAGTCTGACTGTTCCTAAACTCTGAATATGAGAATTTTTTTTTAAGCCAAGAACTTTTCAACACCTCCTCATATGCATACATTTTCTGTGCCAGTACATGCACTGAAAATATGACTGTGTATATGTGTTTGCAATTGAGTGTATGTACTTAATGTTGGTTGACACTGATTCCTCAGATAATCCACCTGGCCACAATAATCCTTTAATCTGAAATAAATTTATAGTTGCTGATTAGAGAAGCTTTATATGAGAAACAGGTAGATATACTCTACTTATCTGCTCTCTCATCATCTCTGTCACAACAACCACCAAATGTGTGACACCTGCACAGAATTGCACCTGTGCAAGTGTTGTAGCAGATTTGTACTTCATGTATATAAATAAGTAAATCTGCTCCACAAACTACCACTGGCTAATGTCATTACTTTAAGCATATACAATTATAAACAAGAGGCTTAAAATGATACCAGATCAGACTAAGAGCCTCTACCTTCTGGCTGAGATAGCTCCATATTTTTCCCCAATCATGCGAAAAATCAGTGGTTGAGCACAGGTTAAAAAAAAGAAAAGAAAATGAGGGTTTCAAATGCTTATTTTTAAAGTAGTTTTCATCTCCTACTTGGAAGTTTGTTGCAAAACACTTTTTTGGACTTTGTTTCTTTTTCATGTGACTTTTTAGTGTACTTGGCTAAGTTTAAGAAATATGACTAACAAACTAAATTCAAAACAAACACACACACACATATATATATATATATATATATATATATATATATATATATATATATATATATATAATTCTTTTAGTAGATAACCCTATTTGAATAAAATGCTCTGTTATTTTTTTGTAAACCATGTTTGTCATCTACCAGTCCAAGCATTCAATAAAAAGTGCTTTCCACCAGAAATCGCGCGCACACACACACACACACACACATATATATATATATATATATATATATAAAATGTTAATCTGTTTTTGTTCATTTGCTTTTTAATTATTCCATCTCAAGCAAGGCAATAAAGCCACTAAGACACAAGGGGTTACTGAGTGTTAGGGAATGAGAAAAGAAAATCACTATATATATATATATATATATATATATATATATATATATATATGTGTGTGTGTGTGTGCATACATACATACACACACTCTCTAAATAAAAGAAAATAACAGCCAAATTACCTCCTGTATTTGGTTGTGTATACAACACTCCCACCATTTACTATTATTATACCATTAGACTTGGTACAACTATTGGTAATATACTTGTATTATTTCAAACTAGTCTTATTTTAGTGGATATAGATGTTATTATACGTACAAAGTTTTGAGCAAGTTTCAGAAATTAAATAGTAAATTAAACAAGTAATCTCTAGTGTCTGCCTGCCAGATATCTATACTTCAACTATAAAACCCAGAGGATTTTCTTTTAGTCATTTTATTGGTGGGTGGGTAGAGGGAGCAGCAGAATCTTAGATTCTATCAAATGATAGGCCAAATTAAATTGAATTTGTCAGTAATTATTGTACAAGGTGTGTCAGAAATACCTCCCAGAAGGACCTCCCACATAATGGGAAGATGTTAGCTAGATCAAGTCACCATTGCCACTAATTGCTTACCATTATGTGGGTGGTATTTCTGCTGCATCCTGTATTTTACCTGAAAATATATGATGTAAACATCATGAGGCATATGCAAAATCTGATGCACAATTCACTCTTACCGTTTCTACTGCAAATAACAATGTTCATTAAAATTTCATAAACCATTTAGCTATTTGCATATCAGAAAATCTAATAAATGGGTTACAAATTTAAATTAAAAAAAAAAGAAGAAATATATATATATATATATATATATAGAGAGAGAGAGAGAGATAATATTAGTGGTAAATATACACATACATATGCAAAAATTATATGTATGTATGTATGTACGTGTATATATTATTGTGTATGTGTGTATACGCATGTGTTTTTGAACATAGAAATATAGGTCCTTGCAAGATTAGATAATCGTTATATTTATTTTTTATATTTGATTTGTAACCTGTAGTCGATAATAATTTTGCCAATTTTCTTAATTACACAGCAGCCCTTTCAGTAAATGCCCTTAAGTTTTAGTTCCCCCCGCCCCATCTCTCTCCCCCACCCCTTATTCTTTTCTTTTCCTCTCCCTCCCTCTTCTTCTGATCTTTAAGATTAGATTGTCTATTGTGTGTGTATATCACCACAAAATGTATCCTTTCCGATTACATCTTTAATGTATTAGACATCCGACAACATTCATATTTCTCTCACTTAAACCGTCTTTGACTCCCCTCTCTAAAACTTCTCTGTCAAATTTTAATCCCCGACCTTCTCTCGTCTGTTACCCCTCTCTTTAGCTCTAACATTCGTCCTACACTCTCATACTTACACTCTCTCTAAATTTTATTTTTTATTTCTGGAGTTGTTTTTTCTGTTTTCTTTTTGAATTTGTAGGTCTGATGAATTGGATCGTATTTAGCATTTCCAATGGAATAAATTATGACCATGGAATATTAGTGTTTAAGCCTTTTCATTATATATATATATATATATATATATATATATGTTTTCTCAGTCAATGCAAAAGGCATTTGAGAAAGTTTCAGTTTCAAATGTGTATACATTTTTTTATATAAGCTGCTGTTCCTTTGCCCTGTTATTGTTAGAAATATTTATTTTTTTTTAATTATGAAGAATATTTTGCTGAGATCATGCAAGAAGTTCATTATTAATTTTTATTTTACTAATTGGCATTGATATGTGACATTAGTTTTTTTTTTTTTTATTATTTAAATTCATTTAGGATTTAGTGCCGAAACTTTCTCGGTTCAACTCACTTTACAATATTGAACTAAATGAACAACGATCAGATAATTTTTTTTTATTTGACAAATCAGAGCAATGAACATCTGGGTTTTTTTTTTTTTTTTTTTTTTTTTTTACTTCTCTCTGCCTTAGCCTCTTCTCTCTGCCTTAGCCTCTTCTCTCTGCCTTAGCCTCTTCTCTCCGCCTTAGCCTCTTCTCTCCGCCTTAGCCTCTTCTCTCCGCCTTAGCCTCTTGCTGGTCTTTACTTTATTTTTTTTAATTTCCGCTCTCCCTTTCTCTCTCTCACTCTTTACTCTTTCTCTCTTACTCCACCATCTGCTCTCTTTCATCCCTCTTTCTATCACATTCTTTCTTTCCCACTCTGTAGCTTTCTTTTTCTCCTGCTATCATTGAATGTTTGCTTATTTTCCTCCTCTTTTCTTTTCTCCATTTCTCTCTTCAACTTGGTGACTCATTTACTTAGAATATGTAGCCATGCCTTTTAATGACCTGGTTGACTAATTCTTTGCACATACATAAGAAGTATCTCTTTGTTCCATCAATCTCTCTCTGTCACTATTTCTGGTTTTGAGAAGATCAACATCTTGGGTGATTTATATCTTTCTCTCTTTTCATGTGCAATAAAATAAAACAAAAAAATAATTGCAATAAAATAAAACAAAAAAAGTCAATTGCCATGATTCATTCACCTACCTGTTGCTCACCTGCCCTTAATTTTCTTTGCTATTTACACATCTTGGTTACAATTAAAATCGATACTTCTTTCGATATTGGTTATCAGCATCAAGTTTCTTTAGTCATGTTTTCACTTTAAAGATCCTTTTTAGTATTATGAAACTTTTCATATTAATGCTGAAGTTGAGTTTTTTTTTTTTTTTGTTTATTTTTCTAATTGATAATTTGTTTTATTCTTCCAAACTTGATAACATCTTGGCCCATTTGTCAGTTATGGATAAGTTGTAGCCTGGAACGTAGTTATGACAAGTTTTAGATCTTTATCTTATATTTTGTTATGCACTGAAATTTTATAAATTTTAGTCATTTATGATAATATATTTTTCATTAATATAAATTTAATTTTATAAAAGCACTAGTGAATGTCTGCCAGTTTAACTCATTTTGAGATATTATTAATTATTCATCAGTTTTGAAAATAATTGTAAAATATTTGATTCCTATTTCAAGCATTACATATTTTTGTGGTACCGACATGAATGCTGTATTTACTTATTAATAGAAATGACCAAAGTTTTACAAGTCTTAAAAAAAGTAGCAAAACAAAGCTTTCAGGCAAATTTTTTTAGCTAAATTTAAAATTATAAGTTACTAAAATTTTAGTCAGCATTGAATCTATCCTGTCCTGGATTTGATGATAAACTATATCCAGCAGCAAAGCCTCTGACTGGGAGATTGGAGTTTTCAAGGAGAATGGAACCCCCTCTTAATTGCTGTTGTTCCCAGGTTCATCTTGATCCGGTGTGGTAGCACCTGTTAGGGTCCCAGCTATGGGCAAAATCCCCAAACTAGGGTCAAAACACTATACATCTTTTATATAAAAAATTATCAACAATACTCGCATATCAACAAATTAAAATGACTTCACCCAAATATGTTTAAAATACTATCAAACAACCAACTTAAAAGAACTTTCATGACATTAAGACATATCATATCTTAAAATTTCCTAAATCAAATGGTATTCCAAAATATAACTTCAACAAAACTACAACATAAAACACACGTATCACTGCATCTAATAATTATGTCCCCACAAACATATATATGCACAAAAACTGAGTATCATCTACCATGTATTCAAGTGTGAAAGCAGACTAACCTATTTTAATTACTTCCGAGCTCCCAAGGAAATTAAATTTCTGCATTAAATGACCCATAAGGAGTTTATATGCTGTTAAACAGAAAAATCAATTGATCATTGCATTTATTGACAAATTTCTTCCTGAGAAAAAAATTATCTAAATCAATGTTTATCATTTTTTTAATATTATTTTTCATTCTCAATACAAGGTGAAGAGCCACTCAAAGTAGAGCGTGACTGAATGAGGTTGTTTTTTGAGAAGTAAGAAGGGAAAATTGTATGTAGGATAATGGTTAACCCTAGCTTTGAAAAGGTTAAGATTATAGTGATCAGGGAAACATCCTCTTGGGTTTCTGTTCTCCAAAGTAGCAGTTCTTGGGAAGCAGCTGAGAAGAACTTCATCTTTACCAATGGAATATGAAGTGAATGAGGATGATTCATCCCTGTTTACATGGCATGGCAGGTTCTAGTATTAATTAAAACATGCATATTAATTTAATTTTAGTTTGTCACTTAATTTAATCTTAGATAATTAATTGTAAAGTGTCTCATTGTTTGTCATGAACAGCTCATTAATTTGAACATGAATGTTTTTTTTTCTTTTATGAATTGCTTCTGTACATTTATTGGTTTGAAATTCTCTGAAGGTTACCTTTTGAATACATTTCAGTTTTTTTCTTTTTTTTTTTTTTTTTTTTTTTTCTTTTTTTTAGACTCCCTCAGTTTTAAATTGGAGAATGCAAAACTAATTAACAATGTTAAACTCAACATGTATAAGAATTAACGTTTTATAATTAGCTTAATGAAGTAGTAAGTCTGTTACAAATTTATTTTATGTTACAGATAAAAATTAGGTGTCTCTTTTGTATCTTGGCATCAAGAGTTTGGAATTGGACAAAAACATTGTCTGTAAAGTGCTTTAAAATGGAAATGTGTTTGTCAGCATGTTCTTAATGGATTCCTGTCAAAGAATCACTTTCTTCTCCATCCCGGCCAAACTCTTCTCCCAGATTCTTCTTGACTGCATCCTCCTTGGCATCAGATCTAAACACCGCCCTCAACATACTGATTTCATGCCCACTCACTCTACCTCTGATCATATCTCTGCTCTTCAACTCCTCATCGAGAAGTTCATGGTAGTCCTGCAGGGACTGCCACTTCTACATCACCTTTATAGATCTGAATGCCGCCTTCGGCACAATTAACAGACCAGCACTGTGGAACATCCTGCACATCCTTGTTCACCTGCCAAAGCTCCTCACTCTCTTTGCCAAATCAGCAGGAAGATTTCCAACTGTTTCCAGATCACTTCCAGCATCTGCCAGAGTTGTGTAGTTTCCCCCAATTTATTAATGAATGCAGTAAAAAATTCAAATGGTTGTAAGAAACTTATCTCCTTTGAATTTTCTTCAATCAGAATTTGATGTCAATTCGGACAGTCAAGCAAAGGCAATTTGTTCCCTTTTTCTTTTTTTTTTTTTTTTTTTTAAGTATATTCTCACAAG
The DNA here is from genome assembly GCA_963932145.1 of Acanthosepion lycidas. NCBI lineage: Eukaryota > Metazoa > Mollusca > Cephalopoda > Sepiida > Sepiidae > Acanthosepion > Acanthosepion lycidas. The sequence goes on from OZ010584.1 coordinate 86,627,839, forward strand.
TTAAGTTACCAAGAATAGAATCCCTCCAATGTACACTGAAAACCTTATTTAACATTTCTAAACTTTCTAATGGGATATATTGTCTGTTAATAATACGGTTTACAGCCATATCATGTTGAAACACCGATTCCGATATGATCAACCAAGTTATGCAACATTGAAATTGGTCAGTACTTAGATGGGTGACTGCTTATGAATATCAGATGCTACAAGCTTCGATGTGTGTATGGTGTTATGGATAATGACCTGGAATTGGAAATCGGAGAGCAGAGTTCCAATTCCAGTTGGGTTTGTTATATTCACTTGCATGCAAATACCCTTGGGAAAGGTATGAAACCATGTCTCTTCCCCTCACCCACCACTAATAAAACCTTTGAATTAATTAGTAAGATTTGTATCAGTAAATGATTATCAAAAAAAAAAACTTAAAAATTTCAAAATAGTTTCTGGCTTTAAATAACCTGCAAAAGGTTGATAAGCCATAGAAAATGAATAAATCAGCCAATCATGTTAATATTAGGTTGGTGAAAAATAATGACGTAATAATGTCATTTTTTGACGTATTTTTTAACGTCAAAAAACGACATTATTACGTCATTATTTTTGCACCAACTTAATAATACTGGTAATTTTTGTAAATAACTCTAGTTGTTTGTTACATAATAATGCTGTTGGGACATTTGTCCCAAACCTTCAAAAAAAAAAAAAAAAGTCTTTTAAATCTTGGTTCTAAGCAGCATTACTCATTGAAAGTCTTATAAACATATATATAATAAAATAATCCTTTATAAGACTCAGATTTGAAAGAGTTAAAGAAAAAATGAGAAGTGAAAAATAAACCCATTAAAGTAAATGATTTAAAAGCAAACTCTTAAGTTGCTCTGTCAGAGTAAAGTTCCAATAAAGAAAAGACATTCAAGTCTATTTGACATCAATAATCTTGATTGATCTGCAATCCTTGTGATGAGGGTCAAAATGTGCAAGTGATTTCAAACTTTTTCTTTTTTTTTTTTTTTTTTTTTTTACTTGTCAAACTAACAAACATGTTTTTATGAATCATGCAGAAACCATTTCTATTTCTCAAGCCATAAACAAGACCCAAATAAAAAATAAAATAAAAAAAATTTCAAGTTAGAAAAAAAAAAAAAAAAAAAAATTTGTGTTTAAACCAATAATATATATATATATATATATATATATATATATATTCCCTGACAATCCGCTTAGGTGAAACCTTGGTAGGTTTGTCTGACTCTCTAGGTTTGACTAATATATATATATATATATATATATATATATATATATATATATATAAAATTAAACACCTATACGTTCATTTCTTTCTTCCAATTAATTGAGGATAGATATGGTTTCGGTTATGGTCACATCAATGAAAGATAGGTTCTTAGCATATACAAGACCAGTTAAAGTCTTGTTGGAAGCTACTTATTTATTTTCAATTTCACACTGTTGGCTCTGTCAGTTGAAGAGTAGTAGATCAACCCAAATAATGGCAACAAGATAGAGTAAAACTAATAATAATAAAAGTTTTTTGCCTTCTGTAAAAAGAGAGGAATATTAGAGAATTAGTTTGATATGTTCAAAGTAAATTATTTATTCATTTTTGATTAGTTTACCTTTCATGTTGGTGCCTTTTATTGCAACACTTGAGTTATTTTTACATTCAACCATGACGGCTGCTATTTGATTACCACCGCATAATATTATTTGCTTAATTCATAAACTGTAATAATGAACTGAGTGTTTTAAAAAGTAAAAATAAGATGTATGGTAAAGTATTATAGTTGATAGCATTTCATATTTACTTTTTTTCCTCCAAAATATGAGAATTTCCTTAATGGTGAGAAATGCATGGGCAGAAGTTTTTGAAATGGGCCAAACATGGAAACAGTATAGATGACTTCCCAGTAACATTTAATCTTTCCATTCAGCATATTTTTTCTTAGTTTTCCCTCCTGAAATGTCAGAGGGGCTGCTTATCTAGCATCAAATATAGTAATCAATAATGTAAATACTTTATCTCAGATTTTCAATTTACCTTCTGTAACTTTATTTTTATCCTTAGTTATTTTTTTTCTCAGCTGTATCTATGTTCCAAGAAGTTATAGAAGGTTTCAACCGACACAATGCATCTTTTACAGATGGCAACTCCTTGTTGACCCCCTTAACCCAGAGAACTTCCAGACTTTATTTTGAGGCACCAACATGACAATTCCACAAGAAATAACAGAATGTGGCAAAATATACAAAATTGAAAATAAATATTTATTCAGTTACAAAAAAAATATACAAGTAGAATTTCATGAAACAAGTCAATCCTACATAGATTTTCATAAAGAACAAATTACTTGAAAATGCTTCAGTAGCATTAGATTATACAATTTGGCCATGGTGCCTAATTGGATAGTGGTTAGACTAGTCTGACAGATATTTCTCTTGCAGTAAAGTTAATTCTTAATAAATGACCCACATTTGTGGGTTTGTGCCAGACTAAACCTGGTTTAATTAATATACTGAAGGAGGTGCCGAAAATTTCTCAGCCCAACCAAGATGGGATTGAAAATAAAAATTCTGATATTTGTCATTGAACAGATTTTGGAAAGTGGGTTTGAATAGAACTTTTCAGCACTTTGTTCTGTTTACAAGATAGCTATATCTATCAATATCACAAAAAAGACAAAAAGAATTTATAACAAACCTCTAACAATAAAAGTGAATAAAATTTAAAAAAAAAAAATACTATTTCAGTAAAATAAGGGGAATTGGTCCCACTGACCTACTGACTGACCGCTTGTGACCAGTTCTAATTAAACAGATGGTAGGACCAGTAGTGTAGCATGGAACAAAAAATAAACAGCATTATTCTTTCCTTACACGGCCATTTTACTTCAGTAAATATTTCTCTTGATTTTGCAAAGAAAAATACAGGCCTTCAATTTCAGTGCTGGAAAAAAAAAATTTAGTAGTTGTTTTACATGCCAACTGAATCAAATTTTATCTACACACACACACACACACACACACACACACACACACACACACACACACACACACAGTTTATGTAACCTATGATACTACAGGTAGAATTCATTAAACAAAAATGTCGGTGTATAATGATACAGCACATTCAGGTAGTAGGGGTCAATAAATATGGTCACAATTTAGAACCTGTTACTTTTTTGTACCTGATGTATATTAAGAGTTTCGGCTTTTTTTTTTTTTGCTTTTTTTTTTTCTGTTCACTGATTCAGTCATTTAGTAGCTTTATTAATTTTCTGCTTTTACAAAATATTTTTTGCTGAGACAATCATGATTCAGCAGTGAATTCTCTGATTTCTTTTTTCTATTTAAAATTTATTTTAGTAAGATCCAACATTCTATCTTTGCACTGACGATCACAAAGAAAGCAATTGTCTATCCATCGTCATAAATTAATGCACCTTAACTGGCAGATTTGATATCTCTGTTTATAATTGTTGGAAATTCTTCCTTCATAACTAACAATATCTAATGAAAATAAAAAATTGTTTATAGGTTGCTGAGGTTGACTTACATAGTTTCAAAAAATCTCTACAAAAAGAAACTCACACTATTTTGCTGATGCAGGTTTTTTTTTTTTTTTTTTTTTTTGGTTCTTCAATCATTTTAGCCCAAACAAGGCCACTAAGATGTAGAGTCACGAACAGTGAAAGAAACGGGGGGGGGGGGGGCAGGGCAATCGAAGAACAGGAGATGACAATTGATATTGTGTTTAAAATTTTTGGAGATCATTGTTGACAGGAAAGCAAGAATCCAGATGCGTTTCACAAGTGAGAAATAAGGAAGAAGAAACTATGCATGTAGAACTTATGCTTACATTTAGCAATTTCAACGGTGACATTACCTAACTGCCAATCTATCACTGCAGTTAAATTCATGAAGTTCAGGTACTAAGGATGGAAACTCATCAGAACAGTTACCATGAAAATATAGAAAAGGCACAGAAAAGCTACATCATGGCAGTGGGAGGGAGACTTAAGCCAAGCTTTCAGATCAAAACCAACAATGTTGCATATCTCCTTTGAATTTTGTCAAGAATCTCTAGATATATTGCAGAACACACCAAAGCAGATGTGGCAGCAATAATCGATTCAGAGACAAATGGTAAACTTATAAATGTGCAATTCTAAAAGATGAAGAAACTCTTGAAAAAAAAAAAATATTAATGGCCTAAATTCTTAGAATTTATCTTTTTATTATCATCATTATAGATTTTCAAGTTGTGTACATCTTTTTCAGTAATTGAAAATAGCAAGTTCTTGGAGAGAATTTTTGTTCCTTCCATTGAATTTTTCTGCATTCTGTGATTGCTTTTCTGTTGATTTTTTGTTTTTTTTTTTTTTTTTTCATTGACTATTTTTGTAACTCTTCCTTATAAATTGCTGTAATTGAATTTAATTACTGAGTAAATAGTTTCTGCTTTGCTTTCACCATGAGCTTAAACTTTAACAAACTCTTTTGTGCACCAATTTTGAGCTAATAATCATCGTTACTCGAGAGATAGTTTTCTTGTTCTACATGAACAAGGGTGATCTTTTCAGGATTCATTGTTCCATCAAGTTAGACTCGGCTTGCTCTCAAGAAATAATTACTGTAGAATTAGTATTCAAATCAGTTAATAACCAACATTGTTTTTTTATTATTTTTTTTTTTTTTATTCTATTTAGTTAGTAACTTTTTGATGACTGTTAAACCTCTTATGGTCTTTTTCACTCGTTCAAGATCAAATTCTAGTTGAATTTATTACATTCACTTAGGCACAAATACCCTTGGGGAAGATATGAATCCACCTCTTCTCACTCCAGCTATGGGTTACTTGTACTTGGAAAAAATCATTATCTCAAAGATTATGCAATATTCACTCACAAAAAAAAAATTTGAAAAAGTATTCTTACAATCACCAAAATATATTTTGGTTTTAACTCATTCATAAAAGGTTTGATAAACCTTCAAAAACAAAATGGTCTCAATCCCTGTCTCAGTCTCTCTCTCACACACTATATATATATATATATATATATATATATATATATATATATATATATATATATATATATATTCTAGTAGAAGTGTTACTTTATAATTAGATATAAGTGTTTATGAAGAAAAAGAAAATTCATTAAAAATGTGTTATTTGTACATAATAATCCTATTCTGTCAATAATATTTGTATTATTTTCCTACACCTTTTACTTGAATTTCAATGTATTTATTATTTAATTTTCATAATAGGACAGTTGATATACAAATCTGTATATCAGGTTAATAGTGGGTAATTTGTAAAATAAAAAATGCAATAAAACTAAGGCATTATTTAATTAGAAAAGTTTTTATGTATAAAATATGGACATTATTGTCTTTAAGAAAAAAATTTTGGATGAATAATCAATTTTTGCAAGAATTGTTTTCATTTTTTTCAAATTTTAATTTTTAATTCAACTTTTAAATTTAAAAAAATTCTGTATTAATTTGTAGCAGCCAAGTGATATTGTTATTAAATTAAGACTATTTACTAATCATAAATGGAAAAGCTTCTAACAATTCAACAAATCTAATAGTTTAAAAATAGTTTGGGATTTATTTTATGTTTATAAACATGTCAATTTTTGTAAATATGAATGTCCAGATGTAGCATTATCAGAAAACAAGAGTCTTAACTTTAGTAAAGTTAAAATTTATTAGTAATTTTTTGATATTTTCTCAACAAGTGTCTAAAGCCAAAGTGCCTAAAATTCTATAAAATATTAGATTGCTTAGAATATTTTCTTAAATTTTTAAGATTACTGGGTAGTTAAATTTATATAAAAAAGGTATTTCCAGTGTATTCATCATGTAATTTTACTAAAAGTATTTTCCTCTTGTATCAATCTCGCAAACATCAGGTTATCAATGTGTCAGCACCTCATAAAAACACCCACCTTCATCTTTAAAAAATTACTTTTCTGAATTATTTTAAACTACAAGTAATATTTGTTTTAATTCAAATTAATCAGTTAATCTTCCTCAAATAAAGTTTCAGAAAAGTATATTTTACTTTTGAAGGATTTTTTGAATGAAAAGAACTATGGTATGTTAAAAGATTTGTCAATATGGCCAAAAAAATTCTCATCAGTTTAAATTTGATTGGAAATACAGCAAAGTATTTTGCTTATTGGAAATGTTAAATTTAATCTACTAGCTTGGAATTAAACTACAAGGTAACCAAAAAAATTCTGTTTGTTTTTTGATTAGTCATTGAATGAAGTTGAAATATATACGAAATGCATGTAGCAATTGTTTTCAAATTCGGACAGCCAGAAGTAGGAACATCAGACGTTATAAAAAACACGCGCACCGTGCCCGGCCATCAGTTATAAGCCAGACAGCTGTGAGAAGGATGGAAGTGTCTAGAGATCTCGTTCGGGTTGTTTGCTTTATGACTTCAAAGTGGGCTTATCAGCAGCTGCATCAAGTCGCTGCATATGTCAAGCGTTTGGGGATAGTGCTGTGGATGAACGTACTGCAAGGCATTGGTTTTGAAAATTCAAGTCTGGAAATTTGTTTCTCCATGATGAGCCTCACAGTGGATGACCACAGGTCTTGAATGACGGAGTCCTGAAGGCAGCCATTGAAGAGGACAGTAGTCTAATGTGTGGTGAACTTGCAAGACAGTTCAACATTTCCGATGAAACAGTTAGACTTCACCTGCACCGCCTAGATAAGACGTACAAACTGAGCAAGTGGGTTCCGCAAATGCTGTTGGAGGTCCACAAGGGATAACGAGTGGCAGCCTGCACATCGCTGCTTTCTCACCACCGTACCGCATCCTTATTCAATCGAGTGCTTACCAGTGATGAAAAGTGGGTTCTATACGAAACTCCCAAGCGTTCAGGACATTGGTTGTCTCCTCAGGATACTGTCCCTCACACCGCAAGACCGCCTATGCACCCATGCAAGATTATGCTTTGTGTCTGGTGGACAGGTCGTCAAGTGGTTCATTATGAACTGCTACCAACGGGCCAAACGGTCACTGGAGACCTATACTCACAGCAATTGAAATGTGTGCAACAGGCATTGTTCCAGAAGCAGCCAGCATTGGTGAATCGCAAAGGTGTGGTTTTCCTCCATGGCAACGCCAGGCCACACGAGTGGTCAGGGATACCATACAGCAACTTGGGTGGGAGACTTTGTGCCATCCACCTTATTCACCTGACCTTGCGCCATCCGATTACCACCTCTTCCACTCCCTGGATAATCATCTTCATGGGAAATCCTTCACCAATGAAGAAGACTTGCGCAAAGCCCTCACGGACTTCTTTGCGTCAAGGTGCTGGATGCCAATGGCAATTAATTCGAAGACTAAATATAAGTTACACATACTGTGAAGCATTTTCTTTTTTTTTTTTTTTTCGTTTAAAAACGGACAGAACTTTTTTGGTTACCTTGTAAAATAAAAGCTTCAAGAAAATTTTTTTCTCATTTTTAAAAATGATGTTTGGTTGTTTTTTGGTTTTTAGTAAGAGGTTCCAACATTTTAATAGCTGTTAGAAAAAGGAGATACATTGTATAATCCTGGACATAAATTTACCTTAGAAAATTTGAAAATTAGTGCACTTTCAGTATATTTTCACCTTAATTCTTACTTTTCAGAATAAAAAATCACTAATAGATTTATATTAACACTTTTATTCTGTCACTAATGCTTGAATGCACTCGCTATATAATTAATTCCTGACCACTGACAATCTTGTTTTTCAGTGAAATATTGTTTGCTGTAACTTGTTCATACAATTTAAACAAAATTTTATTTTTAATTCATGGACCCTTTCACTTCTTGTCAAAAAGATTTTGCATGTTAGTACAGGAAAAAAAGGCCTCTAAGTAATGGCAGACCAACATGGCTGCATTAGAAAGGCCAAGACCTTGATGATTAAAAGCACAGCAGTAAAAATCCAATATTGATTCTTATATTCCATCCCACCCAACAAACACACACACTCTTTCTGCTACCAGACTTTTCTGTGACACTATGTATGTTCTTATTAGAGTTAATGAAAGTTTTGACATGTGTGTTTTAATAAATCTTCCCTTTGACATCATAGGTTGCAGAAACAGCTTGTAAATTAAATAACATACAATATGGTACAAACAAAATTTGAAAACATCTAGTTAAAGCGCTTATAAATAATATAAATGACGTGTGAATTCTAATCAATATTCTAATCAATATATGTGTAAGCATTCATAAATTGATTTATCTTGTTTTGCGAAATAAGTTCATGTTGTAATGACTGACTACTTGTTTTCCAAGCACATTTATCTGCTCAGGCGGCTAGCCAATTCCTGATGCTGACACTTACTCAGGCACACTTGTGCTTTGTTCAACAGTCACAGAGTCCATCTGTAGTTTATATATGCTGAGAAGACCAGTTATAGTTTCTGAGAGAGAACGCAGGATCAGCAATTTGAACAATGGCACTCACTCACTCTGTTATAATGACTTGTGATTTCATGCTTGCACAAACAGTGACACGCTTCCAAACTGTTTCATCTAACCAATTTTATTAACAAGGCCTAGGTCAACCTGTGATATTGTTTTCAGGAACTTTCCGAAGTTGCTGAACGCTGGGATTGCCTCCCCAGATTAATAGCATAAGGAAGTCACCTTCCAGATAAAAATGACCATGGATTTGAACCCAAGTCTCCTGGTCAGAAACCAAACATTCTAGTCACACACACACACATAGTTTATAATCAAAATATCCATAAAATATAAGTTTACGTATAGAGATAGGTAGTTGGGTCTGAGATCAGTGTCATGTTTCTGTATTCTGCTTTACTTTATATTTAAGTTAATTTCACTGTTCTGTTCAAGTAGTGGATATATCACTTGCCTTCCAATTGAAAAGAGAATTCACATGTCAATCTTATATATTTGTTTGGCAAATGATTGACAGTGAAAAAACAGACAACAGAAGGCTCATTAAATATCTCAGAAGAAAAGAAGGAACTATTCAAGCAAATCCAACGAAACGAGGTATATTACTCTACCTACCAACTCTATCACAACTACAATTGAAAAGTATTTATCTAAGGTTAACATAAAATTTGTTACAACTACTTCGAAAACAATAAGAGACTTAAATAATACAAACAAAATGATAATAAACTAAAATTTGAAATGAGAATTTACTCTATAATCTGTAATGATTGCCACAAGGAATACATAGGCAAAACCTCACGGAATTTAAATAAAAGATTATATGAAGACAAAAAAGATCTTTTATGAAAGAACACTCTCAATGTGTTAATGCATTAGTTGCTCACCATACTAATTAAAGGGAAAGCAATTTACTAAAGCAAAAGTATATAGAAAGTGCTTTGGTTTTTATTAGGTTGGTGCAAAAATAATGTCGTTTTCTCACATGTGTTACTATGTGAGAAAACGACATTATTTTTGCTGTTTGCATTTTTATATCTCCCCCTCCTACACTTATATAATTTCATCAACAAAAACATTACTTTAGTCTGATGAACACAGTATGACCTGCTTCATGGACATGATTGGCATCTAAACCAGCTCCACCACTAGCATTTCTGCTGGTGAGGAGAGTGGTATGTCATCCCACAGGAGAAAAAACAAGACCTGTCAAAGGGCAGATGAGCTTCTTATAGGTGCCCCCCACACACACACACACGCATATGGGGCTAGGATGGAGTCTCAAGCCTTGAATAGCAAGAGATGGTGTACTTGGACGACTCTGAGTGCCTGAGTTGCACATGCAACCTTGGAAAACTTTGCCTCAAATCATTCTAACAAATGCTCTGTCAGGTAGGACCCACCTTGCTTTGTGCAAGATTAATCCTGTTCCTGCCTCAACAAAAAAAAAATGGCTATATATGTTTGAAAACCTAGGGGATGAAACTTGTTACACACAATTTTTTTTCCACTTTGTCATGAATTTGTGTAACATTATTCTTATAAATAGAAATTTATGTTGTATTTTCCCATATATTTGTATAAAAGTTATATGAAATTATATGACATCAATTAGACAAGGAAACCATGAAGTATATAAAGAAAGTCACTTATATATGAGAGAGAGAAAACAGTGTGGCCATAGGAATCAACACTGCATTGTGATTGTCAGTTTCATGCTTCAATGTAATCTTTAGAAATTGGGTATGCATAGTGCATGTGTACTTGAATGGCAGTCTTTTAATTTTCCTCTTTCTAAAAATAATTTGGTGAAAAACAGAAATCCTGGATTATGTTGGTGTATTTGAAATAAAGCCAAATGATTATACAGTATAAATTTCCTTAGTTTATGTAAATACACAAAGCTGAGTGTTTAGTTTTGGTGTTTAAGCCATTGGCATATGATCAGTTAAGTGTAATGATGCTCAAGGTAAAATAATTAGATCGTTTATGGTGTCTTTAAAAGAAATATAATAAAATAAATGTTGGACACTTATTACTAGTTTTAAGCCATCTTATTATGGTGGCTTTTTATCTAAATAAAGCCATAATAAGATAAGTAAAACTCATAAAAATAGTGAAAAAAAAACAAAAAAAAAAAAATATGTAATATTTTGTGAATGAAATCAACAGGGAAGTGTAGCCAGTGGAAGAAAGGAATACTGAACAAAGTAACATTCAAAATATATTCAGTTTATACTAAAGATTTATTAACTCATTCCAGAAATTCAGGTAGTAATCATTATTTAAGTTTGGATTAATATCTTCATCTTTGTTATTATTATCACAATATTCAGGACGTTGTACCCTCTGGCCTTCTTCAGGTGTCTGTCATTCAACTAAGATTCAGCTTATGTTGAAACACCAGTTCCTATACAATCACTGAAGTTAAGCAATGTCAAGCCTGGTCAGTACTCAAATGGGTGACAACTTCAGAATACCAAGTGCGATAAGCTTGGATGTACAGGTCGTGTAATGGATAATGGCTTGGAATTGTGAATCGGAGAACATTTCCAATTCCCATTGGGTTTGTTATATTCACTTATGTGCAAATACCCTTGGGAAAGTATGAATCCACCTATTCTCCCCTTAGCTATGGGTTAATTAGTAATACTTATATCATTAAATCATTCTAAAAAAAAAAAACTTTCAATCTGAAAATATTTCCTGTCTTTAAATAACCTACAATAAGTTGATATGCTATAAAAAATAAAATAAAATAAACAAGTAACCTTCATGGAATTTCAAACTGAACCATTTATTTAATCTATGAGGGTAGACACCTGAAGAAGACAGTTGTGATAACAACAAAGATGAGAGTATTTGTCAGAGTGGGAATAAGATAAATAACTCTATGCTTTCATAAATAAATTTATGACGGACTTTCTGAAAGAGTTTGATGTTAAGGATGCCATGAATGCAATTGCATGTACTTGGAAAGATGCTGAGAAGTCAACACTGACAATACTTAACACACACCTTGCCTTGCAACACTATTTGATGAAGATGAGTCTACAGATAAATATATTTATGGGTTTTGTCTCGCTAATGATTAGGGGATGATACCAAGATTTGTAAGTTACACTGAAAGTGTATTGGATGAAAATCTAAAAAATTTAGGGGAAACAGATATCAAAGAAATGCTGAACATTGACAATGATACACCTGTGGTGCATTCTTTGAGTGATTCGAAAATTGTTAACATTGTGTTAAATATAGAAAAGAATAATGACAGTAGTTATACCTCCAAACACTGGCGAAGAAATGACCATAGATGATCAGGTGAAAATGTATGACCAGTTATTGGACTTGAGCAATTCAAATTTATCAATGAGCAGGAAATTGTCAGTTTGTGCAATTGCTTACCAAGAAATCAAAATTGATGAAGCAGATGACACTCAAAGAAATGTTTAGAAAGGCTTGTCATAGGAACCCAACGTCATCACGGGAATCAACATCGGACACCCAGGTCTTTTGTGGCAATGGTAATAGACACACCAATGATCCCCTGCATCATTGTCATGGTAAAAGACAGTGTGACATAAGATACTTTAGAGATGTAATAGTGAGGCAACTCTCAATTAGACGTGTACACCAGTGACAATCAGATGACATAACTTTTACCTAATGTTCTTTTTAGAAATAAATTTCCCTACTTCATGTGTTTATAGAATATAATTATTCCAATACCATATTATTTATTAGTGTATTTTTCCAAAAAGGTTAGTGATATTTTGTGTCAGTCATATTTTTTTGGGTCCTAACCATAGTTTTTCTACAAATGGAAAAAGGTCTAAAAACCTGAAACACAGATGGCCCCAAGGATTTTGGGTTAGAGATAGTTGACTTCTAATTCCAAATTTTATATTCTTTGTTTGATGTTATCTCACAATTATCTAAAAGGCCCAGTCCTAAAATGACCACAATAAGACTTTCTCTGTATAATTATAAATGTATTAAAATAACACATCATAAGAGTTTATTGTTATCTAAATGATCCTGTCCCAAAGTGATCACAATAAGCAGCTTCCTCTGTATAGACATGAATGTATTAAAATAATGCATTATCATAAGAGGTTATTGTTATCTAAAAGATCCTGTCCTGAAGTGATTTCCTTAAGTTGCTTCCCCTTTATTTTCTGAATGTTATTTTGCTCAATATTCTTTTTTCCACTGTCTGTTTTTGTTTTTTTCCTTGCTTTCATTTTCTTTATTTCTTTTAATCAGAATTTAATTTAAAAAAAAAATCTCACTTTTAATTTAAATGAAGCATTTCACTATTATTCTATCACTATTACTTATTATTTTGCTTTGATAAAAATCTGTATTAATCTGGTGTATAACCCATAATACAATAAGAGGTTGACTTTTAAATTTGAAACTATTCACTTTTCTAGCTTTTGAACTCAATGTATCGGTTTTCTATTTCTACCTGAAATTATACTTGGTGAATATTTTTAGATTTATTCAGGCTGAGACTATCAGTTCCTGTTTGTCAATTAAATTGCTGCAACTTTGTGTATAAATGTCTCAACTTATTTGCTAAGAATCACAATTTAAAACAAATGGTTTTGCTGTTGAAGCATTTTACATTGTTTGCATGTCAAAAAACTGTTCTTGAAGGAAACCTTTCACCATCACTGAACAGACCCTAAACTTTCACCTGTCAAGGTGGTTTCTTACTTTGAATATCTATTAGGACTCAAGTTCACCCCAGACTTCAAGTGGAACTTCTATATACAATCTATTTCTAAAGATGCTGGAAAAATGGTTGGTTCATTGTATCACTCCAGTATCTGACTCCCCTGCTATATTTTATCTTTCCAAGAGCCAGATCAGACCAAAAATGGAGCATTGCTGCCATGTCTGGGCTCGAGCTGCCCAGTCCTCACTTGCCTATCTTGATAGTTCAAAAGCATCTATACAGCTTCATGGGTGATTAATTGTTTCACCCAACAACCCCTTCTCAGACAAAACATTGCAAGCCTCTTGCTGCTCTATTTCTACTTCAATAGCATGTGTTCTCACAAGCTACATTTCTTTGTTTTACCAGACTTGACCATGCCATGTACACAAAAACAAATTCTCCTTCCTTTTATATTCCATTGGTAAAAAGTAAGTTCCACATGGACAGTTTCTTTCCAAAGACTACTGCTTTCTGGAATAGACTCCCAGCACGATGTTTTCCTCATCACTGTAATCTTGATCTTTTTAAGTCTAGGATAAAACATTATCTTTCCTACATAACCTCATGAACTGCACATCTTGTCTATTCTTACAAAGCTCAAGAGCCACTGAGGGTAGAGAGTTACTGTGTAATGTTACACAGTAAGTCTCTACCTTCAGTGGCTCTTGAGCTTTGTATTGGTTAACATTAATTTAAAAAAAAAGAAAAGAAAAGTAAATCAGTAAATAGACTTGAGGGTTGCTGCCTTTCTATGTCAAGTCTACAAAAATCTCAAATTAATGTTTACATTACTGTTTTTATAAATTAAAAAAAATTCTTTACAAAAATATTCCTCTATCCCTCTCCTCTTCTTCCAAATGTCCCCCACCAACATTCCCTCTTGTGCACACCATCCTCAATATAACACAAGTGCTTCACTTCCCATTTTTCTATTCTCAATAAAATCCTCCTCCCCACATATTTCCCCACTTCTCTGTGAGTGATGGTTTCAGTCTGAAAGTTTCATCATTTTGCTAGCTACTTCCAACATTTACCCAAAAA
>OZ010584.1:86647084-86672084 GCA_963932145.1 Acanthosepion lycidas
ACCACACGTTGTTTACAGCTTTCAACAGCAGCAGTGTGTTTTGGTGATACAGTCTTGCTCATTTTTGATATATAACTGCATATAGTGTTATAAGTATGTATTATTTGGGGGGTTTAGGCTTTTAAGCCTTTGTATTGCAAGAAACAATAAAAACCTTGTTTTGAAAGCATTAATTGCCTGGCTTGGTGGATAAAAGTGTTTAAGTGAGCCAAAAAGTGACTTGAGCCAAAGAGTTGTGAGTTCAATACCTGGCCACAGCAGATGGAACAAAATCTTAGTGAGCTGAGTTAGTAAAAGGAATGGCACATGGAATTAGAACAATCTACCCTCATAGATTAAATAAAGGGTTCAGTTTGAAATTCCAACATATATCACCTGAAGAGGTCAAATCATACAATAACTGAAACATCCTAGATGACAATAAAGATGAGTACAAAAGTCCAAACAGTGTAAATAGTTACAATACCTCATTTCAGAAATATAGACAGACATTAATTACCTGTTTTAAGCTTTTGATAACACAAAAATATATATGTAGAATGAGCTGGTAACACTATGCTTACATTGGGGTGATTTCTTTCATCTAGCATTTTCTGTGGTCCAGCAGTGGCCCGGTCCCAGGAGTGTCGGATTAAAGAGGTTGGACTCTACCGCAACTTGAAATTTGATGCTGTTGATATCACTAAAAGCAACAATAGTTTTCAATACTACATACTGCAATGTTCAATCTGGCTAGAATAAGACAGTATAAAAAATAGATTAGTATGTTTGCTGATTGCATTGATTGGATAATTAAGATGATTATTCAGATTTTCTTACTGAATCTGATTCAGCATCAATATGGCCAAAAGTTCATGAAGGATTCTTAAAAGAACACACCACCTCTCCACTGCTGAATTCTATTAACAGTGCTTATGTTCCTTGCCTTAAAAGTTCTTGCTCTGATTTTGAGGAATCTAGGATATTTGACATCACCCAAAAAGTTTCAAGCAAGTGCCTCATTAACAAAATTAGACGAACCTAAGAAAGCATCGACCTGTGACAGGTTAGACATATGTAGAAAATCTGTATAGGAACAAGAAAAAAAAATGGTTACTGACAATTCCCCAAGAAACACCAGTTGACATCAATACTCAGGACAAAGCACCAATAGTGAGAAGCTCCAAGAACAACTCTCTCACTTTCGACTCTCATAGTAATTTTATTATTACTGGCCAAAGAACCAGTCAATTGGCACATGAGGCCTGTTTTAATAACAGGACACTTTAACATTTTTTTTCTCAGATGGAATGTTGCCCACCTACTATAAGTTTGAGGTATGAGAAATTTCTTTTTGTCTGCGAAAAAATGTATGCCACCCGAGTCTCTTCAACCTCTACTGCAATTCTTCACTGCAACTCATTACAGAAAGAACCCAAGTCCAGTATAGGAGAGTTTTGTAGAATAACAAACACATCAAGTAATTGATGCAAGTAGGCATGGAACAGCTCTGAAAGAAAAGAAAATACCCACAAAAAGTGCAGGTCAGCTGTTGTTTCTCACAGTAGCAGAGTAATCAAATGAATCGTCAAGCAAGAACTGAACTTGATATTTATGGATGTTCATGTTAGAAAGTGATTTATCTTTTTAAAATTAAAATCTCTTCCATTGATTCTGACTTTACCTTTAGATTTAACTGCAAGAAGTTCTGTATCGAATTCACGTAGCCACAAGAAATAGTATATTCAGCGTGTTGTTATTGGTTAGTTTCTTACAAAATTGTTTTACACATGGCCAGTTTTGTATATTGCAAAGCTGCATCACTATCTTTTGTCATTGTTACATTCTTTTGCTCAAGGAAAAAATAATATTGCTAAGATTGTATACAATGAAATTCTACAATTATAACTTTGTATTAATTAGTTCTTTTTACTTAATGGTAACCTGATTAGCTCTTGCCTATAGTTGGTGACAGACATAATTGAGCTATTTGTTCTAGAGTAAAGTCTTAGGAGGTGAAAGTGGGATTTGGCAAAGAGCCCATTGGCTAAAGATCAGCACAGTCTATTTAATAAAAGATAATCAGCAGAAATCATTGTTTTTTTTTGTTTTGTTTTTAATTAATTTGACAGTTGTTGTTGATCTTAGAAAATATAAATAGCTTGTTAAGAATAGTCTTTTTCTGCTTTTTTTTTTCCATTATAGTCTTTAGAGAAATTGGGAAATTTGGGTGTTCTTATTTGGATAGCCATTCTATGGAAAGAATAATCACTGTCTTTAGTTGGAATAATTTAGCAACTTTAAAATGTCTCTGAAATACTTACCATATAAGACTTCCCACTTTTC
The DNA here is from genome assembly GCA_963932145.1 of Acanthosepion lycidas. Lineage (NCBI taxonomy): Eukaryota > Metazoa > Mollusca > Cephalopoda > Sepiida > Sepiidae > Acanthosepion > Acanthosepion lycidas. Next base: position 86,649,410 of record OZ010584.1, read on the forward strand.
ACAATCTCTTTATTTCAACAGGGAATATTTAAAAAAAAAAAAAAAACAGTGTATTCAACTTTGCATATAAGATCCAGGATATATAGCAACTGTCCTCCTGATTACGCTTTTATCTTTCTGCTCATTATTAATGTTTCTAATTCTTCCACACCATTTAACTCTTTGTGTCTTAGTGGCTTAAAAAAATATTTATCCACACAGAAAATGGCATCAGTGAACAAATATTGTATTTTGATTGAAGCTGTTTATATTTACTTTGCACTAAAGGCATGAATCCACTCTTTATTGGATTATCAGAGATCATGAGAAAATACTTTGTCCTTAATTTTTGACTAATTTTGTCTTTCATTTTATTTTTGCTGTTCTTTAATGACCATATGACTTTGTGATCAAGAAATGAAGTAACCTCCTACAAGATTTGAACTTAGCTCTTTGATAGCCTGCCAGATAAAAACAGTGCTTTACTAATTAGGCCACAGAAGACTATTAGCAGACATAATTCAAATTTAGTTACATACCTACAAGGTATCATCTAAGAAATTCATACAATTCAAGACAATTACATTTGCTATTCTAAACAAGTAGTATGGTGTGGAGTAAATCAGATGAAGAAGAGTATAGCTATATAATACTAAATTTTGATTAGAATTATAAGCTGTTGTCTATATCAGGTTAACTCCCAAGCATATAAGATTAAATTCAAGTCTTGAAGGCCTTTGTTTTTTTTCTCTGGTTCATGGTTACTTAATTGGTCATAGATTGTAAAAATGATCAGTGCTTTATAATAAAATGCAGTAAATAGAAAAACTAGTCATAACTCATGCAAATGTTACATCACGTATCTGCTGCAATGGCAGGAGAAGATAGTGAATGAATAATCACTTGAACAAAATACTCCTCTATGACCACCTTGTATTTGACAAGGGCCACTAAGAGGATGATATTTATCTATGTAGATAGATAAATATCTACAAAACACACTGGAAAGAGACTATGAAAAATGTGTCTTGCTGTTTAGTTTTTTAAGACTATAAAGTGAATTTTCATCTTTACAACTTAATTTTGGTATATCCATTTTAAGACCTTCTTGTAACAAAGGACTGAGAGGTGATGTAAAGAAAGATAAAAGGACAATGTTTGTACAAGTTACAATTTGATTTTAAGTGGGTTAAAAAAAATGAAAACGTCCTTTTGGATCTAACTGGCCTCCTGACACAGTTGAGAATGAATGTGACAGTTTTTTTTTTTACTGTGACTATTGTCTGAATGGTAAGATAGTTTTGGAAGAAGGGTTTTCCCAAGAACTCATTCTCTTCTCCATTGGCCATTATGACATAACCAGCAAAGAGGACTTTTTTCAAGCACAGAGAGAAATAGATTCATGCCTTTTCCAACAGCACCAGTGCTAACAAAATATAAACAAACTCATCTGAAATTTAAACTAAGTTTAATGATTCTTTTTTTGCGCTCCCTCAACTACTACTTTGCTTGCATCAAAACCTGTGTGTATATATATATATATATATATATATATAATTTTTAAAGAGAAAAAGCCACAAACATTTTTGATTATAATGTGCATTTTTTTATATATCTTATTCTATATATTTTGCTACATGGGTTTCAGGTCTTGTGACCTTCATCAGGCAAAGAATAGTTATTTCCACTTATTATTTAAAGGGATTATTTTTTTTCCCTCCTATGTTAAATCTTTTAACCATTGTTTTTGTGTGTAGTAATAGTCATGGGAATACATCTTGGGCTGGCTGAAAAATGTTCCTTTGCTTGAGAGGTGATAAAACAATTAAATTTAATCAGGGAAAGCAAGGAGGATGTCTTTGTTCTTATCTTTTTATGTCACTGTGTATCTTTTCATTCCTTCCTCTATGGGAAAACTTTGTAAGAAACAAAGAAAAGATTGCTGAACTGTCACATGATGTCAGTCCTCCCATATGGCAGTGAAAGCTGGACAATTTCCTAAAACCTAATGATGATTACGATGGTACAGTAACTCAGAAAATTCACTCGGATAATTCTGATAATAAAAAAAAAAACTCCAAATTTGTTGGTAAGATCCAGGCCATGATTGACAATGATCGTTCCAAGTGAATCAGGTCCATAGCCAGGGACATAGTAGTGTCTGAGTTTCTTATCAGGCAGGCAGTGCATGAAGACATTTGATACAAGATGAGAAAGGGTCCATTTTTATACCAAGCCATGAAGGACAAGAAGAAAGACCACACTATGAAGTTTTTGGACAAACCCGAGCATCTCCTCCAACCAAACCTACTTTGATTTTCTCAGACAAGAAAAATTTCTGCTAGGATAAGATGGTAAATACACAGAACAACCATTGGCTTGCTGTGTCCCCAAATCAGTACTGAGACTGATTACCAAATATCCAGTCAACATCACTAGTGATGGCAACATTATGCCTCTATTCATCTTCCCACAGGGCCTCAAACTCAACGTGGAGGCCTACAGTGTGCCTTTGGAAGGTAGATCTGCCCTGGATCAAGAGGGTAGCTGCTGGAAGACTGTCTAGCAACAGGACTCTGTACCATGCCACACAAGCAGGAGAACCCTGTCATGGCTGTCTAACCATTTCTGCGACCATATCACCCATTACATATGGGACACAGTAAAGTGAGAGACAAACCAAAGATGAACTGAAGGTAACCATTATGACAGCATTAACCAACTTAAACAAGGAGACCATCCAGAAGAGATGCAGGAGATTCCAAAGCTATCTAGAGGCCATAGTTGAAGCCAATGGCAATTTTATAGAATAAATTTACTCTTTAGTATTTCAAGATATTTTTGTGTAATTTTGGTAAATATATCTGTTAAGATGAGATGTTAGTGTTGTTTTCATTTTTGTGTAATTTAGGCGATAATTTATCCATCGCACTCTATATAATGAATCATTGATATAACATTCTGGACACCTAACACCTTTCTTTTCTCTTAATTTGTTAATGCATTCAATACATTATGCTTGTTATCCCCTTAACTGTTTAATATTGATTTATATAAAAAATTTCTTATTCCTCATTCTTGTCAAACCCAGTTCTCCATTAATGAAGATAAAATTGATTCATTGTGTATTCTTCTGATTACATCATAACAACTTAAAACGTTTTTAGCTTCCAAATGATATTAATTCTTGTTCAGCCTGAAAGTTACTTTTAACTTGTTGGAATAAATTTCCATGTTAAACAAAAAAGTAGAAATGAATTATTAATTTCTATCTTGTGAACATTCCATACAAATGATATCATTGAAACTTGAAATGCATCAAAGTTTTCATTATCTTGAAAGCTGTGAAGCCTTCTCAAGTGAATTAACATTCTTCTTGTATTGTTGATATCATCTGCTTATTTATTATATTTATTATAATAAAGATTTCTATTTAATTACTGCCCAACTTAATGGGCAGGTAATTGGTGCAGAAAGTGAAATTGGCAAGCTGAGTTCAAATCATAGACTAGTCTGTTGAATTCATTTTCAGTGATGCCCTTTGGAAAAATATAAATCCCTTTCCCCTCTCTCAGCTTTGAGTTAAATAGCAGGGTAGACTGGGCTCTTTAGTATTGGGTGGCAGCCAGTCTAAAAGACAACTTTGAACTCAAAACCATGGGGAACCATTCTAATATCTTTTCCAAGAAAGTTAAGTGTCGTTATAATTGCTGACACGGCAATCGTGTTTTACATCAGATTCTTTTTCTTTATTACTTTTTAAATGCCATGTTCAAGGTTAAATTCATCTTCAGCTTCTACAATTAATGATCTGAAAAAAATATTTTACAAGCACAAGCTTAATCAGATGCAACTGAGCCACATTTGATATCTTAAATTGTGACTTGGATCTAACAAAAACATTTTCAAAGTAGTTTTTTCAAATATACACAACTTTATAAATATATATATATATATATATATATATATATATATATACACACACACACAGTGTAACCCAGATATAAGAGAGATTTTCTCTGGTCCCAAATTAGAGCCATACGTACCTAAACAAAATAGACCAAACCTGGATATAAGAGACTTCTTCTCCGCTCTCGACAACTCACTTATATCCGGGTTACACTATATATATATATATATATATATATATATATATATATAGTGTAATGTGCCTTTATAAAAAGTCTATAAAATGTATTTTCCTTTTACTGACTAACACTATTTTTTATTGGATTTAAATTAGGTTTTCTATTTTGATGACAGTAGTAACTATTTTCTGTGGTACATCAGTTAAACTAATTGATCTTTGTAATGAATTAATAAGAGCTCTGGGAAACAAAGAAAGCTGTGAATATACTTTGATTTATTTGAACTATTCTCATCTTTGATTCTTATAGATATTAATTATTCTATAATTATAAATTTCTATAATTAATAACAACACTATAACAATTAAAGATGAGAACAATAGTTTGAATAAGTCAAATTATATTGATAATTCCTCATTTCAAAAATCAAACAAGAAGGCTATGAAGTTTGTATGACAAATTAAAAAACTTGAAATGCCCAATTAAAAGAATTTTCCTTTTTGTCTTTATTTCAAATTTCATGAAACATTAGTAGATTGTTTTAGAGTAACAGTGTCACAGCTACATGCATAGGAGTAGAAATTAATTTGATGTTAAAAACTAAACAAAATATTAAGAAATGGGGAAAACTTTGTAAGAAACAAAGAAAAGTCCTCCTATATGGCAGTGAATGCTGGACAATTTCAACAAACATGAAGAGGCAACAATTATGGTTCTACAGAAGGATGCTGAAAATGCCATTGACTTAACATGTGAACAACAAGGATGTCTTAAGGAAAATGAAAACAAAAAAGGCACTTGTACCTAGAAAAAGACAATTGAAATTTCTGGAACATATAATGAGAAAAAAAAACTGAAAAATTTTGACACTCGAAGGACATGTTGAAGAGACATAGGAAAGCAGTGGGTAACCTACTAACAAGTTTGTATAAATGGATGACAGGGAAGGTGAGGAGATCTATGAAGAATGGGAAGTTGTGGAGAGTCTGATTACCCACCTCCTGAAAGGACATAGCAAATGATTATAATTGAACAGTATTTTAGGAATGGGTAAAACTTTTTTTTTTTTTTTTTTCTGAAAAGGAGTTTAAGCAAACATCATAACTAGGTTATTCTTCAAATGTATTATTCTCCATTGTTATTTGTGACACTTGAGGAATTACATATTTCTAGGTCATCCATCAAACCTTTAAGTCACATTCCTTTGGCCTTCCCACTCTGATCAGCAGGGTTAACTGCAGTGTGTGTGTGGTGAATTCTTGCAGGTGAAATGTTGAAATGTTTTTTTTTTTTGTGGGGGATCAAAGGTCATAAAGTACAATTTGTTTGCATTTGGGGAGCAAATCATATAAATTAAGTAATATTTTAATTGAATATACCCTAGTAAAATAAGTCATTCAATTTTTAGTAATGAAATAAATATTTTAATAAACTAAATGTTAACAATAACAGTCTTATTTAATAGAAATTAAATTAATATTTTAATATACCAGTTGATTAAAATTAGGTACCACCAAAAAAACAGTGACACAAAAGATTTTAAAAATGCCTTTTAAAAACTGAAAAATCTTTCTTGAAATTTTATTTTAGTTTTAATTCCAAGCTAACAGATAAAATTTATTATTTCCAATAAGCAACATACTTTGCTGTATTTCAAACTGAAATTAAACTGATTGGAATCATTTTTTTCATTATTAGTAAAATCTATAAAACAATCCATATTGACAAATCTGTCAACAACATTTATTAAAAATCTTTCAGGAATAAAATATACTTTCTGAAACATTGAGAAAAATTAACTGATTTAAAGTTTAATTGATCTGAATTGAAACAAATATTACTTACTTTTAGTTTAAAATATCACAAAAGCATCTCTTTTTTTATTTTTTTTTTTTATTTTTTTTTAAATGGACTGAGTATTTTTATATGTTAGATCTTTTGACAGTCCAAGGTTTGGGAAATTTAAGTAAGAAGTAGATAACTGTAAAAATTACTTGAATACAGTGTGAATACCTATTTTTACATAATTTTCTTTAACTATCCAGTAAATTTAAAATTTAAGAAAATATTCTAAGGAATCAAATATTAGGTTGGTGCAAAAATAATGACGTAATAATGTCGTTTTTTGACATTACGTCAAAAACCGACATTATTACGTCATTATTTTTGCACCAACCTAATATTTTATTGAATTTTAGGTATTTTGGTTTACTTAGAAAGATGCTTGTTGAGGAAATGTTACAAAATTATCAGTAAATTTAAATTTACTTTAATTACTGCTCTTATTTTCTGATGTCATGTATGGATGGCCATATTTACAAAAATCAACACATTTATAAACATAAAATAAATTCAAATTTCTGGATGGGGATTAGTTAAATTGTAGTGGACTTCCCATTTATGATTAGTAAATACAGTTTTAATTTAATAATGATATCACTTGAATGATACAAATTAATATGGAAAGAATTTATAAATTATTCTGATTAAAAGTTTTTAAAAATCAAAAATCTTGTAAAAATTAATTATTCATCAAAAAAATATTTTTGTTAAGACAGTAGTGTCTATATATTTTATACATAAAAGCAATTAAAAGTTTTCTAATTCATGTCTTATTGCATTTTTTTTTTTTTTTAATGATTTAGAACAGATTTTCTCTAACTAGAAGTCGTGTTTGACCAAAAGATTTTCAAAATTAACTTAATTCATTTCTGAATAATTTCTGATAGTTTAATTAAAATCCAACAATTATTTGATTTTCGCAACAATTTCCAAATCTTTGTGCTTTTTGCAACAAAAAGACTCGAATTTCACATACAAATGCATAGTCTCATACAAGAAAAACAAGATTTTTAACCATTCTTTTTTTTTTTTTTTTTTTTTTTTTTTTCATCATGTATCCTCTTTTTTTAGCATATTGTGTTTTCTGGTCTTTAAAATTTTACTTTGGAGGGTCAGAATCTACAACAGATACAAGGAACAGCACAATAGCACCATTGGATGGAGCAAATTTTCAGCTGTAAAGCAATGTTGCCGATATATTTTCGAGGTACACTTCATTTCAGAGATGCTTGAAATATGGCTTGTCACCACTGCTAACTGTGTTTCATATCTACTGTTGTTGATTTTTTTTTGTTGTTGTTTAATCAGTATCACTCCATGAAAGGCAGTAAAGCCACTAAGACACAAGGGGTTACAGGGTGTGGAAAAATTAAAAACATTGATAATGAGCAGAGAGAGAAAAGAATAATCAGGAGGACAGCAGATAGTGATTGACATTGCATTTAAGTTTTTTCAGATTAAAGTTGGCTGGGAAGCATGAACCCAGAAGGGACTTCTGCAAGTGAGAAGTGCAAGAAAAGAAAATGTTAGCATAGAATTTACAGTTACATCTAACCAGCTCAACTGTAAATTCATGAGATCTCAACACCAGTCTAGTATTGCGCTTAAATTCAAAAAGAAACGAGTGCAATTTCTTCCACATGGTGAAATATGTCACACCATTTTATCAGACCGTTATTTGCAACAAGGCAAAAATAAGTTATCGGTTATTGACAACCTCCATTGCTATATTGTTAATATAATAAAATAAGTGGCATTACTTTTGGAGCATCCCCTCCTGTTTTATCTTTTCTTTTCTTTATCCTTGTGACATTTCAAACCACCCACCCAAACAATCATGCTTTACAACTTTTTCCATGCCCCCCCCATCTGTCCAGTCACCATTGATATAGATTTGGAACAAGGAGTGATGTCTATCTTGGAGAATTTGTTGCTAACTAATCTCGTAATAACTCTTGACAACTTACCATTTGTCAGAGAACTGGAGATATCTCACCCAGTCCTGACCCTCCCACTTACATCTATTCAGTGCCCGATTCACAAGTTGATAGCATATAAATACCTGATTATATAAGTGCTTGGCTGTCTGCTTGTACCGAGGACTTTGTCTTGTTATTCTTTCTTCAAGATAAGTTTGTAACAGACCTCACTAACCTGACACTTGAGATGTATTATGGAATCTCTTAGTTGCCAGTTCAATGTTCTATCACTGGTATCATATTATAAATTGATATTTATAAGATATGTTTGGAAAGTATGCAGCCATTTTAAATATCTCGGAAACTATCTGCATGGCTTTGGTTTAATCTGGATGCTCCAAAAGTAATGCATTCTATAGAAGCTAGAACAAAAACAAGGAGTAACACAATTAGACAGAACCAAGTTTTAGGCTACAAAACACTGTTCTTCCACGTAGCCCTCACAACTGATAATGCATTTTTAAGGTAGTCTTCATTTTAGTGGCTAATAACTGTGCAGATCTGCCTCATGACACACTTTACTGTTGCCACTTATGAAATGCATTACACTCCTCCTAACTCTGCTCACTTCCACTATTTGGTCACCAAATGTTGAAGAATGTAATTTTTTTTCTACATGATGGAAATCAATAACACACCTGCATCATTTGCAACTTCATATCAAATGGTATTTTGTCAAATTGCCATCTGTAACAAGATAAAAAAAAAAAAAAAATGAAACATTGATGGGAATGTTCAACCACTGCTGCCATACCATCAACATCTGCTTTTGGCATTGAGCTAACATAATAAAATTTGAAGTGTTACTTTTAGAGTGACCTGTGTAATTTGGTAATCAGTCATGGTGACCTTACTGCACATGCATGAACAGACACACACACACGCATACAATTTTTCTCTCTCTCTCTCTCTCTCGCGGAGTTACTCCATCAATATAGAGAGAGCAGTTTCTGAAATGCCAAGTAAATGGCCTTCATCTGTTTTCAATATTCTTAGAAATAAGCAAAAAAATAAGGTTTTCATTGCCTTAAAGATTTTGCTTTTGTAGCTGCAGTCTCTTAATGCCAATGTTTAATAGAGGAAATGAAAGAAGTGATCTTGATGTTAAGAAAAGCCATAAGTAGAAATGGCGTGTTTTCATGAAAAAAAAAAAAAAAATTGAAGGTGGATGATAAATAGTTCTTTCATTGTAAATATGTAATCTTCATGCTCACAGGACTACGTCATAAACAATGTTTTCTAATTCTATCCTTGATAATAAGGGCATTAAAAATGATTGTCACTGGTCAACAACCATCAAAAAAAATGAAAAGTATTGCTGACACTGCGTGGTGGTGTAATAGGTAATCAGCTCAGATTGAGGAATCTGATTCCAGTCGCATTCATTACATTCACTTATGTGCCAATACTCTTTGGAAAGGTATGAAGCCATCTCTTCTCCTCCCCTCCCCTTGGCCTGCTCTTTGCAATAGGCCAATAGTAGGACAAACTGGGTCTTCAATCCTTGGGTAGCAAACAGTTTAGGAGGAAGACAACTCAGAATTCAAAATCTGAGAGAAAATAGAGTAGACTTGGATAACCTTGGTTGGCAACTGGTGTAGGAGAAGGATAACACTGAATTCAAACTGGCCTCGAGAGGATTGAACACTGTCAGGCTAGTTTGCTCAGGAAGCAGCATTGCTACTGCTATGGCTGCAGTATGTATGGTGCCCCTATGATCCTAATAGGTTACAGGATTTGTATGTATGTATGTATGTATTGCTGACAGAATAGGATAATTACATGATATAATTTTAAGATTTAACTAAAAATGTCTCCCTAGAAATTTGAACTTATACACAAGATTTTATTTGGTCATCATACAACTGAAAGGTTAACTGTCAGGTTGAAAAATGAACTGGTTTGGTTCCTTTTCCAAGTGTGTAAATAAAGTATTGACTTAAGTCTATGGTTACCATTGTTTAATATAAATAGTAATCTTATTACTGGTGATGGTCATGTCATTTGACTCTTGAATAACTTGGAAATTTATTCCGTTAACAGTTAAAACACAACAGTGGAGACAACACTAACAGTAACATACACAAATTGGTTCCTGTATATTTAATTCTGCAGTTCTGGCTAAAAAAAGTTTAGATTGTAAGAGATCTTTTAATTTTATGTCAGAACTCGGTAGGTAAATCTTTTTTTTTTTTTTTCTTTTTTTTCTTTCTTTTTTTTCTTTCTTTTTATTCCATTTTGCTTAGAGTTAAATGTAGTTAGTTGTTCATTTCAGAAGCAAAAAAAATGTAAATTTATATTTGTTATTTGTCAAATAGCTAAACATGACCTTAAAACTCAGTCGGAAAATAAAAACATTGACAAATTGGAATTTAACATTGGCTTTTCTAAAGTTTCAGTTTCTTTCTTTCTTTCTTTTTTTTTTTTTTTTTTTTTTTTTTTTTTTTCTTCCTTTTTCATTAATAGAAGCATTTAATAAAATGCCCATGAAAAATATTACCATTTCAAAATACCTGCTGGATAGACACCATGATAATCATTTTAATACTGAACAATGAACACACACATTTCAACAAGCTGATACCACATATCTAAACTATAATTTTAAAAGTTTCACTGAAAAAATTCCAAATTTTCATTTGAAAGTAAATACAAACTTTAAGCAAAATGGCTACAGTATGTTATGAAAAGGTGTCTGTCTAAACTTACACCAGGAAGAAATTGTAATTAGCCATTTCCATACAAGAAATGTGCAGCATTTGTTGACTGAACAGTTAGCATTACTTATATTTTTTTTTTTTTTTTTTCAATTCCTGAAATATTTTTCTTAAAACTGATTTTTCAGGAAATTAGACTTCTTGAGTCCAGTAGCTGTTATTGTTCTTACTAGTAATTGTAGTGTTTCCTTCTTTTTGAATGGGGGGGGACCAATTATGAACATCAGGGACTCTGAACATTAAACAACCTCCTACAATTTGAAATATGTTTTGGTTTTAAATAATCCACAAAGGGTTAAACCATAAAATAAACAAATTAATCAATCCTTTTTGTTTTTGATAATGTAGACATAAACATCTTAATTATAGAATTATTTTCTCTTCAAGTTTCATGTGCTATCCATTTTAGTGGTTGCTGCTGTTGGAAATCTTCAATTGATGTGGTGTCTTTATTTGGCAAAACTCTTAGTGATTTTGTAATGCCAGTCTATATGGGTCTGATGAATGATCGTTATCATTAATTGAAATTTAAAGGATTTTTTCATTTGAAGCCATTTTTATCATTGTTCTAGGAAAGCAGTTTCAGCATTTCTGAACAAGTTGATTGCCACACATGAGATCCATACAAGAATCTTTTGTTTTTATAGCATCTTACAGTGTTAGACATAACTACATCAAGTGCAATTTACAGTGTTTAGTTTCATTTTCTCCTATACTAAAATTTTTCATAACTGATCCATTCTCCATACATTTTTAAAGTTAATTATGAAAAAAGTTGATTGCAGAAATTATTACATTTAACAAAATCTTTTCTTATAAGTATCTTCTTTTTTTTTTTTTTTTCACTCCCAAAATGAAATAAATAAACCCACAATACTTTTCTAGATGTTGCAAAGAACAAATACTATTTTCACTTGTCATCAACACAAAACAAAACAACGTTCTTGTTTTGAAATAATTTTGCTAGTTTTTAATTTTTATATATATTTTCCTCGGTTAGTTTCACATTTTCTTTCTCTACTTATATATATATATATATATTTTTTTTTTTTTTTTGTTTTTTGTTTTCTATTTAAAAAGAAAATGTCAAATCTTGATGTTTGCTTTCTTGAAAATAGTTGTTTATTAATTTAATATTATTATTACATTTTCAGTGATCATAAAAAAAAAATCATGAGAAATCAGCACCATTAAATCTTTAAAAAAAGGTAACGCTGGCGGGGATGGGGATGTCTTTTCATATTCAGAAAGAGAAAATAAAGAGGTTTTCTCTATTGGAAAATGTTAACAAAGGCATATTCTCTTTTATTCTTTGTGCTGTAAAAGAAACTGTCTATAGGCTGGCCACGCCTTATGCTGCTTGCTAGGCACCACTTAACCTACACCTTTACTACTGACATAAGAGATAACCTTTCTTTCTTTTCTTTTCATTGATTACTTTCCTACCAAAAAGGGGTTGAGACAGCAACTACATAATTTAAGAGAGACTTTTCTTTGACGTGATATAATGGTTAGCAAGCTTGTCTCGCTAGATCAAACGCGACTGAATGAATAGTGAGTTCGATCCTTACTGGATGGCCCATACTTCGGCCTTGTGCTACGTTTGAATTACACGCTTTTAGAAAATCACTGTTTCTGTCCTTTGTTGTGATAAACTATGAAATTTTAAAAATGGTTTAATTTTTTAATATCTCCTCCATGCGACTTCAAATTTTGTTTACTTTAAATTAAAATTGCTCCTTCTTTTAAATCCGATTATGCATTATTGGTGGGTGTTGCAATACTTCATCCTTTCCCATGGAAATATGCAGTGCTCAGCGGTAAATATTTATAAATTATTCATTCATGTGACGAAGGTTAAGGTATTTTGTAAAGGGCCACTTTAGTATGGCTATTTCTGCGACTTTGTAAAGCCGAGCCGCCGTCATGTAGTAAAAAAAAGTAAAAACTAATATATAAAATAACTGCTTTAAAAAGCGTAAAATAAATCCTATGTAAAATAAAGTGTATTTTTTTATTATTTTTCTTTCTTTTTTCCCCCAGAATAAATTTGACAACTGGTTCTCATTTATTTTGTTTTCTGTCATTACCCACCCTCATCACGTTTTCGGGTGTTGCCAATGGATGCGGTTTTGAAAGTGGCTATCGTAAAAGTTGGATACAAAGATATTTTACTGTTTCCCTACTGTTGTACCTTTTAAATCTCGTTGTCTTAAATTTTCCGTCTCCTCCGCCTCTTTCTAGAGATTAAGGGGTGTTATTTTAAGACATGACGTGGTAGATATTATTAACTTTTGTGTCGTGGCCACGAAAATAAAGTCTTAAAACCTCTATTGAATTTTTTTTTTTTTTTAATTCTTGTTTTCCATCTAAGGAGAAACTCTGATTTTTAATGACAAAAAGGCTTAGGGTACAGATTACAAAATGCCGGGTATCGGGTAGTATGTGTGATAGTAGGGCGAAACATTTTTCTTCTTTAGGTGAGTCATCAGATTCTGAGTGGAAACGCCAAGAAAACGCTGCCTGTACGCAAGAAAGGGGACATTGTGCGATGTTAACAATGGCAGCGGATCTGAAAGATCTGTGTATTGACCCTGCCTGCTACACTTAACCTCACCCTTTCTGCTTACTGGGGAGAGAGAAACGTAAGTATCGAAAACCGAGTAAAAGGTTGTGGAGAAACGAAGCAGAAAATTTTATACAGAAAATTATTAGCATTTTTATTTTTTTGTCTTCATTATTTTTATTTTTTTACTTAAAATTTTTTCTTTTTTCTTTTAACTCCTGGTGTCAGAAAATCAAATCATAATTATAAACTTAAACTATAATTTTGGAAAGTGAACATGAAATTAAAATATGAAGTTTAAGTTAAAAAAAAAAAAGGGTTACCGCGGAGGTGGGTGTGGATTCCGTCAGTTTTTAAACTTTAATAATGCCAGATTATTAAGAAGGAAAATATTGTCAATATACACTACAGAGAACTTTCCATGAAGTGTGGATAAGCTTTCTCTGATTTTAACTAAAAATACAAGAATAGGATACCATATTTGATGACATACAAGCCCTCTCCCCAACCATTTACGTTTTTTTAATAGTTAGACAAACTACGAGCACTGATAGTAGAAATTAGGTAAAAAATAAAAACACAAAATCGTATATAAGGCCCGATATTGTTTTGATAAGGAAAAAGATGTGGTAGTCTTACATGCTATAATATCTAATACTGTAGTGTAGTTCTATTTTTTTAATTTTTTTATTTATTTTGCAATGTCGTTCACTCTGTACAAGACCTGAGAGTCACTCGAGGTAGAGGGTTACGCAGTAAGAGGCACAGTTTATGTGGATATGTAGGGAAGATAATAGTTAACCTTAGATTTGAATAGGTTAAGATTGTAGTTATTGGGAGAAGAATCCTCTTGAGAGTTGATTCCACAAGGTAGTGGTTTGTAGGAAGAAGCTGCTTATGTGGAACTTACATCTCACCAATGGAATACAAAGTGGGTGAGAGTGGTTCGCTACAATTTGGGTGGGCATAGCAGATCTTAGATGTGAAGGTTTAGAATTGGTGGAACTAAGAAATGTATGGGGTCTTCCAAAAGTTATATGACAATTGGCAGAAAACACACTTATGAAATAACAACCAGGGAAAATTTGCATGACATCATCTTCCATAATTTAACCAATAAAATTTCTTGATATATTGTCACATACAGAAACATAATTCCATTTGGTAAATAAATATAAAATTTACAAGCTTATCAATAGTGATGCAACTTTTGGAACAATCTGTAGTTGATCTGGACATTTTCTGTGGAAATACTGATAGAGCAGTGAGAGGCTTGTGACATTTTGTCTGTGAGAATGGGATTGTAGTGTGGGAAATAATTTATCACTCACAAGGATGCAGAGATGCTTTTAGACTCTATCTAGACTGGAAAGTGAAGATTGGGCAGCCCCTGCCCATATATGGCAGCATTACTCCATTTTCAGCCTGATCTAGCTCTTCTAATGCTCGAGGATAGCAGAAAGAGTCAAGTACTTACTAGAGCGGTACAGGGAATCAGTCATTTCTTTTAGTGATAATTCGTACGCACGAGTTCCAATAGGCACTCAAGATACGTGGGTCTCCCTAAGAGAATACCTATTCATCAAGACAGGTGAAAATTCAGGGTCCAATCAGTGATGTTGCAATGTCACTAGTTTGATTTTTGAGGCATTGAATGTGATCGGCCAGTTTCCCCACTCCCACTGAGCTGTTAAAGATAGGACAGAGGAGAGATCAGTTGTAGGCTCTGTTCATCTTGAATTTGCACCCATATATACTGTAGAGATTAGGAAACTAAGTAGCTATGGTAGTTTTTAAGATTTAACAGTAATATGATAGCAATTTTTATCCTAATTAAAAAGTTCCAACAAGCATCTTTTTGTTGCATTGCTGGTTAAAAAGGAATTAACTCTTTTGTCAGTAACAATCTTGTTATTTCCTTGATGTATAATATGCTGACAACAGGGGTTTTTATCTTGTATCCAAGAATAATTTTTTTTTTTTTTTCTGACCACTTCCTTTATAATGATGGTGTTGATGACTAAGTAAACCAATTCTTGCATGGAAGAGCTGATGACATTGACTGCATAGTAATGTTGGTGAAGAACAAGATCAATTTTTGTCAAGACTTTCTCTTATCATTTGACTTCTTTTTCTCTTCTGGTGGTTTCAAAGTTTTTTGTTCCGATCATGATGGAACATCACCTGTTGGTATGTTCTTGTGTATACGTTTCAAATGATTTAAGCTTAAGTCCAGTGGCTTCCAGTGTTTTGTATTGGTCTTTGTATCTACAAAGAAGCTAACCCCATGGTCTTTTCCTTAAAGTGAGCTCACTGAATAAGACTTGATATGGAAACCTTGACTCTTCCATTCTTGCTACATGTTCTAACCATCAAAGACAGTGTTTCATGATCAGCAATTCAATGCTTTGACTATTGGCTTTTTCCAGGACTTTGGTGTTAGTCACACATTAATTCCATTTGATGTTCAAGATTGAACAAAGCTTTTGCTTGTGGAAGTGTTCTATTTTTGGATATCACCCAATGTTATAGAATCCAGGTTTCACAATTATATAGCAAAGTTGAAATGCCAACAGCATAATTTTTGTTAAGTTCAGATCTTTGTTCTTGAAGATGTGTTTGATGATGTATAATGCATTCCTCTAGTAAAATCACTTACAATGTATTCACATTATATAAATAAGCCTTATTCTGTCAGTTAATTTTTTTATACATTCTGATCACTAGGCTTACAGCCATATCACATTGAAATACTTGTTCTTGTATGATCACCAAAGTTAAGCAACATTGAGTTTGGTCAGTACTTAGATGGGTGACCACTTGAGAATACCAAGTGCTGTAAACATAGATGTGCAGGTGATGTAATGAATAACAGCTTGGAATTGGAAATTATAGGGCTGAGTTCCAATTCTAGTCAGATTCATTATATTCATTGATGCACAGATACTTATGGGAAAGGCATGAAACTGCCTCTTTTTTCTTCCCCCCAAGCTATGGATTACTTATTAGGACTTATATCAGTAAATCATTATCTTCAAAAAAAATTCTTACTCTAAAATTATTTTCTGTCTTTAAATAACCTGCTAAAGATTGATAAGCCATAAATGTAGAGGATATGTAGGATGTTGAAATTAGCTTTAACAACGATTTGGCTAAATTATCAAATTCTGCATTTTAAAATGTTAATCTTGGTTTCCATTTAGCATGGCCTTCATCTTCTTGTACAAAGTTCAACACCCAACAATAGTAAATGGTAAATTAGTTGTTTACAGGAAAATTTCATCAATGTTACTTTTAGTTGAAATTTATAAAATCTTTTTCTTAAAGCAGTTATTCAGGAAAATAGATTTCTCAAGTACATTATTATTACTTTTTTTTTAATATCAATGGGAGTTTCCTTCCAAACCTTTTGTTTAAGGTAGTGTGGAAAGTAAGCATTTGACTATATCATTATTTTCCCTATTTACATTATTCGGACTATTGTTCTCATCTTTGTCGCCATATTTATTACGTTTCAGCTGTTGTATGCTCCAGCCTTCTTCAGGTGGTTGGAATGTTGAACTGAACCCTTTATTTTGCTCACTGGAGTAAACTGTTCTAGTTCCACGTGCCATGTCTAATGGATGTCAGTTATCTCCTGTTAATTCCCCTCTCCAAGTTCTCCACTGCCTTAACCAGGTATTGAACTTACACTCTTTGGGTCCTGTCACTGGATCTAACCAACATCTTTATTCACTGTGCCATGTGTCCTTGAGGACATTATTTTTCCTTATAGTTATTTTTGCTATTCATTTTAATTGTTACTGCTGTTGGAAGTCTTTCAAGTGATGTGGTTTTTATTATTTGGTGTCGCTTTTTGTTGGTAATTTTGTAGCACCAGTCTAGAGTCTGATAAGAGGGGGCTGTTATAAATTCTTCTTTGAAAGAAAACCAAAATGAATTTTTTTTTTTTTTTTTTTTTTTTTTTTTGATACCCTTGCTTGATGCACATCAAAGTTAATTTTTTGGCATGAGATTTCTACTGTCTACTCTTCTATTGTTCTCAATCTTTAGTAATGTTTCTGTTTTCTAATTCTTCCGCACCCAATAACCACTTGTGACTTTACTGCCTTGCTTGTTCAACATTTTCCAATCTATATTAACTTTCTAAATGAATTATGGAAATGTTGACCTTTGGTTTGCCTCTGATACTTATAATATATAGAATCAACTTAAAAAAATCTGATCTCTCTCTTTTTTGGTAGTTTTCTTGGTCCTAGAACATTTCAATACCTTCACATATGTGATCCTACCCATAACTCATATCATCCTTCCGCATAACCCTGTAATATGTGATTGATACCAGGAAATACTCTAAATTTAATGACCATCAGGAACCTTTGATGAAAGAGGAGTTGATCTGTGGTAACTCCAATATGTACTGAGTTAACACTAAGAGAATTCAAAGTAAGCTTTGTACTTGGTGTCACATCAGAATATCAAAAGAGTTCAATGCCTCAGAGGGTTGACCAAGAAATTAAACTCACAGCCACCAAGTGTAGAATTGGGCTTCAATGGATGTTGTCATGTTTTGCCAACATAAACAGGAAGTCAACCCAGCTGAACTTAAGATATACATACACAAGACAAGTGAATGAGAGGAAGTTATATGAATGCCCAACTCATGTTTAAGGAAAGTCCACAAAAACCACATACTCTCCACGGCTGTTAATTTGACAGTCCAAAAGTGAATAAAAGATTCTTTTATTGATGAAAACTTTAGTCTAATATTCTTATGAACTGTTACTGACATAACATGATTACAATTCCATTAAACAACGGCTTATTTCCCCTTTTTTTTAATTGTGTGCAGATCTGGTTATGTTTCATTATTATCTTTCTCTCTGTGTGAATTAACTCAACTGTTCACAAGTAAATGGTCATCAAGTTTTGGATATTGACATACAACAAAGTCCTGTCTTGTGTGTCCACTGTTAATAATGGTAATAATAGCCATTCCCTACAAGGAAACATTTGGAATTCATTGACCGATCAGCCAGTGCTCCTCTCAGATTGAAATTTATAAAATCTTTCTCTTCAAACAATTTTTCAAGAAAATAGGTTTCTCTGTTACTGCTCTTTTTGATTTCAGCGTGTAAAAGGTTCTTTTTAATCAAACTTGTGTTTGATGAATACTTGCTGCCTAAATATACCTTGTACCTGAATATGCAGGTAGATATCCACCAGTGCACCCATGTCACAACTGGATGTGACATGAGATCGAGGCTTAAAGTGAGTTTAACAGCAATACTGGGGAGAACTCTAAAGTAATGACCCCTGAAGACCCCCCTGCTTGGGTTAAATTCAAAATATCAATACCAGCCAAAGGCAAATGGATTGATATACTACTATATCATTCAGCCTTTTTTTTTTTTTTTAAATCACTTATTTCTCTTCTCTTTAGTCACCCAGTGTTTGAATCCAAGTTTAAAAAAAAAATTTTTTTAAATATAATGAATAGCTGAAAGTTATAAGACTTTCAAAGCAGACAGGTAGTTTCCATTTCAAAGATCATAGCAACACAATCTTTCTAGCCTCTCTTAATTTGACTTTGTTCTATTTTTAAAGCTGAACTTAGTAAATATCAAGCTGCCACTCTTGTTAATAACAAGTTTTTTTTTTTTTTTTCATTCATCCCAATCATAATGGCTATATTAGTTATTTCTTTATAATTGAGTTTATTTATTTCTTTTTTATGGCTTATCAATATTTTGCGAGTTATGTAAAACCAAAATATAATTTTGGTTTTCTTACACTACCCAGTGTTTCCAAGCTGTCCTTCATCTAAGTACTGACCAGGCTTGATGTTGCTTAACTTTGATAATTAAACAAGAACTGGTGTTTTTTAGTGTGATTTAACTGTAGACTATTTCCTTACAAGGAAACATTTAGTATTTGTTGACCAAGCAGCTGAAATTTATAAAATCTTTTTCTTAAAACAATTTTTCAGGAAAATGGGTTTCTCAAGTCTAATAACTGTTATTGCTCTTTCCATTATTGATGGGAGTTTCCTTCCTAACCTTTTGTTTAAATTAGTGTGGAACATCAATGTCTTGATTATGTCATTATCTTCTCTTTGATTTTCATGTGCTAAGCTTGATATGAAAATATGGTGAAGTACTTTTGGCAAGTTTTGAATTTGAAACTCTTCAGCTTTGAATTCAATCCCCTACCAAATAATGTAAAAAAAAAAAAAAAAAAATGTCACCAGCAAGGCTTCAGTGTTGCAGACAGGGCCAGATTACCCATTAGGCTTAGTATAAGCTGCAGCATTGAGCCCCTTAAACTTTTAGAGAAATGATTTTAATTTTGTGTTTCAAGTAGACATTTGATTTTAGTTCAGAATGTTTAAATCTTAGAAATTTTTATAAAGTGATTTTAATTTTCTAGATTATTTCTTGAAAATAGTTTCATAAACTGAAATGATATCAATATGACAAACCCATTTATTTTGATTGTTTTATTTTTATAATGCTGGTTATAAAAAAAATTTTTTTTTTTTTTTACTACACGTATGTTGAAATATGTTCTAATTTGTTTGGCAATAAATAGCAAAATAGTGGTGTTTCTTAAAGAATATTTTTATTGACAAACAATAATAGCTATTCTAGTTTATTTAAAGAATTTGCAATAGGTTTACTTCAAGCTAAGTAAATGTTGCTGAAATATATCATTATTTAAAAAAAAAAATCAAAACGGGTGACTGTTTGAAGGGGGAGGAGTATAATTTCATTATCCCTAAGAGGTCATAATCCAGCCATGATTACAGATGAACTTTAAATCATTTCCTACTTATTTTTAGAAAATGATTTGTTGAACTTAAATTTTTCATCCTGTTTCCATGTTTGTTTTACTGTTTATTGCCAATGATCATCAATTGAAACAATAATAATTTGAACTGTGTAGAATTTGAAGAGAAACTGCAGTTAGGCACTCACACGTTTTGCATAACAAATGTCCTGTTTTTTGCATTTGTGTTCATACTAGAGGATGAGTCACTTGTCGAGGCCAGTAAATCAATCAAATGAAAACAGCTGACGGAAAAACAGATGAACGAGTGGACAGGGTGACAGACAGGTGCTGAGTGTTTATGTATAGGCACATGAAAGTAACATATTGTCTCTAGCTTCATTGGGTTTTGAATTGTGGGTAAAATGTAGGTGATGTGGTTGGGTTTCACATCCCCTCTACACACACACACACACAGTTCATCTTATGCTGCAGTGCCTGAAGGTGCATGTTTATCATCCAGTTTTTTTTTGTTTTGTTTTTTTGTATTGGAGGAAAACAAAACTTCCAAATACACTGCAGATAAAATAATTCAAGTTGCCTTGTTAAACACATCGCTAATATTTTTTTTTAATAGTTTTTAAGACACTTTCTTCTTTTCCCATTCAAAATTTGTTTGTGTGAATATGATAAAAGCTGCATTGTTAATATTCTGCAAGTTTAGATATTTTGAAATAGGTGTTGTCTTGTAATGGTGCTTCGTGTTGTATCCTTATCTTGATTGTTTATATCATTAACATTCAAACTAAAGGTCTTTCAAATAACAGCCTTCTTCAGGTGTTTCTCATACCAGGTAACCACCACCGAGTGTTGAATGAAACCCTTTCACCCAATTTGGCAGGTGGGGTTGGGTGGGGACATATTCTTTAATCCTTTTCACCATGTCTAGTGTCTTTTCCCCCCACTTAGATTTAATTCTTGCCTTTATTTTTGTTCCCCTGCCTTTGCCACTAAACTAATGTACCTGCTTCACACAGGGATTAAACTCTGAACTTTCATGAAGTTTTAGTCTTAGGCTGTTTGAATTTCTTAGACAAAGCATTTTCATTATTAATCTTGTTTTTTATTACAAACCTCAAGTCATTTAATGTTTTATGATTATGGTGGTGGGAAAGTGACTGAAGCTAAGATGCCAGGTCAGGACCAATGACATTGCAGATTGTTGTCAACATCCTTGGAATTTTCACATGTCCAAGTTGTTTTTCATGAATTTTTTGACCAGTTTTCTTTTTATCCTTATTGTAATTTCTTTTAGTGCACATTTCACTCTTTCATGTTCCAATTCAGGTTGCTTACTTCATTGTAGGTGAACACTTGAAAAAAAATCTATTCTGCTGCAATAAAATGAAGTTGTATTATGGAATGCCTCTAAGAAACCAACATCATTGCTCTTGCTTTATAAAGATTTGTGTGTAATTTTGTGAGTTGTCATTTCATTTTCATCAAGTATTGTTAAAGGTAGTCTATGAGAAAAAAAAATACTGAAGTTGAATGTTCTTGTGATTCAAGAATTAGCTGCCTGATTGTTTTCAGCAAAATATTAGTCATTCTAGGTTTTATTATCATTGGTTTTCTCTTTCGATATGTCATCTCCCTTCAGAATATCCTTAGTAAGGTTTATGTTTTTGCTGTCTTTCTTAATCCCTTTCTGCCAATCATTTATACAAGCGGTTATTCACTGCTTTCCTCTGTCTCTCTTGCCTTCAATATGTCCTGTGTGTGTCATATTCTCCAAACCCTCTTTCCTCATATACCCTGCAAACTTCAATTGTCTCTTTCTGATTCTAAGCAGAAGTGTCCTTTTTGTTTCCATTTTCCTTAAAACTTTACTATTGCTCACATAGGATTCTCAGCATCTTTCTGTGGAGCCACATTTCTGTTGCTTCAATCTTCCTCTTCATCTGTGGGGAAATTGTCCAGCATTCACTCTCATATAGGAGGACTGATATTATATAACAGTTCAGTACTCTTTTCTTTGTAATGAAATTTTCCTGTTTCTTAATACTTTGCTTAGTTTTTGAAGGCTTCTTTCACTATTTCAATGCACCTTTGGATTTCGGTGTCACAGATTATTTATTTATTTATTTATTTTTATTTTTTTTAAGCGTTTCACCCCAAGCAAGGCGGGAAGCCACTATGATGCAAGGGGTTACAGAAAATTTGGAGCAAGATCAGATAGGAGTGATAGAAGAAAGGATGAGGAGAAGGGTAGTGTATAGATCGAGGCAACTGGAGATGTTGATTGACATTACATTTGAATAGCTGGAGGTTATAGCTCTCAGGGAAACTGGAATAGGGAAGGGAGTTCCACAGGCAAGAGGTGAGAGACATGAAGCTATTGGAGTAGAAGAGACGGCTACAATTAGGAGTTTTGACAGTGAAGGGGGGAGAGCGGGATGCCAGCTTCGTAGAGCACTTGAACTCGTGAAGTCTGGGAACCAGCGAATGCAGCTCCTCGGAGCAATTGCCATGAAAGTATTCGTAAAACAGACAGAGAGAGGTGACAGCGCGTCTGTGAGAAAGTGACTGTAGACGAGATGCCAGAACAGGGCTAATTATATTGCATATCCGCTTCTGGAGCCTATCAAGAACCCTGAGGCAAACAGAAGGGGCTCCAGACAATATATGGCAGCAATACTCCATGCAAGGGCGAATAGTTGATCTGTAGATCTGAAT
>OZ010584.1:86677084-86689584 GCA_963932145.1 Acanthosepion lycidas
CAAAGTATTTTGTAGTGTACTCTCTCGTAAAGTTCAGGTGGTGGCGGAGAGATAGTTTTTCTTCCTTTCTTTGCTAACCTTAAAAATTGACCGTCTGTTTGCACTTGGCGGTTAAGTCAGACTCCAGTCACTCAATAATACTGCTGCTTCAAAAGTATGGAATCGAGCTAGGGACAAATTTATATTTTAATTAAGCATAAACTTTAATTTGAAGAAAATATTCATCACGAAAAATGGTTCCCGCGGGCTGCAGAAAGATAGTCTGCGTTTGAGACCTCTGTCTTAAGAATGACGATTCCTCAGAAAATTCAAATAGGAAAACGGTTTTCCGAAAACCGTTATATTTTTGACGGGTAGAGCTAGTAGTTAAATTAAAATAAATATAATCTACATCATATAATGGTAGGAAAACTTTATTGGCGTCTAGATGAAATTTTTAATATCGTTACGAAAATCTCAGCGTCTACATCCAATTTGATTGACTTTCTTTCACCAAATACGAATTTGACATAATCCCAAACGGACAAAAACTCAGCCTCTTTATCAAAAGTGAACAACTGAACACCATCCCAGTCTCATAAAAAAGAAACAAATTTAACATTGAAAATTCAAGGAACTTTTAATTCAAATTTTAATATCAAATGGAGACATAATAATAATATCCAATTAAGTTTTTTTTTGTTTTTTGTTTTGTTTTTTCGTTTTTTTTTTTTTGTTTTTTTTTTTTAAGTTTGATTGAACCAAAAGGTAAAAACTAAAAATAAACAAACCACATAGGACGAATTAGAAAGTAAAAAATTAAAAGTAAAAAGTTTTTATTAGCTAAAAATTAAATAACTTTCTTGTTCATGTAGGTACCTCCAAAAATTTTATAAAAAAAATTTTTTTTTTTTTTTTTTTTTTTTTTAGCAGTTGGACCAAAAAGATTATTGGAAATTAACGTCTTTTTTGCTTGTTAAAAACCCATTGATTTGGAAATTATTGTGAAAAAATAATTGATTTTAATTAAATTTTGAGGACTTATTCACAACACAAATGAATTAAATAATTTTCGAAAATTATTTTATTTTTTTTTTTTTTTTACATTTGTTCCCCCACCTGCTTAATTTTATGAAATTTCGAAAAATTAAAATTTCCCCCTCTTCAGTCTTCATATTTAATTTAATTAGTTAAATTAAATCTTGGAAAATATCAAAATCATCAATTTGTTTTTGTCGAACAGAAACACCGTTAAACCAAAATCCGATCTCAATCGTGAAATAAAATAAAAGCAATGAAGCTATATTTAATTAGAAAAGATTTTAATTGATTTTGTAAATTTAAATAACATATTGTCTTAAAATATATTTTTCAATGGATAATGAATTTTTACAAGAATTGTTTTCATTCTTTTTTTTAAATTTTAATTGGAAAGTTTTAAATCTTTAAAAAATCTTTTCAGATTTTGTATTAAGTGAAAATTATATTTACTAATCATAAATGGAAAAGTTTAATGCAAATACCAATATTTTTAATAGAATTTTTAATTTTTTTTTTTTTTTTTTTTTTGTATATGTATATATGAACATGTTGATTCTTTTTTTTATGTACAGGCAACCACACATGACATCAGAAAATGAGAGCAATAATTATAGTAAAGTTGAAGCCAAAATTTTCTAAATTTCAATAAAACATTAAATTACAGAGGATATTTTCCTAAATTTTTCAGATTAAAAATTATATAAGAAAGGGGCTCATGTCATTTTATTCAATCATGTTTTGCAGATAAAGTCTCCGTAGAACAACATTAGGTCTGTCGGCATGTGAACACAGATACTGTCTGGTTAAAAAATGCATTTCTGCGATATTTTAAATTAAATAATATTTGCTTCAAATCAGATTAATTATACTTTAAATCAGCTAATATTCCTTGAATAAAATTTCAGGAAAGTGCATTTTATTTTTGGTAGATTTTTTTTTTTTTTTTTTTTTTTTTTTTTTTTTTTAATAGAGAATTATATTGGGATGGAAGACAACTAAAAAAAAAAAAAGGCACTAATCAGCTATTTTAGCAAAGTCAATTTAAATTAGTTTTTGAAATACAGTAAAGTATTTTATTGGAAATATTAAATTTAATCTATTAGCTTGAAATTAAAACTAACATAAAAGCTTCAAGAAAGATTTTTCATTTTTAAAAATTCATTTTAAACCTTAGGTATTGCATTTTTGTGGAGGTCCCTATAAGTGTATATATTGGATATTGTTATTGTATTTTTCATACATTTTTCCCCCCAATAAATAAATAAATATGTAATAACCAAGGTAGCCGCCATTGCCTCTGTGTACATGGCTGCAATTGTATAACTGCACACCCCTGTATACCTGTACCTCCTGTCTCGAAATGTCTGCATGCATCTCCACTTGCATGCATCATCCCTTGGTATATTAAGCTATTCCCCACATCTCTTTTTTTTTTTTTTTTTTTTTTTTTTTTTTTTTTACTGTATGTCCTTCGCAAATGTTTGATTGTTCTTAATAAAGGAATTCCATTGATAAAACCTTATGTGGTCATTGCTCAGGGTTAAATTGTTTCAATGTATTAGATATTCAGTAAATTTCCTATGTCCGTAATAACTTTCAAATAGTATTGCGCATTGTTCACAAATCTAATAATCGAACAAAAACATGATGAAGCGTTAAAGCTTGATTCAAGTGCAAATGCATGAACCCCTCCCCCATCCTTTGTACGTTTACTGTAAAACTGGAGTTAATAAGAGGTTCTTAGGGAATTTTTCCCTTTTAACACTTCAATAATCCTTCTCAAACAATCTTTGCATCAAAGGTTGTTCGAATGTCAATTTAGGATGGAATCATATGAAGAAACTATTGGCTAAATAGCAAAAACCAATTTTGGACCTAGTGTGTTGCAGATTTCATCCACTTAACTGAAATAATCTAAACCAAACATTCACGCAAGACAATTTTTGTATGACATATGTAATTTACATGGCAAATTGGAAAGCATCGGATGAAAAACCAGGGAGTTATGTTCGAAAAATGGGCTTTTTGAACAGTTTTTCATTATACACAGAGTGAGCAAGACTAAAACCACACTGTCTTATTTCTTGCATGATGGCAAATTTTTTGCAACATGTTTGAAGAAACTGGGATAAAAAAATGACGAAGTTATTCAAGTTTTTAAGTATTACGAAAAACCTGTTTTTTTTGGGTTTTTTTTGGGGTTTTTTTCCCCAGTTTTTTGCAATTTTTTTGTGTTAAAGCTAACGTCATAGGAAAACTATCAAGAACTCTATATAAAGCTCATAACATGAGCTATGTTTTGCATTAAGTGCAAAGAACATCAGCTCATCCAGCAAAAATTTTGTTTGTGTGTAACTTTCCCTTGGTTTTTGCAAACCCACCTTCAGTTTCATTGATTTTTCTGCCACACCCGTGGGTGGAGATTGAAAAGTTGATCTTGACCTCTCTTGGTAAATTTACAACATGTGTGTGCAATTTCCTCAAAATTAGTCAAGAAATGTAGACATGCATAAATAGCATGCATGCACACACACAGATAGGCATCTTCTGTTTATATATATATATATATATATATATATATATATATATATATATATATGTAAGCAAATATAAATGGGTATAAATTCGACAAAATGGAGAAAAATATTTGGAAAAAACAAACAAAAATCCTTAAGTGCAATTAAGTTGTTTTTAATATGAATGAAATGTCAACGTCTGACGTTTCGGTTTAATAAACCTTCATCAGGACAATATTCATTAAAATGCAATTAACATAATCAGTTCAACATGACAAAGACGATGGACATAAAAACAAGACTTATCCAAAACAGATAACTGAAAATTTTAAATGATCAGCTTTCCGTTTAAGCGTGGTCACGTTGTCGTCAAATGGGCGACGCTTTCAAAACGTATTCCTAAAATTTAAGTATTTTGAATGAAAACGAAAAAATGAAAAGAATTCTATTATGATGGAAAATTGTATGTACGCTTATCGAGCATTAATCTTGCTAAAAAAGGGGAAATACTAAAGAAACCAGGTCTAGTATTCACCGTGCGTGAGATGGATATTATACCTGCTTCATAAATCATCCTAAGATTTTTATTATGAAAATATTTTAAAATCTTCACGGAATCAAAATCGAAATTATGATCTGCTTTAGTTATGTGTACAACTAAAGCATTGTTCAAATTTCCGAGGCGAATATCTCGTTTATGTTCGAAAACATGAGATTTTACGGACCTACATGTTTCACCCACATATTTTAGGTGACAGTTTTTGCATGAGATTTGGTAGATGCAAGCATCGGATGTAATATGTTGTTTGCTGGTGTACTTTGACTACCATGAGTGTCTGAGTTTGGTGTCAGGAGAGCATCTGATATCGTAAAATCTTGAATCAGATCATTGACAAATTTTTCGTCAGGTATGAGTCTCCTTGCTTTGTATGAGATTAATCTTAATCCTACCCTAATAAAAAAAAAACATAGCTATGTATGTATGTATGTAATAAGGAACTAATAAGAAACATTTATAAATCTAACCTGTTTCACCATTATTAAGCTTCATCAAAGAATGATACATACAGAAAAAAAAAAGAAAAAATTCTGATATTTTTAATTTTTGTGTTTTGTTATTCATTGGTTAAGCAGACTTCATATGCATTTGTCTTGTCAAGCAGCATTTGTGTATAAATTTATGCCTGTGATTGTTAAATATATCATGATTCTAGTTTATCTCTGCACAATTTGGATGACTGTGTATAGTAGGCATTTTTATTTGTTTGGTGGTTGTCTGCATGTTGTTTTGGGGACGTTTTTATGTGACACTATTTGTAGTGGTGGTGATGGTAGTAATAGTAAGTAGACATATTTTAGATTTAAGTATGGACTTTTTTAAAAGTTGATGTGTTTGACATGTGTTTATAGATGGTAAAATATTTATCAGAATACCCTCAAAATATTCCCTACGCAAAGAATTGTTTTTTGTTTGTTTTTTATTTAATTAGGGTGGCATTTAAAATAAATTAAATTATGGTCTTTTTTTTTTTCTTTTTTTTTTTTTGTGTGTATTATGAGTGAGTTTAAAGTGTTATCCCAACTTCAGTTTCCCTTATATTCATAGATGCAGGCTTTTAGATTCCTTGCTGTCTCACTAATGTTAACTATTTCTATTTATTTCATAAATCCTGGCATCTGAAGTGGTATTGGATGCCTGATTCTCTCCCTAATTATGAGGGGAAATAGTAGGGGCAAACTGAGCCCTTTTGACTTAACTTAATAGAGCATCCAGTCTAAGAGAAGGATCACTCTGTATTTTAAAACGAGCCTAAAAGGAGATCAGCTATCTTGCCCAATATATATCCATTGCAGCTGCTGAAGATATGTTTTCTTTATTATAAACAATTTTTTCCTTTTCCTGTCTTTTTTCCTTTTCCTGTCTTTTTTCCTTTTCCTGTCTTTTTTCCTTTTCCTGTCTTTTTTCCTTTTCCTGTCTTTTTTCCTTTCCTCTCTTTTTTCCTTTCCTCTCTTTTTTCCTTTCCTCTCTTTTTTTCCCTTTCCTCTCTTTTTTTCCCTTTCCTCTCTTTTTTTCCCTTTCCTCTCTTTTTTTCCCTTTCCTCTCTTTTTTTCCCTTTCCTCTCTTTTTTTCCCTTTCCTCTCTTTTTTTCCCTTTCCTCTCTTTTTTTCCCTTTCCTCTCTTTTTTTCCCTTTCCTCTCTTTTTTTCCCTTTCCTCTCTTTTTTTCCCTTTCCTCTCTTTTTTTCCCTTTCCTCTCTTTTCTTTCTCTCTTTTCTCTCTTTTCTCTCTTTTCTTTCTCTCTTTTCTCTCTTTTCTCTCTTTTCTTTCTCTCTTTTCTTTCTCTCTTTTCTTTCTCTCTTTTCTTTCTCTCTTTTCTTTCTCTCTTTTCTTTCTCTCTTTTCTTTCTCTCTTTTCTTTCTCTCTTTTCTTTCTCTCTTTTCTTTCTCTCTTTTCTTTCTCTCTTTTCTTTCTCTCTTTTCTTTCTCTCTTTTCTTTCTCTCTTTTCTTTCTCTCTTTTCTTTCTCTCTTTTCTTTCTCTCTTTTCTTTCTCTCTTTTCCAGATACTGCACCAAAACATGGCACCAACTCAGTGCTGTCTATTACCTGTCATTTTTTCTTTTTTTTGTTACAAATGCCCCAGTACTCTTTTGTTGATTTAAAGATTTTTGTTATCGTAATTTCAAATGTTTTCCAGAATCCAAATTCCTCCTTTGGACTTGACGTCTGCTATTATAGACACACCTGAATCTTGAATAAAAGGGGTGATGTAATAAGTGGATGTGGTGGGAATTTCTTAAAAATCTAATAAGTATTAGAATTGAAAATAATCTGAGGGTAAGATAGGATTATTCTAGAATTTAATTCATTTTAA
This sequence comes from Acanthosepion lycidas, assembly GCA_963932145.1. Taxonomy (NCBI): domain Eukaryota; kingdom Metazoa; phylum Mollusca; class Cephalopoda; order Sepiida; family Sepiidae; genus Acanthosepion; species Acanthosepion lycidas. The sequence goes on from OZ010584.1 coordinate 86,683,492, forward strand.
TGGAGAAATGGTACAGTGATTTATTTAAGGAGAAATAAAACAATTTTCTTAAACATTTAAATTTTTGCAACAAATTTGTATATAGCCATAAACTGATTATGAAAAGACATGAATAATCTCAAAGACCTGCTGCATTCTTTTGAGGAATACTGCAATTCTAAATGATTATTTTCTTAGAATTCAAATTTTTTTCTCTGAGGTTTCCTTGAAATTTAGTACCTAGGGAAGAGTAGTATAAGAACAGAGGGTTGGAAATTTTTTTTTTTTTTTTTTTTTTTTTTTTTTCTGAAATAAGTTGTGGGGTATGAATATCACAAACCCAAGTGTAACCTAATTCTGAAGCGGTTCTTTCTTTTTCTTTGTGCATATGTGAATTTTGCTTAGTTCTTTGATTCTTGTATTGTGGGATGTTGCAAAATGGTTCTGTTGATTTGTAATTATATATCTTCCTCTATGTCTCTCACATAGTTCCTAAGTTGTTTTGTTTTTTTTTCTCCCCTTCCTATTAACTCCTATATTGTATTATTCGTCACAATAGGATTTTTCATAAAAATCTTTTTATACTACCCTATTTTCTATTTTCAATCTCTTTATGAACTATTTCATATTTTGTTTATTAAAGAATTTCAGCTTCAGCTCAGATTGAGGAATCAGAGAGCCGAGTTCAAATTCCAGTCAGATCCATTACATTCACTTATGTGCTAATACCCTTAGAAAAGGTATGAATCCACTTCTTCTCCCCCCAGCTATGGGTAAATAGGACAGACTGGGCTCTATAACCCTGAGTGACAACTGGTCTAGGAGAAGGAAAAATTCTGAAATTCAAAACCAGCCTGGATAGAGTTGGGTTCTATCAGGCTATCTTGCCCGAGAAACACCACTTCTATTGCGGCTGCAGTAGACATGGTGCTCCTGCGACCCTATGGATTATGGGATAAAAACAAAATCCTAAAACAGTAACTTCATAGAAAGAATTAATCATTGAAAATTAAAGTGATCTCTTCCATAATTTTAAAAATGAGAAATTGGAGAACTGAGTTCAAAATTCAACCAAGATTGTTACATCCACTTAAGTGCAAACACCTTAGGAAAGGTTATCTTCTCTTTACACCCCCCATCTATGGGTTAAGTAGAAGACTAGGCTACGGAAGGACAATTCTGGATTTAAAACCATGTGTGACACTGGGACCAAATCATGGGTTGCCATTTAGCAAGGCATAGCACCTGGAAGCCACTCCTGCCAGTGTTGCAATTAAGACATTGGCAGCAGGATGTTGGATGTTGTCAGTGTTAGATCTAACAGACCAGAATTGTGGTACTGAATTGAATTGGTGTCATGGAAAAAATCAATAGATAAGACCTGCAGCCCCCATGATGACACATGGTTGGGGAGGATGGGGTGTTCCAACAGATGATCAATTCTTCCATAATTAATACTTTTATTATCTTTTCTATGAATATTTCTAAATTTTAAAATTAAATAAAATTTGATGTATTTTCAAAGAAGTGTCTGAGGTTTAACTTCTGGCACAAGGCAAAACAGGAGAAATTAAAGGAATAAGATTGTGCTAATCTTTCAGTTGTGAAGAGTCTGGCTTGAAAATTAGCCCTCAAAATTCCAGGCCTCTACCTGAACTGAAACACTGACATCTGGCACCAGCAACTAGTCAGATATGGTATAATGTTTAGTAAGCTTGTCTCATTAGATTGATTAAGACTGAAAAGTGAGTTTGATCCTCACTGGGTGCCTCATACTTTCTACTTTGTGCCACAACTAAGCTATGCTTAGAAAATAACCGTTGAACTGTCTACTATTTGGGAACAATAATGAAGTCATAATCATAATGGAAAATGTGACACTGAAATCCAGACACATTGAAATAGCAAAAGATGCCTTCCAAAAGCTGAACAAAGTATTAAAAAACAGGAAAAATTTGTTAGAAACAAAGAAAAGTGTTGAATTGCTATGCAATATTAGTCTTCCTATATGGCAGTGAATGTTGAACAATTTCCTCAGATGAAGAAAAGACTTGAGGCAACAGAGATGTGGTTCTACAGAAGGATAATAAGAACACCCTGGGCAAAGCATGTGAGTAACAAGGAAGTCTTAAGGAAAATGGAAACAGAAAGGACATTTGTACTTAGTATCAGTATCAGAAAAACAATTGAAATTTCTGGTTCACATAAGGAAAGAGGGTTTGGAGAATTTGACACTCACAGAACCTATTGAAAGCTAGAGAGAAACATCAAATAACCTACCTAATGAGCTTGTGTAAATGGATGGCAGAGCAGAGATGGTGAGAGATAGTAAAAAGACAAACCTTGCTAAGAGCTATAAAGGATAAGAAGTTGTGGAGAGCTATGATCGTCTAGGTTCTGAATAGACATGGCATATAAAAAGGATTGTCATATTAAAAAAAAAAAATCTTACCCATTACAATTTTAAAAAGCATGTTGACAGAAACTGATAATTACTTGACCCATATAGATAGCCATGTGCCAGAAAATCCTTTCTATGTAGTCATACAGGCATAGTTTCTTTCTTCTCACTTGTCTCCCTTAAAAAGATAAAAAGACATTTGAATTGAAAAATTAAAGTTTCTTCTACTAAAAAGCATTTTAGTGAGTTGTCATCATGAGTCACGCCACAATCCAGAGTGCTTCAGTTCCCCTTCTCTTCAGCATTTATAACAAGTGGCCCTTAACCTTGTCTCCCGACCCCACGTCAGCAACAGGCACAGCACCTGCTGCTCCCTACCCCTTCTCATACATTAAGTACTTTTATCCTTTTTTCTTTTTCCTATTAAGAACTGTTTTTTTTTTTTTTCTTCCTCATAACAACTACAAATCTTGAAAAATATTCAAGTAATTTTTCTTTTTTTTCTTCAATTTTTTGCTACTCTTTCTTCAACTTTATCCAGAATCTTCTTTTATCAGAATAATACACTCGTAAACCCCAGCCCCCCACCCCAACCGATGGTGTTTGAAAAGTTTGCTAATTCTTGTTTTTCTTCTTTCTATCGTTTCCCTTTACTTTCTTTCTTTCTACCTATTGTTCCTTCTTTCTCCCTATCAAGCTGTTTTTTTTTTTTTTGTGGAGGGGATCCCCCAACCCTAAGTGACTGTTAAACGATGACATCACCTGTCTTTATTTTTATCTTTTCAAAACTTGTCATCCTCATCAATGCTTTTGGCTGGGCTGGGCAGGTAGAGGAAGTGAAACTTGATGGGTAAGGGATGAGGATGATTACTGTTTCTTAAAAGTTTCTTTACATTTTAATTCATTTTTAACCTTGATATGTTTGCTTATAATTTTTAGTGACAGCAGAGAGAAGAAAAGATGTATTTTTTGTCCATTTATTGTATGGAGCAGTATTGAGAGGGGGTGCTTCCTATTTCCTTATTCTTTCAAATGATTTTCCAGTTTTGCTTTTTTATTTGTACTGTGTAATTTCTACCCCATGTGTTGTCACGAAAAAAATTAAATATTTTCCTATCTCCAGATTCTTTCTTTAAATAACATGTTGATCCATTGGAATCCATTGTTTGTTTTTTGTCATCTATACATTTTATCTCTGTGGAAATCTTAAAATTTGATTAATGATTTGAATTATTTAAAAGTTTATTTGTACTTCTTTAGGGAAATTCTTATGTTATTTAAAATGCAAAATTATTGGTTAGTCATAAAATTTTCAGGATAAATCAATTGTAGCAATCCAACTATTTGCTACATTTTAATGACTAAAGTGAATTAATGAATAAAGTATTTGAGACTAAGTTTGGCATTATGTCCTTATTCAAAACAACAAGGAAATAAGAAAGGAACAATAAGTAGAAGGAAAGGAAGAAAAAATGGAGGAATATAAGTAAAGGAAAATGATAGAAAAAAAAAATCTCGAACACTGCAATAAGCATAAATTTACCATTTTAACCCCTTTGTTCCAAGAAAATATCTTTCAGCATTGCCAGTTGTTAATTTCTGTAAATATCAGTTTGTTATATAACATGTTGTGACATTTTTATCTTACTCTGATAAACCTTTTGATTCAAAACCTATCACATGAGTAATGTCTATTAGTTTCCATGAACTTGTTAAGATTTTAAAAAAGTAGAAGAAAAATTATTAGTGCAAGAGTTGGATTGAAAGGGTTAATTCTTTGAATCCTTTTTCTTAAAGAAGTGGTAGAAACCAAAATTGTCTATAAAAGATTATGGTAAGCCAATTCTGTTCAATCATTGTATAAACCAACTCTTTGGTATTCAGTTTAAATCATCTGATATTTCTAGTTTGTTTAGTTCTAGAACTGATGTCCTTTTTTCACATGATGCAATCAAAAATATTAGCAAAGTCTTTTGGTGCAATTGTTAGATTTGAAAGATCAAAATTCAGGGTTCGGGTAAAATTTAAATCTTAACTTTTATCACAGTCACATGTCCTGTAACCCATTAGGGTTGTAGGGGAACTATGTGTACTGCAGCCATAGCAGTGGTGGTGTGTCTTGGGCAAGATAACCTGACAGAGCTCAACCCTCTGCAGGCTGGTTCAAATTCAGTTTTCTTTCTGCTAAACTGGTTGAGAACCAAGACTATAGGGCCCAGTTAGTCTATTTACCTATAGCTGACAGTGGGGGAGGATGGATTCATACCAAGGGTATTTGCACATAAGTGAATGTAACAAACTTGACCGGAATTTGAACCCAGCTCTCTAATTTTCAATTCTGAACTGCTATTCATTATGCCACCTGCACATACACTTTTAACTTTTATAGTAAAACGCCAAGTTTGAAATTGATTTCTCATGTCAAATACTTCAAAGAATTTTTTTCCTTTGTAGCTAAAAATAAGATAAAAATCATGGCCCTCTTTTTTTTTTTTTTTTTTTTTTTTTTTTTTATGAAGAGAGAAAAGTGATGTGGCTTTGTCAAGTCTCATAAAAAAAAAAAAAAAAAAAAAAACCTTTGCGGGTTTTATGAAATGAGGTGGCAGGGCTACATAATACTGAGGTGTGCCAAAAGGAGGATAAAACAGGATAACTGATGAAGATTAAAAATAAAATACCATTCAGAGGGCCTGAATCTAAGAGTGCTGACTATAATTTGCCACACTTCTGACAAAACATTAAAAAATTCTTTTACAATTTCGGTTAGTGGCTGTATTTTTCATCTCATCCCAAAGAGTTAAAAAATGATGATCGGGAATTGACCCTGTTATTTCTCAGTCTTATTAATGGGATTGGAAGAATTAGTATGAAGACAAAGCTATCAAGAATGAAGTCCACATGGCCTTGTCATTTAAATTTTTAGACATGGCGAAATGTAACTGTTCAGCTGTCAGTGTCCATCTAGAGTTGAATAATTTTAATTAGCACTCTGCTATTAGAAACACAAAAAAAACGTATTGCATATTAAATAAGCCTATTATTAGCCTCTTCAAAAAAGAAATTCCCATTTGAGGACAGTGAAATAATTGAATTACAAAATATGTTTATTTCCAGTGTCTGATTCTTGCAATTAATTACCATCATGAGTCAGGAAGAACTTGTTGTTCTTGCTCACAAACAATGACTTGTTCTCTCTTTAAATGAGATAAAAAAAAAATGGCTAATTGCTTAACAACATAGCTGAACTTGTTTCATCCTTTATCTAAAAAGCATATGCTGACCTGGGTGACTGTGTTTGTCTTCAGTATTTTCATGCTGAAGTTTAAACCTGCATTTAGTTCTTGAAATGAAAATAAGGACACTGATGCCCGAAAGATATCTAGATTCATAAGGAGTTATACTTGGTTGTTGCTTTCAAAATAATCCCATACAATTCCAGAAAAAAAAAAAAAAAAAATTTTTTTAAAAACGATATGAACTTTGCTATACAATGATTTTTTTTTTTTTTTTTTTTTTTTTTCTGGCTTGCATCTTTGTTTTTATTTTAATGTTGCAGCCATTGTACCCTCAAAACACCTCCAGATAGCTGTTGTCCTTTCTGTAACTCTCTCTCTAATCTTCTTCTGTGTCATTTGGCCCTTGTCTGGGAAGTATTTCTACAGACAACAAAAAATGTGGCACAGAAATCTGAAGGTGCATAGGAATAGTGAAAG
>OZ010584.1:86694584-86817084 GCA_963932145.1 Acanthosepion lycidas
TCCCCTGATCTACAGTATTATGTATAAACCAAGAATACCTGATGAAAGCAATATTGCCTACCATAAAACGGCACAGTGGCTATAGCCATGGCTCCTTAATGATCAAGACCAGAGGTACCTGGCTAGAATTGTTTACAGTAACTGATGAGTGATATTGGCTCAAGTCACATCCACATTCACTACAGGTGGTTTATAGACATATATATTCAGTAGGTCAATCCATGAAATATTGGAGCAGAAGACTGACCAGGGTGTCCCTGTGGACACTACTATACCAAACACTGCACATCACCTGGCCTCAAGGACATTGAGGGACTGGTAATGTGACATGGTTCAATTAGTCATAGTTCCAGTTGTTTTAGGTCGATGGTATCAATTTACAGAAACCTTAAACAAAGCTTTTGGTGAATTGAAGCAAGTGTGGAATGCACCCAAGATAAACAAAAGCACAAAGATTGCTCTTTATGAAACCTTGGTTATCCTCCTATTATATGGTGGCAAAACCTGGAAAAAGCTTACTGACTTATTTCATAACAACTTAAGATTTGGTAATTCCCTTCCTATATGATTGAGATGCTTTGAAAATGAATCTGAGCTTATTGACCTTTTCATAACAACTTAAGAGGAGTCCTTGAGATTAGATGGCAAGATCATGTGAAGACAACTTCTGTAGAAAACCTTAGTGAAAGTTTATTGGCCACACATTTTAAGGCAAGACCCAAGCAATGACTGTAATGTGGCACTGACCTGCCTCTGCTCCCCATCCCTGCAGGAAAAAGGAGAAAACCAAGAACAACATGGCAAATGACTATAGAGACGGAAAACAACGGGCTGTCAATTTTGAGGTGATGCATGAGTGGCAGCTATGGGCAGAGCAGAGTGGAAATATTCTGTGAAGGCAGCTTTATATCCGATGAGGCACCAAGTAGATGAATTTTATCACTCTCAAGAGTTTACAGTTTTTAAAATCCAGTTCGATTTTATCACTAAAAAGAAATATAATCATCGAAAATTTTTTTAACTCTTGTCAAAATTTAATATTTTGCTATTATGGTTCTCCAAGCTATTTTCTCTTTGTATTTCATTAAAATTCCTTCACATGTTTCAAATTGTTTGTCTGGTATATATATCCAAATGATGTAACAGATTTATCTAAATAAAAAAATTCAGATCACTATAATTTGTATAAGAAGATTTTTCTTTCATTTCCATTCAAAGATAGGCCCCATCCCAGTTGTCTAACTGTGCCCACCCAGCAACATTTCTTTTCTCTTTTTTAAACTGTTGTTTGACACTTCTGTTAGCTTCTTTTTGTTCTGCTTTTATCAGAACCTTTTGATGTTTTACTCTTCATACCTGCCTCCAGCACCCCCCCATTCTGCTGCCACAAAACATTTTGCATTCCTCATTAACCTTCAACTGAATCAAACCATTTTATGTCTTTGATAATCTAAGGTTGAGTGAACACCAAAAGAATGTTTCACTGTTTTTGCTCTCCCTTTTGTTTCCTCTTTTTGCTCTCTTCCCCCTTTTTGCTCTCTCTCCCTTTTCTCTCTCTCCCTTTTTGCTTTTTTTCTTTCTCACATTTTTACAATTTTCTTTTCCTATCCTTTGTTTGTTTTTTCTACTTTTTTCTCCTTTGTATGTTACCTTCCAGCCAACAAGTAGACACTTTTTTGCTATTATCTGATCAAGAAAAATGATCAACTGTCTGGAATATTGTATTCCACATCCAAGGAAGCCAAGCATCACTGACAATTTTTACACTTGGCTTTTTCAAATGATAACAAAAGTTATAAAGCTATTAGGTTGGTGCAAAAACAATGTCGTTTTCTCACATATGTTACTAGTTTATTTATTAATATAAGTTCTATCTTTGTTAATAACCTGTTTTTAATGAGACACAAGTTCTGTAATACAATTTTTGTAAAAGCCTTTTTGTTTGGAGGGAAAAAAAATATAGAGGGAAAAGTTTTATTTTACCATGTTATATATCATCCATTCAAGAATTTTGTCAGTTGTTTTTAGAACTAGTCCATCAGGATGGTCCTGTAAACTCTGGACAAGTTCTTCAATCTTTTCAGATGTGATTTTTTGCTGTATGTGGTCTATGTATTATTGTGCTTTTTGTGATTGATCAAATTGAACCTCTTTTTCTGTCAAAGCAATGCTTAAAAGCTCTAACTACTAATGACTGATATCTGCTGTAATCATAACATTGACTGATAGCAACACAAGGTCGACCATGTCAGTGCAATTATACTAAACACTTCCAGAAACTTTCCTTAGATGGAGGTCTATTTTACTTTAAGTAAATCCCCTGCATCATTTCTTATAAAAATTGCATTTTTTCATCACCAATCATTAATCTATTGAGAAATACCAAAATGCATTCATGCTCGTACATATAAGTGCTGCTGCCCACATGTGATTTATGGATGGCATCTCTCAATTTGTGCTTAACTCATTATTTACATGAGGGCTAATGTTCTTATCTTTGTTATTATCACAATATTTTAACACTTGTACCCTTCAGCCTTCAAGTGCTTGTCAATCCAGGTAACTTTTAGGGAATTTTGAAATGAAATTTAATCAACAGAGTAAGACTGTTCTTGTTCCCACCGAGTCCAAGTTTGCACTACTACCTGGCTTCATGGTTTGGTTGGTTGATTTTGTTTAGCAGAATATCAACCTCTATATGTTATTTAATGCTGAAATCTGAATATTTTGAACACAATTTTATGACTTTAACTAAATATATTTTGAATGTAATTGTATGTTTTCAGCTACAGATAAAATGTATTGTTAGTCATGTGGCTATAATATGTATTGTTGGTAATTCTACTATAAAATTTATTGCTGGATATTTTGCTTTAAAGATGTATTTTTGGTAATTTTGCTATAAATATGTATGGCTGGTAAGTTCCTTATACAAAAATGCATTGCTGGTATTTTTATCAGAAAATGCACTTTCATAATATTTTGTTTTTGTTTAGGGTTTGCTATTTGCCCATAGCTGAGATCCTAACAGGTGCTACATCCTCAGATCAGGATAGACCTTGGAACAACAGTAATTAAGAGGTGGTTCTACATGCCTCAAAACCTCCACTCTCCTGATCCGAGGCCTTGCTGCTGGATGTAGTTTATCATCATACCCAGGATAAACCTGGCTCAGGGATTTAACATACAATTACTATGCCATCAAATTCATGAACCAATACATTAATCCACTATGCTATACTCTGGTGATAAGTGCTCATTCCAGAAATTCAAATAGAAATGGTGGACCCATTTACCTAGTTTAGACACCTTTCCAAGTTTTTGCAGATGATACTCAACTGTTGAATTTATTTTTAGCTAATTTTTCCACTGGAATAATCCTATTTCTATCACTTGGACAAATGTAGATCATTATTCAATCACCAAAACCACCAGTTCACGTCACATCACTTAAGCTAAAGCCACTTTTTCTAAACCTTTCAAACTAATGGTCTGGTGCTTCTGTTATGTATCTTGAGATTCTTAATAAAATCCAAAGAATCATCATCAATGTTATTAGTCCTGATCTGGCATCTCGGCTTCAGTCACTTTCCCAACATCATAAAGCGGCTTCTCCATGTGAGTTTTCTATAAACACTTTCATAATAATTGTTCTCTATGGCAGGGGGTTTTCAAACTTTTTGACTTGTGGACCCCTTTATATTTCAGGCTTTACCTTAGGGACCCCCTTATAAATGCTTATGAAATTTATACATAAATATTTGCTGAATATAACACATAATTTTGCATTAATGCAATAAAAGCTGGTTTAAACCTTACTTTAGACATAAGTGTTCAAATAAATTAATGCTGCATGTTGCTGCAAAATGTAACAAAATTAAATTTTGTTATATTAAAATATTAATTTTACATGTAAATGAAAACAGTAATAGTATTTAACAAATAGTTTTATTGTCAATTACACACCGAGGATTTTTTAATACACACTTAGTAAGAAGGATGTGCTTACTTGGCTTTGCACAAACTTTCAATTCTTGGCCATATTACTGATAAACATACACGTAAGTCACTTTCTGGAGCAAGTCTGGATTTGTATTTGTTTTTCAGATTATCTTGTCCTTGTGGACCCCCTGTGGTCCGTGGGCCACAGTTTGAAAACCCTTGCTCTATGGTACCTAGACTTGATGAATTTAAGCATAGTACTAGATTGGCAGCAAGGTCTTATCTTTTTATAATTGAAATGGTTAGATGTAAATGTAAGTTCTATGCTAAATGTTTCTTTTATCACACTTCTTGCTTGTGGAATTCTCTTTCAGCTTCTTACTTTCCAGTCAAGTTTGATCTTCAAAAATTTAAATGCAATGTCAATTGTTATCTTGTCTTAATTCTTGTTCTTTTAATGTTCTCTATTTTCAGTGATTTTTTTCTCTTATGCTCAGTAACCCCTTGTGTCTTAGTGGCTTTATTGTCTTGCTTGGGAGGAAATGACTTTTAAAAATAAATGTTATCCATTATTTATTTGTTATAACATACATTGTCTAATGTTAGGCTGTCTTGAAGTATTGCTGTAAAATGAGTGAATGGTGAGTAAATTAAAAAAGATCCCCAGAGATTGCAAAATTTTAAAGTTCCATTCATGTCACATTAAAGTTATGCATCCATCTCTACTCTCTCCAGCTATGGGTTAAATAGCAGGGCCAACTAAGCTCTTCACTTTTGAGGTAGCAACCAGTGTCAGAAAAAAAAAATCTGGATTCAAAAATCATCCGGAAGAGGCACAAGTTCCAACAGACTATCTTGCCCTAGGTATGTCATGGTTGCTATGGGTGCAGTATATGCTCCTACAACTCTAATAAACATGTTACTGGTTTTAGCAAATTTCTCTTTGACAATCGATGATGGAACTAATGAGAAAACAATTAGACTATGGCTAATTATTAATATTTTGATTTCTACATTTTTCATCTTAATTTTAAGTGCTTTTTCTTATCACAACACCCACATTATCATTCCATAAGCTACATAGATCAGAAATAAAGGCTGAGCCTTCAACAAGACTTGACCTAGCATCTTCGCATCAGTCATTTTCCATCATTATAATGTAGCTTTCCTGTCCTTTTTTCTATAAATATTTTCATGGTAATTATTCTGATGAGCTTTCTTCTTTTCATACCTCAGCTTATAAATTTAATTGCAGTACTAGATTGTCAGATATGCCTCATCATTTTACAGTTGAAATTATTAGATGTAACCATAAGTTCCATGTTATCAGTTTCTTTTCTCGTACTTTTCGCTTGTGAAACACTTTCCCAATTTCCTGCTTTCTAACTTTAATCTTCAAAAATTTAAATGCAGTGTCAGTCAACATCATCTTTTTTTTTAAAAAATATTTTCTTTTATTGTCCTATCCCCTTAATGATTTTTTTCATATTCTGTAACACACCATAACTCCTTGTATCTTAGTGGCTTTATCATCATCTTTTGGCCGAGGGGATGATTAAAAGAAAAACACATCTTTGGTAATTTCTGTTTCAAAGAATCTTTCCAATAAGCACTATGAATGGTTCATTTAGTTTTCAACATTATTGGCTTTTGTAATCTCTCAGAGCATTACATGTCTTCAAGCTCAAAGAGAATTAAGTCTTTGATTTCTACATTTTTCATCTTAATTTCAAGTGCTTTTTACCACAACATCCACATCATCGTTCCATAAGCAACATAGATCAGAAATAAAGGTTGAGCCTTCAACAAGACTTGACTCGGACTAAAATACATAGTAAATAACAATACTTCATCTAAGACCTTTTAATAATGTTACAAGTAGTGCATGAAATCAATTTTTTTTTCTCATGAGAATATTTCTTCATGAATTTTTTTAAATGGTATGTGTTTGTTTTTATGTATGGAGATCGTTTTGTTGAACAAGACTGACAAGGTAGTTTTTTTATTATATTTTCTTTCAAGTGTTTTCTTTTCTGGGCTTAATGAGGGTAAAAATTGCTCAAAAGTTTGATTCTGAGTGCTTTTAGCTAAACTATTAGCTATTATCAAGGATTTTTGTTTTTTGTTACACACCATTTATTATAGTAACATAAGTGCTATTGTAGACGGTATAAAAGTGGCTGAAAGTCGACATGGTTGTAATTTCTGAATACTCTGTTGAACAAACTAAAAATATCAAATTAGCTATAAAAAATTAAAAACCACTAACCTTATTAGAAATGACATCTCACTGTTGAAATCAAAACTATATCAAACTAACATAATTGATGAATTTAGATCACCCAGAGGGAACCAAGTTCCTGATGGAAATAAACCCATAAATAATTATGTTGGATGCACTTTCAAGACAAGTGAGGCAAACAAACAACGCCCATGTGCAAAATTAAAAATATAAAATGGCGACAATTTACCCATCGTACAATATGTTTGCATGCATGCATGCGTGTGTGTGTATATTATGAAATGGACTAAGTCCAGCAATTATTTTAATATATTTCCTGTTTATACATTATTTTTATAGATACAAATATTTAAGTAAATGCTCTGTTTATAATGAACAGTATTAATAACATATACCAGCCTGAATGTCTGAGAAATTTCATAGAAAAGCCTCTATCCTACATGTAACCCTCATATAACCTGATTTGCTATACCATTAAGCTACAGACGAAGCATCTAGTTAGCAAGGTCAAATTACTGCTTTTAAACTACAAATTTCCCCTGATTTCTCTCGAACACTCATATATATGTTATATATAATCCAGCAGTAGAAAACAATAGGATAAAGAAAAATCGATAACAAAATCCTAATCACTTAAAAAAGAAACAAAAAAAAATAATAATCAGCTTAGATGAAACGGCATAATGTGTCAACATTGGGAATTTTGGGAAAAACTGACCTTTTACTTTTGACACCATGACAAACAAAATGAATGACATGACATTGACACTTTAATAATTAGTTTATGTATGTGCACTGAAATCATGTGTAAAGAGTAATTGATTGTGTACATCAATATTTCTGTATTTGTTAAGTGGGTAAAGTGTCCCAATCATAGTCATTGATTTCTCTAATCAGTTGATGTTTAATGGCATTAATCTTTTTTCTTTTTTTTTTTTTTCCTCTTAATTTGTCTGTACTCTAGAATCATTATATTAGACAGTCCTGAATTCACTGTTCAACTTGGATGTTTTTCGTCTGCATTTATCACAAATGAATTCTAAAATTTAGCTTAGGCTCCCTCTCCAATATTTGTTTAAAGAATAAATGACTTCATTGCTGACTGAATTTCACAATTTTTATCTTTACAATAATCAGTCTTTATAACTTCATTCAAGAATGCATTGTAACTCCAACAGTTTTATTTCAAAAGAGGAAGTAGGTAATTGTGTCAGCATTCTGAAAGGAGGTGGTGGAGTGTTATAATTTCATCTATTGTACTAAAAAAATATTCAACTCACTTCAATTGTACCCAACCATTTGTAAACAGTATATTAGGTACAAATTATAAAATAACTTATGATTAATACTTGGAATCTTCTCTTTGTGTGAACAACATCAGGTGTTTTAAGATAAACATCTGGTATTATCTACTGACATGATACCAGGTTTTTTTTTTTTTTTGTTTTTTTTTTTTTTTTATAATAATTGATTTCTGTGGAAAATCTTTAATATATCAGTCCTGACCTAGCATCTTGGCTTGAGTCACTTTCTCATCACTATAACATTGTTTCTCTATGCCTTTTCTATAAATATTTTTGTGGCAATTATTCTGATGAGCTTTCCCCTTTGGTACCTCAACTTAATGAATTTAAGCATAATACTAGATTGGCAGTTGGGTCTCATCTTTTACTGTATAAATGGCTAAATATAACTGCAAGTTCTATTCTAATAGTTTCTTCTTGCACTTTCTCCTTCTAGAACTCCCTTCTGGCTTCTTGCTTTCCTGTCAGTCACCATTTTCTGTCATTTTTAAACATGTTCTTTTATTGTCCCATCTCCTCACTACAATTTCTTCATTTTTTTTTTCATGCTCAGTAACCCCTTGTGCCTTATCACTTTGTTTGTTGGTGAAATGATTAAAATATATATATATATATATATATATAATTTTAATTTTTTAAACTTTTTTGTGAAATGATTAAAATATATATATACACACACAATTTTAATTTTTGAAACTTTTTTTTTTTTTGCTTGTGTCAAATGTGAAGATTTTACTGAAAAAACTCAAATTATTCTAAATATATAATATAAATTAATTTAAAAACTAATCTGCAAAAAACAAAAAATGTTAACATCACTGACTCACTTTCATCAAGTTATTTTTATCTATTAAGAATTGTGACTTCAATGATCTCTATATAGATCATTAATTTCATCTTCGGTTTTTTATATCTTCCAAAGAATTAAAATTTTTACCATTTAGATTATTTTGCAAGGACCTGAATAAATTAAAATTTGAAGGAGCAATCATTGGTGAATATGGAGTAACACACCCTAGCCAAGCTGTTACAATTTTTGACAGGTCACCAAAAAATGTGAGGTCTGGCACTATTCTGATGGAAAACAACACCTTTTCTGTTCACCAATTCTGGTCATTTTTCTTGAATTGCCTTTAATTTGTCCAGTTGCAAGCAATAGTTTTCAGAATCAATTGACTGGTTACTTGGCAGAAGCTCATAGTACAGGATTCCTTTCCAATCCCACCAGATGCACAGCATGATTTTCTTAGAATGAAGACTTGCTTTTGAGGTAGCTAAAGTTGGCTCATGTTGCTTACCCCAGGATTTTTTTTTGCTAAACAGTGTTGTAAATGATCCATTTGTCATCACTCATCACAATTTACTTAAAAAAGGGTGCATTTGTACAGCAAATCACAAATGAAATGCAATCCAAAAGATTCTTTTCATTCAGATCATGTAGTACACCCAAACAAAAGTGGAGCAACTTGAGTATTCAAGCTTTGCTAAGTGCTCATGGATGGTGAATTTTGTTAAATTTAGTGTTTCTATCAATTATCAATGCAGGTTATTATCAATCACTGTCTTGATTTGGTCATCATCTGTAGTGTAGGAGTGCTTGAGTGTTCTTCATCAATAAGGCTCTTAGTGAACAACTTCTGTACAGTTCTATCAGCTAAAGCACCTTCACTGTACACATATCTTTTTTGTTGCTTGCCTTTACAGCATCAAGTGTCTAAAATGCACCTTATAATCTTCCATTTTCATAGAGATGCAAAATTGACATGATTCAATTTGAAACTTTCTTTCTCAATAGATAGTTTTAAGTGTGTTCTAATCAGAAATATAAGAATATTAAATATGTCAATAAATTTGACATGTTCTAATGTGATGGAACATGAATGGCTAAAAATTGGCATGAACTTCCCAGATAACTAATATATATATATATATATATATATATATATTAGGTTAGTGCAAAAATAATGACGTAATAATGTTGTTTTTTGATGTTAAAAAATACGTCAAAAAATGACATTATTACGTCATTATTTTTGCACCAAACTATTATATATATTATATATATTATTTATTATTTATATATATATATATATATATATAATATTTATATATATATATATATATATATATATATATAATATATACAATTACTGACAATTAATATATTTCTGTTTAGAGTTTATCTTTATAGATACAATTTATTTCAGTAAATACTCTGTTTTTTTAATTAAACATTATTAATTACATTTACCAGCCTGAATGTTAGAAATTTCATAGAAAATATGCATTCTCTGAAACAAATCAAACATGTATTCCTATACAGAAACTGTCATTTGATCTGACATGCTATACTATTTAGCTACAGAGAGGTCTCTGGTTAGCAATGTCCAAATTACTTTTTTTGGACAGTCTTTGACGATTTTTCTTAATCCGTCATATCTGCTCATGACATGTATCTTAATGTAAGCAATGACAGCATATAATGAAATGGATTAAGTCAGACAATGATTTAATATATTTGAAAAACACTATACTGACTTTTAAACTAGTACATACATACATATATATATATATATATATATATATATATATACACACACACACACAAACTATTGCTACTGAACTCTCCCATTTTATGATGTATTATGCCATAGCATCTCAAAAGCACCAAATATAGAAAGCTGGTGAACATAGTGCAATATGGTCTCCAAACAGTCCTTCCTCAGGTTGTGAATTCAGAGTTGTCCTTCCTCTAGTCTGGTTACCTGTCAAGGCTACAGAGCACAGTGTGTATTTGACTTAACTGGATTTATACTTTTTCCCAAGAGTAAAAGGTATGTGCACACCAGTGAATATAACAAACTCCACTGTGATTAAAACTAAGCTTCCCAAATTCTCAATATGAACTGTGATTAGTCACACCATCATGCATCCATATAGAAATCATTCATTTACCAGAAATGGACTTCATAAAATGTTTTTTTTTAATTTCACTCAACATTGGTTTTCATAAAATTTAAGTGTTTATATTTAATCTCAAAGCTCTGTTTAAAATACATTGTATTCTCCAATAATTATCATGACTGTGTACAACAGAGCATTTTTAACCCTTTGACCTTCATATCAACACTTCTTGTCCTGTAAACAAATTAGATCTGTTATGATTACTGTGACAAGCACAAGAAACATTTTTTGTTGGTCTCCTCAATTTGAAAACTTCATAAAAATCCAGTCGAAACTTTGCCCCAGGTGCAGACATCTTTGCTTAAAGCTATCCCATCATGCCATTAAAAGAAAGGTTGTATATGGTTGTTATACTAAGCCTTTTATTATTCGTATCCAGTCTTATTGTGTATCATAAAATGGTGCTCAGTCTGAAATATCAGATTTATGACATCAAAGGATTAAATTGCCATCAATTATGGTCATAAAAGTTAGCCTTGAAATATTCAGAATTCAAGTGGAGGTTTTTTATCTACCAAATAAAGTCAACTGCTTTTATTTGAATGGTAAAGAATATCAATCAATCAATGACACACAGACACACACACTGTGCACTACTTTCTATAAACAAGCTTATGTTTGGTAAACATATATAACTGTTGATAATAAAATAATGAAAATTCATTACAACACATGTTCTTTCTCTTCCATTTCAATATACCAATTATTTATCTTAGTCATAATACTAATTTGTAAGCACAACCAAATCTAAAATCAATAGGGTTATTAAGATCAATTGGTTATGCTGTTGAGAATGTATATTATTTATTTTTATTAGTGTTTTTCTATAATATTTATAAGTTTAAATCACTTTACAAAATATTTGTGATGGCCGGTTGGAGATCTGGTAAATGGCACATGGCAAGTTTTAGGCAATCTTTTCATTCTGTAAAAGAAAATAAAAAGTGTTTATATTTTATACTTAGCAGCTGGGTAAGACTTTGGTTTAGGTGTGATCATGTTCCCCAACCCCACCACATCTCACTTCAAGCATAAAATGACTTTTTCTCAGAAAATTGCAGTGTAACTTTTAACTCTGGCAAAACACAATCTGAGAAGTAATAGGAAATTTCAAACCAAAGAATTCCAAGAGAAGAAAATAAAAACAGGAGTAAGAATGACCAAAGCCTGATAGGCCAAATCTGGAACAACTTTGAAAACCAGGACTATAATCTTAAGCCAACTGAGAGACCATTAGTGGAATGAAGTTTATTTTGACTTTTTATTCATTTATGTCCACAGCATTCCTGTTGACAATTCTTGTTCTTCAATTTTCCTTGTGTATAGACTGGGATCTTACACAAGATTTTAGAGTGTCAGTTCATAAATCTATGTTTGCTAATCTGAGTATTTTAAACTACTTATTACAACATTATTTTTAGTACGTACACATGTTTATTATTATTAAACAGTAAAATTAATAAAAACCAGCCTAGATGGAGAAGTTTTTTTTTTCTTTTAATCATTTCACCCCAAGCAAGGAAATAAAGCCACTAGAATGCAAGAGGTTACTGAGTGATAGAGAATATAAGAAAAAGTACTATTAAGGAGAGAGGACAATAAAAGAACAAGACTTACGAATACAGAGAATAACAGTTGATATTGCATTTGAATCTTTGAAGATCAAACTTGATTGGAAAGCAAGAAGCTGGAAGAGAGTTCCACAAGCAAGATGTGCAGTAAATGAAACTGTTAGAACTTATGGTTACTTCTAGCCATTTCAACTGTAAAATGAAACCTTGCTGGCAATCTAGTACTGTGCTTAACGTCCAGGTACCATAGCAAATAGTTCATCAGAAAAATTACCATGAAAGTATTTATATAAAATTACTAAAATCTATTATTTTTTTCTTACTAAAGAAAAAAAAAATCTTAGTGTCTTCAATATAAAATATTCAACATTAGAAAATAATTTTATAAGTTGTGTATTTGATCTGGATAAACAGATGTCAGTGAAACATACTGAAC
This sequence comes from Acanthosepion lycidas, assembly GCA_963932145.1. Classification (NCBI taxonomy): domain Eukaryota; kingdom Metazoa; phylum Mollusca; class Cephalopoda; order Sepiida; family Sepiidae; genus Acanthosepion; species Acanthosepion lycidas. The sequence continues at coordinate 86,707,044 of OZ010584.1, forward strand.
TGACCCAGACTAAGGTTGATAAACAAATTGACCATCTGCAGGTGTTTTCTGGTCAAATTGGACGAATTAAAACCAAAAGAAGCTTGTTAATAAACCAAACCAAACTTACACTTTTATATGATATTTTTTATTTACTTAACATCTTTGGTCAGAAACCTTTTTAACTATCCTCATAATTAGACAACTTTAACCGTTGTATTTTTATCAATAAATTCTACTATGAAATAGAAGATATATTTAGGCAGCATATCTTCATTCAAACATGTCTCATTGAATAACATAGACATATTGTATCTACTTATTCTTACACTGATCCTTTCCAGTTGTTTAATCACTTTCTTGATGTTGAGATGAAATTCAAGGAAGGAGCTGTAGTTTTTTTAACCCAAGTACTTTCGATCTTCAGGGGTAAATTACAAAGATTCTATTGTAACTGCGATAAAATCTGCATTCTGTTATTGTCATACTTGGGTTAAAAAAAGCTACGGTGCCTTCCCTGATGAATTGCATCTCAACTTCAAGAAACTGATTAGACAACTGACAAGAATCAGTATGCAAATAAGTAGACACAATGTCTATATTATTCAATGAAATATGTATATCTATTTCTTGTGCCAAAGTTCAGTTTGACTATTCACTGTGACTGATCTTCCACATACTATCTTGGATCCTACCTTGCTACTAAATCCTCTGCTATCCATACCCCAAATCCACTCATGCACTCATCTTTCCCTGAAAGGGAGCATTGTTATCCCTTGGAATGAATAGCAAAGGACTATTTTATTTTTTATCTTTTACTCCGGTGTTTACAAGTGTATTGACCAGTTAACTTGACAAAGAAAGACATTGTTTATTGTCACTGAATAATATATGTTACAGATAGAGAAACCGATATATGATATCAATAGTAAAATGATTGGCCTTAAAGCTGGCATGTTTAACTTCATTCTGAATCATACTACAACCCTTGATTTCTAATACTAAATAATTCTGGCATTAAATAAGAGTTAATATGCTGATAAACCAGACAAACGATATACTTTGTGGGATTAGATTATATACAATCTTTTGTGATCAAATTATATCATATTTTTTAATTATGATGAATTTGCATTTTTATGTTTATAAAAAAGCATGAGTGTATGAATGAACAGTTTCTTTTTGTTGTTGTTGTTGTTTGTTTTTTTTTGTTTTTTTGACAAAACATCTTAGTTTCAATTACAATTTGACATTTGTATCATATTGCTAATATTTGAGGGTTAGTTCCTACATTTTGTCTGCAGTTCTGAACTGATGGCTTGGATCTATTTGATGATTTTGTTATTTTGATCAATATATTTCTTAACAAAAAAAATGGTGGTGGTTTGATCAGTGTGGATCTGAGATTGGAGGAAGTTTAAAATTATTGGATGCACCAGAATTCTAAGAAAGACTTGAGAGGCTATCACCTAAGAAAGTAGTGATTGAGACATGTTGAGATACAGAAAACAAAGGTGAAAATGCTAGTCCTGAATAATCTATTGAATAAGCTACATATTTTGTAGATAAATACTTGTACAAAAATGCACAAGAGTAAAGATGCCTATAACATTCATGTCAACATTTCCTGTTCTGGCAAGGATATTTTAATGCATTTTAACATAGATTGATATCTTGACATCTTACAGGAAGTTCAACTGCAGAGGTAGATAAACTTATCTAAATAGTCATCATCTCTGCTTTTTATTAATATTGACAATTGAAAGAGCTTCTTTTTTTTTTTTTTTTTTTTTTTTTTTTTATCCTGTGGAATCATACATTGGATCGTGCATTTATAAGTTTACAATTTAACAATCTGTTATTTTCATTGTATAATGTTAAATTTATGATTAATATTCACAACTGAATTTAGTGTATTTGTAAAGATGGTAGAAAAAAATTTTTTTTCTCCATCATTTGACTAGAGATTTATTAATGTGTGTGTGTGTTTGTACATGAGGCAGTATTTATTAGTCCAATAAAAGAGGCACTTTAAAAAAAGTGTTTAGTGAGATTTGGAAAAAATGGATTATGGTAATAATTTTTCAGCACCCTCATGCATGAATGTGTGTAATGATTGCATGTATTTGTGCATATATATATATATATATATATATATATATATATATATATATATCCAAATGAGAGAAACAACAAATGGAGTAAAAATCCACAGTTCGTAATTTTTTTCTGTTAACTTTACATCTGATCAACCTATCCTGCCTTTCGACAACCTTTCAAAAAATTGAATGTCATATTTGTCTACAATCTAGATACATTTGTCGCTGACGTATTTTCTGCAGTCGCCAATGATGGCCTGTCTGTGTTCTAGTTTATCATAACATGAAGAGAGAACTCACCCACCTCTACCCTTTAAGCATATATTTTTTATTTAGCATAGATTGGAGATTTAATTGGTTAATCAAGGCATACCCACAAGTCTAATTTTAATTCTGACATTATGTCACCTCCCTTTAACTTTTGGAAAAAAAGTAACAATTTGTTTTTCAGATTTCCTTAAAAATCATTTCATTACCAGTTACTTACCATCACCTGAAGAAGTATGATCAAAGTATCGAAGCTTTTGTGTAGCAAATTAAAAATGTTTTTATTATAATCTCTTATGATAAAAAATAATTTTATATATATATAGCTGGCCACTCATATTCAAGGATGCCAATCCCTTACTGCAGATGCTTGCTCAGGCACATTTGTGGTTTATACTAGAACTCTGCTGAGCAGACCTTAGTTACAGTTTCTAGGAAAGAGTGTTATCTAGTGTGATCAACAATCTGAACAAGGCCAGCATGCTCAAAGATTTTCTCAGGCAGCAGTAACATGCATGTACCATGAATAAGTGAATTCTGCATAGATATCAGCAGTATGTGAAAACTCCAGGTGCTCATCAGTGAGAACAAGAACACTTGTGACTTATAAGTATGGTAACCATCTAATGAAATGGAACATTGTATCAATTCAACGCTGGTGCCTTTCAGCTCATTAGTCAATGCACTATACAGGGTATACTGCATTCCTTGCAGTTTTGTAGTTGCTGACCATTAAGGGTATCATTATTAACATCACAGCATAAGTTACTGCTGTTCGCCCTAACCAAATCACATTCTTATTGAACTGTAAAAGATTGGCATCATGTTGCCTGGTTAGTGGAGTCCTATTTCCAGGTCTTTTGAGTTGAGGATCAAGTTTTTATATTGAGGAAACTGCATCAGGATATGGATCCTGCCTGTCAAGAGGATTTTCTAAAAACCACCTGTGAAAGTGAAGCCAGTCTTCAAAAGTGTGGCACACTCAGATTTTACTGCAAACCATTTGCACACCTTTATGCCCTCAATTTTCAAAGTACTAACAATAAAGCATTTCCCATTCATGTATTGGTGACACAGAACTGATTCCAGCAACTCTTAGCTGACTTCCAAGAGTTTCATTGGCTTCCACACTCATCAGGGAACTTCATTGAGTGTGCATGTGTTGTTGCAGACCTTGTTAAATTCCTTACAGCTTTCAACAAACAAACATGCAACTCCGTTAAGGACAAGTATGGAACATACCAGAATAGATATCCATGCAACAACTGCAGACTATGCCACATTGCATAGCCACCATACACAAACAATGGTTGGTAGTTATCTTCTTTCTTTCCTTTTCTTTTTTTTTTTTTTTTTTTTTTACATTGCACTTCAGTTCATTACTTGATAATTTTATCTGTTGTCTATTTGTTCTGATGTCAGCCATATTTTCTGGACTAAGTGGACCAATTGTCTGTAGAATTCTTTCAGTGAAACTACGTGATCATACACATGCATGTATTCCATGTCTCAAAATATAAAGCAGCTCATAATTTGAGATACAGAGTAGTTTTTTTTTTTGTTTTTTTTGTTATTTTATAACTGCATTTTTTAAAGTTGATTTTATGTTTTCATGAATTCAAAAAATTATTAAGCCATTATTCACTCTCTCTCACATTATGCAAGTCCTATAGATGTGGAGTATATGTTCACAGCTCTTAACACATTAAGCGTTGTGGCTCTAGTTGTCTGTGACAAGTGAGTTTTTACAGGATGGGAGTTATTAGCCCCATGCCCAACCAGTTTTTAATTCAGTTGTCCTTCTCCTAAACTGGTTGCCAACCAAGGCTAAAAATCCCAGTCTGTTCTGCTGTTTAACCAAAAGCTGGTAATGGAAGAGATTGATTCATATCTTTCTCAAAGGTATTTGTGCATAAGTGAATGTAACAAACTGACCAAAATTTGAAATTGACTGTTGAAATTATCATTCCACTCTGCTATCCATTACACCACCCACATATCCTGTAGCTGCCATGTTTGTAATAATTTGGTTGACATCAGTATAAACACAGGTTAAAAAAAAAAAAAAAAGCACTTATGAACGATTTTATTTAATGTCTAGCTTTTATGAGTTTTATAGGGAAACTACCAGAAAATGATAACCAGATTTAAATATCTATACTATATGTTTTATAAATAAGCACTTAAATGTACTAAACGTTGCAATGATCGGAAGATTGTGTTGCACTTCAAACTAAAGAAAGCTTATCTTGTTTGTACTTGAATCTGAACACGGGCACCAGAGGCAAATACACAATGAAAAAGTAAACTTCCAGAAAAGAATTTCATGGAACTGTCATTGTCAAATACACTGCTTAATTTATTTGACTGTAATAAAATCTTGTACATAGAAAAGCAACACTGAAGCAATGTGCTGCCTTTTAAAATTTACCACAGTTAAAAAAGCAAATGAAAAAAAAAACAGATTTCATTTACAATATAGTAAGTAGAAACACTGACACTTTGACATCTTCCTTGAATAGCAACACACCCACCTTTGAATTGACATCAAGGAAAAAATTCCAATTATCAACCTTCAAAATGTATATATTTATGGCTTTGCAAATATATCCCTTTGTCAGAGTAAGACACCCAGAATGTATTCCTCAACTGATAGGTCAGAGGTCATGCTTCATATTAGATATTTTTAGTTGTCCCACCCTGAATGATCTTTGATAACTGATTAAATTTAATCTCACCTTTAATCCAGATTCAAATTTGAAGCCAGTTTCTATTAAAGCAAAAACGCATTGTCATTTACAAAAAAATTAAATAAGGTAGCAAAAAATCCAGTTTTTCATTATAATCATTTTGCTTGATTGAAAAGATTACCAAGCATTACCCAGGTTAAAATAGCTGAGCACATTTGTCAAATTTGCCTTTTAGCATTATAGATAGTGAATTAGTGTAAAAAGAATGGAGATAAAAATTCATTGATGCAAATTTTAATTAGTTAATTATTTAAGATTCTAATGTGCATATGTTGTGTTATTGATGCCTAAATTTGACTATGGCAGTAGTAACCTTTTGCTGCTTCTTCTTTAGTAAGTAAAGCAGTCTATTTGCTCATACCTCATCTTTCTTTTTCTATCAGTCATCATGGCATATCAGTGACAAGACATTTTGTCAAAATGTGTTGGGACACAGCACAAGATGTGCATTCATGCCTTTTCTGAGGGCATTAGTGCAGTCAACATGAATAAACGTACGGCCCTGTCGGCTGGGGCTTTAGAATACGCCGACTGCACCTCTGTAGAGGGTTAAGACCCCCCAATGAGGCGTCCTGGGTATGGCGATAAACTGCATCCAACAGCAAGGTCTCAGATAATATTTTCAGAAAAATAATGTTGCCAGCTCTAAGTTTTTGAAACAATAATGTTGCCAGCTCTAAGTTTTTTTGTAAAAAAGTAATGTTGCCAGCTATACGTTTTTTTGTGAAAAAGTAATGTTGCCAGCTATACGTTTTTTTTGTCAAGGAATAATGTTGCCAGCTGTACGTTTTTTTTGTTTTTGAAACTAATGTTGCCAGCTATACATTTTTTATTCCATACAAAATAGGCATTTAAAATTCATATAAACTGGATTTGGCATTAAATAACCCACAGTGGTTGATATGCCATAAAACCCAAACAAACAAATGAATAAACGTAGTCATAATTACAAAAAAGTCTGAAACTAAGTGGCTTGATAAAATCTTCTTTTCCTGCTAATTAGTTCTGATCTTTTATAGATTGTCACCATGCAGTGTTGATTACTATGTTTATACACACTATATATATATATATATATATATATATATATATATATATATATATTGTATATTGCCTTAAATATAGAAAAACATTCTTTAAAAGGTTCCTTTTTTCGCCCAACTCTTCTTCCACTCTGCCCTCCTATCAGAAACAGAACAAATAAAATTCTCTTTCTGTCTGCACAGAGATGGTCAAAATAACTTTATAAACACCACCTCCAAAATTCACAAGTGTTTGGCTGACCATTCTCTGTATGAAATGATAAATGCTGTATCTTTGTACTTGACAGAACATCCTGGGTTATCTATCAAATGCTGTCCAATAGCTGACTCACAAGTTGTTTGAATTGAGCGTGTGCTGCTGTTTGCAACACCTAGTCTAATATTGGCAGACACATGTTGTCCAATCTATTGATTGGTTCATCCTATAGTCAGCTTCACACTGAAAATTTATTTACAAATATCCTTGTCAAAGAAGCCATAGATATAATCAATAACTCTCCAGCCATCAAATCCAATATTCTCAAAAAAATTATTGCATGCATGCACTACTAAAGTCCCCTTCTATGACCATAACAGCAAAATTTACACTCAAATTAATGGAGTAAGTATGGGAAATCCTCTTGGTCCATGCTTCTGTTACATGTCACATGTAGAAAACAAGGTTTTTAAAAAAAAGTTACTAAACCAAAAATATATGTCCACTACAAACATGATAATTTTATTTTAACTGAGAACAAAAATTAAATTGATAATCTCAAAACTACATTCAACAAAAATTACTTTACTTAGGAACTTAGTCAAAAGAATAAACTCCCATTCTTGGATGTTCTTGTGGAGTCTAGTAATATTCAATACTTGTTAGATAAGAAATCAACAAGTAAAAACTCTTGCCATCTTAATTTTACTAGTCAATGTTCTCTCCAATATAAAATAGGTGTTATTAAAAATTCCCTTATGCGTGCATATGAGAATTCATCCTTTCATCTGCTTTTCTTGAAAGAACTTAACAACATTAAACAAATGCTTGTTAATAACTGTTTTCCAAACCATCTTATAGATTGCCCTATTAAACATTTTCTTTCTAAGACAGCCAATAACAACACTGAACACAGAAAAATAACATTAACATTTTCTATAACATTCAAATGCATTGTAACTGTAAGCAACATAAATCTTCACTTAGAAACATCATAAAAAAATACATAACTTCAGTTGACAAAAACAAACAAGAAAATTATTTAAAAAAAAAAAAAAAAAAAAAAAAAAAAAAATCTAAAACTGATAACCTCATTGTCAAAAATAATAATTCACCTGCAAGAGCTAAATTACAGAGAATCAATATTATTGATGAATTTACATTTCCCTTAAGGAGCTGTGTTCCTGACCAATCCACATTTGTAAATAATTATATTTGATTTGTTATACATGTTTAACAGGAAGACTCGGTTAAATCTCTCGAACCATAGCTCAATTCAGTCTTCATTAAATAAACAGGGAGACCTACCAAACTCTATTTATAACATACTGGTTCATAGTACAAATAGCATCATCCACATATATATAAAAAAAAAAAGCTGAAAATAATGGAAGCATTATTAATAAACAAAAAAAAAAGCCATCATTCAATAATATCAACTATGAACATGGCCACAGTGTGCTGACCATGTTTGAAAAAGAAAACATTCCTATAACTCTAGACACATACATAAAACAATTCATATATTCAATTAAAAGTAAAATAAAATTCATCCTTGATAATGGCTAAAAGCACTGGGAAAACATTTGTACAATTTTTATAAGATTTATGTTCTGAAAAGAAGAAAAAAATTATATGAACACATGAGAAATTATATAAAAAGAAAACTGAACCACTGCATTTTGTCAGTCATTTTCAACAAAACTTGCATGCATATATATATATATATATATATATATATATATACACACACACTTGATAACATATAGTTCTTGTCTTCATCTGAATAATTTGGGCTCTGCATTGTAACATGGAATCTATAAGCTGCTGGAATCATTCTATAAATATATGTCATCTTTGCACAAAAGAGGTTGTTTTTCTTCCCTTTTTTTTTTTTTTTTTTTTTTTTAAAAACAAAAACAAAAAAAACAATCCATTATCATCCTGGCAAGACAAACTCTAGTTTTACTAATGGTCCTTACAACCCCAGCCCCCATCTACTATTATATAATATACTGGCATATTTGATACCGTGGCTCTGTGCTGTCTCCTCTATATATGAATGCAACCCTCTACTCAAGAAAGCTGGTAAAATCAAATGACACAGACCCACTTTTCCATGGTTCAATGGTAATGTCTGACCCAGGAGAATGGGGTAGGAATTAATACTATGATGTCAATAATATCACATTTGTTGTTTTCTGACTATGAAACACTGCATAATGGTGTGTGCACTCTACAATGCATTGATTGATGAGTGGTATCAGCATTGAATGGAGATATGATTTAATGCAATGTTCACATTCATTGTGTGGTTACCATATTTGTGAATAGTTGTTAGTGCTGGTCTTGCATCCCTCATGGCTGTCCACATATTTCATATACAGCTGTTGTCTAGAATTCATATGTTTCTTATATGCTCTTACCAAAGAAAAATCTAGAGCAGTTGCCACCTCAGTGATAGCACCTTATTTTTCTGGTCCACAACAATTATTATTCACTTAAAATATTAAATCCTGCCCACATTGCCGTCACATTATCTCATATGTCATCTGATTGAGTTTATTTTATGATAGGTCAAATGATTTTAATTTTTTTTCTTTTTTTATTTTAATCCATAAAATTTTTTACCCACCATAAATCTCTCACACACACACACACACACACACACACATTGTATATGCAATATTTTAAGCTTAAAAACAGATCTCTTAAAACTTGTTAACCAATACAACAAGCATAAAGATGCATACTAAAAGTGAACTGCTTGCATATACCAAAGGATAGAGGTGGTGCAACAGCCACAAAGATCATTTTTTCTGCAATGATGTTCACCCTGTACAAGGCCCGAGAGCCACTCGAGATAGAGGGTTACATAAGAGATACAGTTTATGTGGGTAAGTGTGGAAAATAACAGTTAACCCTAGACTTAAACAGGTTATGATTGTAATTATCAGAGAAGTAACTTTTTGGGAGTCAGTTCCACAAGCCACTGTCTTGTGGAAAGAAGTTGCTCCAGTGGAACTTATATTTCATCAAAGAAATACAAAAGTAGTTCGCTACATTGTAATTTTTGCAAGTTTCAAATTCTCTAAGTAAATCTGAATTCACTTTTATTTTGGTTGGACAGACACATTTTAATTAAAAAAAAAAAAAAATACCATTTAATCCAAACACAAAAAAAATATAAGAAGTTACCAATTAATTTTTCTCTTCCATAAACATGAAACTAATGCTACAATCACAAGATATGTAACAGGTAACAAAAATTCCAAAACAATAAGATTTATATCTATTTGCCATAACAAAGACATGGGAAAAAAAAAGATTTAGTTATGGAAATTATCCTGCTTATGCTGTACCATAGTTAAATGGACAGTTGTAAAAGTAGTCATCCTACAATTGCTACTTTCTGTCCCTCCCAAACTTGTAATGTTATCATTGTATTCTGTCTCCATTGGTGGTGATGGTGTGGTATAATTCATCTAACGAGTCATATCAGTGCATTTAGAACCTCTGTACTTGACAGTCTAAGGGAAATGATGATGTCTTATTTTGGGAGGTTAACACCTCTCCATTTTATTGGCTAACTTGTGTGTCAGTGTATAATGTACATGATTAATTAAGAAGGTAAAGCTTCATTTTAGTGTCTGAGCTGAAAATACTTGTCTTAATGCTTACACTTTTAACAGTATTTTGAAAGTTTTTTTTTTTTTTTTTTTTTTTATATATAGTTTTTTTTTTTTTTTTTTTTTTTTTTTTTTTTTTTTAGTTGTTTTATTATTATTTTGTATCTGGGCAAAATAGTAATCTTCAAAGGATTTTTTTTCTATCCATCCAGGAAAAAGATGTGTCATCTCTTGCTAATTTAACTCCTGACAAAGATCTGAACCATCATCAATCATAAAAAGTAAAGGGGGGAAAAATATTCAATTTTGAAGCACTTAACCCACTAAGTACAGCAGGAACCATAGAATTGTAATGACAGAAATTCCTGTAATCTGCAGCTGTTACGTCAAGACGTCCCAATAAAAATATCACTACTATGAAGAAGCTATAGTTGTCCTAAATATAGTCTAAATAAGTTTTCTTCCATAAACTGTCTATAATTTTGGGAGATGGTTGAATGACTGAACTGTTTATGTTGCTTTTGTTATCATAGTGATTCTTCAACCAGTCCATCCATTCTATAGAACTTTTTTTAGGGTTTTAGTCCTCGAAATAAAAAAAAAACAGGTCACTTTTTTCTTAATCAATTTCACCCCAAGCAAGGCAGTAAAGTCATGAAGATGCAAGTTGTTACTGGGTGTGGAAGAATTAGAAAACAAGAACATTGTTAAAGAGTAAGAACAAAGGAAGAGCAATCAGGAGGACTGCAGTTAGCAATAGATATTGCATTTAAATTTTTGAAGATCAAAGTTGGCTGGAAAGCTTGGAGCCAAAGAGGAGCTCCATAAGCAAGTGGTGCAAGAAGACAAACTGTTACCATAGAATTTACGGTTACATTTAGCCAACTCAACTGTAAACTGATAAGAGCTCATTGCCAGTCTAGTACTGCGCTTAAATTCAAAGAGTCTAGGCGCCATAGCAAAGAGCTCATCCAAACAATTACCATAAAAGTATTTATAGAAAAGGCAAAGGGAGGCAACCTTATGGTTATGGGAAACTGCTTGAAACCAAGACGCCAGATCAGAACCACTAATATTGCTGATTTCTCTTTGGATTTTATTATGGAGCTCTAGATAAATAGCAGGATCACTGGACCATATGTGGCCGCAATAGTCTAAGCCTGGATGAATGGTAGATTTATAGATGTAAGATAGATTCTGGAAAGAAAAATGTCTTGTGTGACATAATAAACCAAGCAATAGATTCAATATAGTCTTTCCACTTCATGTCATAGAAGAACATTAGTAGTAAACAAAAAAAAAATGTTGTTTAATATCCTGACAGGTCAGATTCATTCCCAACAATGTGTGCCACACATAATATTCCATCTTAGCAACTTGTATAACACAAGTAATTCTATATTTATATGCAACTATACTCCCAGTTCACTCTCTGATAAGGAATGAAATCCATTCCATGCATGAATAGTAGCTCTCTTTTTTTTAAAGGTTGCTTAGCATCTACACATTATTTTCCACTACAATTTTAAAATAATGTTGGTATATATATATATATATATATATATATATATATATATATATATATATATATATATATATATATATATAATCTCACTATCCTTTTTTGCGCCTGTCTTTCAATTTTTACTCATTTTATGTGATGACTATTGTTATTCTATCTATTCATCATAGACTGTTCTAGAAAAATCCTTTCAGCCAAATACTTTTTCTTCAAATACCTTTCTAGTTACAAAATCAATATGGTGAGCCTGACTCCAAGAACAATGGTGACAAACATTAAATCTTGTGACCCAGAACATTCTAATGTTTGTAAATATTTTTTTTAATCCAACAAAACAATCAATACCAAAAATGCATCATCAACTTTGGCATATGATCATTCACACAGTTAGAAACATTATCTGTGGTTTATCATTAGTGGAGTGTGTCATTTGACAGACAATTGCTTCAATTACTGTACATTTTTCTTTTTCTCCTTAAAAAGTATTATCTAATTGCCTTGATTATTTATTGTTAAGTGTTTCTTATCTACACAGGAGTTTCACTTACTAAACAGTGCAAAGATCTGTTTTTATCTTCTGTTGGACATTTATTTGGAAACTATTTGAGTGATTTTTTTTTTTTTTTTTTTTTTTTTTTTTTTTTAAAGATATGTTTGGCTTTCTGTGAAGACATACCTTTGCTAAATCTGTTTTGTTTTCCAAAAAGCCTAATTCAGTTTGAATTTTAGCTTAAATGACAGTTTTGGGGTCTTCAATAATTAAGTTATGAGAATTGGCAAAATATTGGTTCTGGGTTTGTTTCAGAATCAATTTATCAGAAATAAGTATTTGTTGTCTGAGATATTGTCATGAAGATTTATTTGGATTAGTTTTCTAATCTTTGTTTCAACCAATGTTGCTTTTGTCTGGACACTTTCAGCCTTCATCAGGTATTTATAACAGCTTTTATTTACTGAGAGTTTGGGAAATGATTTTTTATTTTGCTCTTGAATTTGTTTTTTATTAACATTTTTTATCTTTTCAATCTATTTTGAAAAGATATTGATTTATTCTACTCCCTTTGTAATCAGAAATGCAAAACATAATCTGTGAACTATCCTAATTAGTGAAAAACAGTAGCTGAAATGAAGAGTGTTTCATATATAGCTCATTACCAGACATTGCTTACACTGAGAAAAGACCAGAAAACATACAAGTCAAAACATTGGGATCTAAATAAAAAAAATTGGAGTTGCTCATTTTCATAATTTATAGGATAATAATTTGATCCATATCTGCTTAATCAGTTAGGGATATCCTATTCTATAATAGAAAACACAATTTAACTTTTTATATTAATTGGTTACATAGTTGCTTTATGCCAATAAGCAAACATGCCTTGTGTTACCAACAGAATGTCTCATTAGTAAGTAAGGGAGATCAGACTGCTGATACATTACTTTTGTTTCAGGTTAGCTTTCCTTAGATAGTTTTAATGATTTTAAATTAGATTACTCATGCAGAAAATATAACTGCTGCAATTGCAGAAATTACTTAAGTTTGGCTGTCCATTTTTTTTGATGGCACCAGTAAACTTTTTTTCTTTTTTTTTTTAAAGAGAATAATCAATAAATAAAATGACACTCAGATTTCTAAAATAACAACTGCATGTTTTCTTTAATTTAAATACTGTTTTTGGTAATAACTGCTGAGGTTATCGCCAGTGTGACCCACAAAGTGTAACCTTTCCATTACTGAGCTCCACACAATTCCGCAAGCAGTAGATCAGTCACACTTGCCCTGTCATTGTCTTTGAATTTATGAATGTGAACCTGGATTGATATTTTCATACATTTGCTGTGAATATTTCATTGATTCTCACACCTTCAATAAACTCTTAAATTCTTTTGTCCCTTGTGCCACAAAATTCAATAGGCTGGACACAGTATTAGACAGGATTAGGGTTGGGCCTTTCTTTTTTCTTTTTTTTTTTTTTTTTTTTTTTTTTTTCAGTGCTCAGAAAATACCATAAACTCTTCTTACACCTTTGTCCATTTTGTATTTCATTTATAAACATACTTAATGTTAATATTAACAGTTTCCTTATAAGGAAACATTTGGCATTCATTCACCAAACGGCAAGTACTACTTTCGGTTGAAATTTATAAAATCTCTCTTAAATCAATTTTTCGTGAAAATAGGTTTCCAGAAGCTGTTATCACTCTTTCCAGTATTGATGGGGGTTTCCTTCCTAAGCTTTTATTTGAAGTAATGTGGAATGTCAACATCTTGATTATATCATTATTTTATCATCAAGCTCCATTTCAGCTATTGCTGCTGATGAAAATCATCAAATCATGTGGTTTCTGTTATTTGATACAGTTCTTTGTTTTTGATTCTGTAGTACCAATGTTCAAAGAAGTGTGGTCTTTACCAAGATCCACAGGCTTCACTCGCTGAAAGCCATTTTTAACCATTGATTTTAGAAAGTAGTTGTATACAGATGACAGTTTAGATATGAACTGGTTTTGTGCCACATACATGATATCCATATGAAAGTGTCAATCCAATGAAGATATTTAAGAATATTGCTCGAGTTTTCAGGTTAATAATTGATCTACACTTTTAAGAATATGAACTAGATTGACTGACATGCATCTCCAAATAACTTTACTCTGTCTGTGTGTGTGTGTGTGTGTGTGTATATATATATATATATATATATATATATATATATATAAAACAACATGCCTGCCCGCACTCACAATTACATAAAATATTTGTCGAAAACACAATTATACTTCGGCATGAAAACAATAGACAAAAACTAAAAATCCTTGAAGCATTATACATCAAACAGTTAAAACCCAACCTAAACAAAATCAATTATGGCATCTCTACAAATATTCTTAAATGTCTATAATTGGTAACAGAAGCCATTGGTTTATACCAACGGCTTCCCATACTTCTACAACTTACTCTCGTGTGGTCATGTGTGACGTCATGAGATACGGTGCGATTTTCGCTTCTGGCATCTTATATGCACGTGTTTATCATTGCTTAGAAATCATCTATGTAAACAATGACAGACTATCATCACTGTCGTGTCCGTATATTGTTTAATATGTTGTAATTGACATCTTTGATAATGGCTTATGTAAGCCGAAAGCTTAGATTGTATTAAAAAATATGGATCAATATTGTCAATTTCTTTCTTCGTTCAACGATAATGTTATTAGACTTATCAGACTGTACGAAAAAAATTTACATAAAATAGACAAAACTTGTCTATATTATTTAATGAAATGTGCATGAATATATATATATATATATATATATATATATTACTCTATGTTGTATTAAGTACTTTTTAAAAAAAAAAAGTAAATGCTAAGAATGGTGGATTCTTAATCTGTATGTTCTTTCTCTTTATTTGGAGATATATGTATCTGTGTTTGTGTGTGTGTGTATATATATATATATATAAGCAGTGTGAACACAAAGATAAACACCAAATGACAACAGTCTTTTTCATGCATGATGATTGCATTCAAGCATGAAACTGTCTCAACACTGCTTATATGGTGCATGGCAAAGTAGCTCCCACATATACCTCACAGAAATATCTCCCACATAATGGTAGGACATTAGCTAGATGAAGATACCCTTGTCATTAATGTCTTACCATTATGTGGGAGTTACTTTTGCCGCACCCTATGTTTATGTACATATGCTCTGTCCTGTATTGAGCACTTTTATACTAAAAGTATAACAAACGGTAAAAATATATTTCCACAAAAGCATTCTACAAACCCTCTACAACTCTGATTGTAGCAAACTAGTCCATAACTATCAGATCTCTTCATTAATATAATACATGCAGAAAAAAAAGTGAAGAAAAAAGTCCCAATTCATTTTTTTTTGTTTCTTGTCTTGTTGAAGAAGGACAAAGGTGTGTCCCAAAATTTTGATTTTTCAACAACTTTCTCCTCCTTCCATTTGGCCCAAAAGGCCTACTAATATACATTAATACTTGTCATATTATCAGTATTATTACTTTTACAGCTTTTTTATTTTTTTATCTCTCAAATTTCTTTCACCAGCCTATTATATAATAAGTGCACATGGGCTATCTTTCTTTTTATATATATATATATATATATATATATATATATATATATATATATATGTGTGTGTGTGTGCATGCCCTGACACAACCAAGTTCAGGCTTGTTTTGAATTTTTATTTTGTTTTAGCTTATATTGAGTGTAAGTGCTATATATATATATATATGAAATTTTAATGTTATATTCATAAAGATGAAAGTAGATGAGCATGGAAGAGAAGTAAAACTTATTCTTTTGTTATCTTCATGCTGCACTAAATTTAATCTCTTAGCAAAATCAATGTGCACTGTTTCGGCTAGACAAGTAACTTTTCATTCTGATATTTTTCAGACCTTAAATAATCAACTGGAAGAATAATGTCTATCAACAAGTTGTGTGTAAAATTTGCTAAATTTCTTGAAAAATGATCTTTCGAGATTTACACACCATGCATAATATTAGTAATCAATATTTATTAACCAAAACAAGATATAGCACAAGATGATAAATATAGGGCACCTAGTGAAGATAAGATTTGTTAATGTAGCACTGATCAGTGAGATTAGATTGTTAACCACTGCTCTATGGTGAGGTGTCCAGATGTACATTATTACATTTTTGTGAACATCAGTTTATCAACTATAATGGTGATATATTTTATTAGATAGATGTTATATACAGTACATATGAACACTAATGGTTATGTCCCAATCTTCATAAATACATTGGACACTATTGTAAGTTGGGGTAATATGCTGTCTAAGTAGTCCACCACAAGCAGTTGTTTATCTACTTCACGCTGCTGGCGAGTATTGTATTTTGTTGATGTTATAAAGATTAACCTTTGTTTTGGTTATTCCTCATTCAATAACCCTTTCTAGGTTAAAACAGTAGATCAAGTGTGAGATTGTTTTTTTAGGCATAATATCCCTATTCTCCCCATAATGGTTGCATCAATGCATTACTATCCCTTTCTTCCAGATTTTCACTGTATTCTTGTAGCCAAATCATTTGAAATGGCTTCCTGTCATAAGATCAAATGGTGATAGTGAGATTAACATAAGCAAACGTTCAGCATTCATTGACTGTGCAGTTAACATTACTGCCAATTGAAATTTATATTTTTCTTAAAACAGTTTTTCAGTAAAATATGTTTCTCAAGTCAATTGTTATTCTCTTTCTAGTATTTCTGGAGGTGGCAGGGCTTCTTTTTATTTCAGGTAGTGTGGAAAATCAACATCTTCGTTATGTCATTATTTTCTCTTCGTTATATGTGCTGTCCATTTCAGTTGCTGCCTGCTTTCAGGCGATGTTTTTCTTTTCGGTAAAGTTCTTTGTGATGCTGTACCTTCAAATGTGACAAAGGACAGTCCTAACCCCTTTTCTGTCATTAATGATTGTGTTAATTTCTGATATTTAATAATCCCATTTTTTTCCTACCTTCAATGCACAACATTGAAATTTAATAATTGCTCAGATTTGGGATTAAAAAAATTTGGTTAAATTATCAAATTTTACTTTTAAATGTAAATATCACTCCTTCATTCTTCGTCCTCTAAATAATCATCAAAAGTGGACTATAACAAATTCTTCCAGGTACATTTTTTGCTGTGCCAGAAGCTAAACCCAATAAATAATTATCACAAATTCTTCTGTCATAGAGCTAAAAGGTACTCTTTGTACACTCTTGAAGTTGATTAACTTTTTTAAAAATTCATATTTGCTGTATCTGTTCACATGCAAAATGTACTCTAGGAATTTTAGTACCTATTTACTACTAATATTTATAGTGGTTGTTGTCATTATACAGGGCAAAAGCTTTGACACATGTAATGAAGTCAACTTGGGTTCTATAAACTTTGTTTGAGAATATAAGCAATCTTCTGGATTGCTCCATACCGACACCTTAAAAAGCCTTGTTGAGGTTTCCTTTTTTTGTAATTTTAAAACCTCAACTACCATCTGGATGATGATTGAACCATGTCATAGTTGATTTCTTTTGCTGCAACTGCCTGGGCTCACTCACATGCTCTCTTTTGTTAATCATTGTGTCATACCAGTAACAATACCTTTTCCTAAAAAATAAAAATATATGCTTTTCTCAAGAACATTTGTATGAAATGAACATTTCGTTGATTCTATATTTTGTACTAATAATTGTTATAGCACTGAACATTTTCACTAATTAATGATGGGAGTCATTGAATAAAAACAAACAGTTTTGCAGACTGTCAGTTATTTTGAAATTGGCTTGAGTAATTTTTTTATGAATGCAAAAAGATTGTTTTTTTTTGTTTGTTTTTTTTTATCATTATTTTAATTTAATATTTGGAGCATGAAATTTTAAAGACATTTCTCCCATAATCTCCTATTTCAGCCATTTCCTATTTATAACTGGATTTATTTTTATTTGTACTTTCTCCTCATGTTACTTAATATTTACTTAGTTGTTCATGTTGTTGTTGTTTTCTCTTTCTCTCTCTCTCTTTTTATGCCCAACCACTTTCTTTTAACTACTGCACTCTGGTTTAAAAACATATCGGCACAAGTAACAACTGGAGACATTTTTTTTTTTTCTTTTAATATGCAGTTGGCTGCTGGGAGACCCACCCCACAACCAAATCAAATTGAAGAACTTTTAATAGGAACAGGAAATAAACAGTATGTCTTGCATTGCTACAAAAGCTTGCACACAATTTCCTTGGTGTATTTGGAGACACGCTTATATGTTGATGTCTGCAGAAAGATATACAAGGATCGGAGATTATCACTGAACAATTTTGTAATGTCTGCAAAAGAATAACATTTACAAGCCTTGTGAGAAAAGTAAATATATATTAATTTCTGATGCGATAAGAGTAAACACCATTTCTCTCCTTCACACACACATTAATGCTATAAAAACATATTGAATTGTATATAACTATATACAACAATAAATATAAAAAGAAATAATGGAGTGCAAGAATGAAAAAAAAATATCTGTAAAGGGGTGGATCAAAACAATAGCTCTAAAAATGAAAATAACAAAAATAAGGGTAACCAGTTTTCAGTCCTCACTCTTCAAAGACAACAGGGACAAACATGTACAATTTACACTGTTTGTCCTTGATTGGTGCCAAAGAGAAAATTAAAAACTGGTTAGCCTCTTCTTTATATATTATTATTATGATCGATCATAATAATATATATACATACATACATATATACATACATGATGGTGTCTCTATGGGTTCAGTACTGGGTCCGACATTTAGCAATTTCTACATGTCGAACCTCGAAAATAAGATATTTACAGATTTTAAAAAACCATCCGTCTACCTAAGATATGTTGATGATATTCTTATGTTAGTTAAAAAATACAGATGAAATACTTCAACTCCAAAAACATTTTCAAAATAATTCTGTCCTTAAATTCACATATGAACTCAATACTAATAATAAAATCCCCTTCCTTGACATATTGATAAACACAAATAATAAGAAAATTTACTATTTCTCCATTCAAAAAACCTACAAGCATTAATTCATTTACACTTAACTACAAGAGCGAATACCCATATCACTATAAAATAGCAATTATAAAGAATCTAATACGTCGTGCAGAAACTAATTCATCCACAAAACAGATTTTTTACAGTGAACTAAAGAAGATAAAACAAACACTTATTAATAATAGCTTTCCAAACTATATAGTTGATGAACAAATAAGATGCTTTCTTAGAAATCTCAATACTAAACAAATAGTACATAATACTGCTTCTACTAACCTCAAACATATTAATCTCCTATATTGTAATCAAATGCATACTAATTATAAACAAGATGAAAATATACTAAAAAATTTAGTAAATACTAATATATCAAAAACAGATCCTAGCAAAAAAAAAAATTAAATTAATCATATACTATACTAAATCTAGTATATCCAACTTAATTCTTCGCAATGATTCTTCTCCCCTGCAAAAAAAAAACCCCCAAAAATCATGCTATAAATTCAAGTGCCCTTTGGGAGATTGTATCTCCAACGAATTAAATAATATTTATGTTGATCACACCACAAACTCGCTTTCACAATGCTTGACACTACATTTAAATGAAAACTCTAATATTTTTAGGCATTCAAAACATGCCTGGCCACACACAATTCCATAAAATCCTTGTCGAAAGCACAATTATACTTAAACATGAAAACAATAGACAAATACTAAAAATCCTTGAAGCCATATACATCAAACAGTTGAAACCTAACCTAAACAAAATCAACTATGGAATCTCTACAAATATCCTTAAATGTCTATAATTGGTAACGGAAGCCATTGGTTTATACTAGCGGCTTCCCATACTTAATACTTTTCGAATTCGCTCTTGCGTGGTTATGTGTGACGTCATGAGCAGCGGTGCAATTTTCGCTTCTAGCATCTTATATGCACGTGTTTATCGTTGCTAGGAAATCATCCATCTAAACAATCACAGACTATCATCACTGTCTTGTCTGTATATTGCTTAATATATTGTACAGTAATTGACATCTTTGATAATAGCTTATGTAAGCCGAAAGCTTAGATTGGATTAAAAATATGGATCAATATTGTGATTTTCTTTCTTCGTTTAATGATAATGTTATTAAGCTTATCAGATGTTATGAAAAGAATTTACATAAAATAAATAGACAACACTTGTCTATTATTTAATGAAACATGTATGAATATATTTATTAATATATATTTCTTTGCTCTGTCTAATTACATTGAGCACTGTTATGTCTAAACCTTTTGGCTAAATTTGGTAATTATTTATTTGCTTACCAACATATGCATGCCAGCACACGCATATACAGTCACTAATATCTAGTTATTTCATTTACCTAACTCCATATATATATATATATATATATATATATATATATATATATATATACACACACACACAACATTTTTGTTTTATTTAGCCATTAACATTTTCCTTACATTATTCAATAATTTAAATATAATTTGTCAGTTTTATATAGAAAGGAAACAAAGGCGATAATGTTCATTGTTACATGACTGAAAGTGGAAGAAATTTTTTTTGTTTAATTTTTCTTTTCTCTTAAAAATCAAAAGTATTTGATGGCATATAAGCCCCTCCCCCATTTACATTTAAAATTTACAATATTGTAGACTCTGGTTAGGTACAAGTTCTAGTATTCTATGGTTTCCGGGTAGACCTTACCATTCCAAGTTCCCTAACTGAAAACTTAAGATCTGGGAGATATTCTTCATCTTTTGGAGCAGGAGTGGGTCTTATATATCCTCAAATATAGTTCCTCTTTAACAGTAGGAATAACACATTTTCTTTCCATCTCCATAAGCATAAAAAGAAAGCAGAAAGCAAATTCATCCTTTCATTTATTTTTTTTATTTATTTTTATTTTATTTTTTGTAAACTGAGTTGATCATTTCTTTTGGTCAGAAGTATCCTGATCTCCAGAAAACCTTCAACAAAATGCAGGTATTTCAGCTGAGACAAGTGTTTGGAACTCAAAAGAAACTTTGTTTCTGAGAAGAATACCCAACTTGTGAATGAGAAATTGTTTAATAATTGTCAGTAAAAGAGAACTGTCATCACGAAGCAAAACTGAAATGTGTAAGAATGTTGAAACAGTTGATTGGAGGAATTCACTATGTATAAGATACTTTCCAGTTAGTAATGAAATATGAACTGTAGGCAGAACAATGAGGCATGGAACAGAGATTGTGATTTGTGAATCTCAGTATTATTTCTCTAGCATATGAGGGACATGTTGAAAATGATTGAGACACAGCATATTTTATGGAAAAAGTTTGCTAACCAGAGAGACATAACTTTATGCAAAGAATGTCAATCAGTGACCAAGATGACATTACCAGAATTTCAGTATAGTCTTATAAGGACCTATACCAATCAATTGAGAGTGTAGTTCATTTTGAATCAATTATTTTCATTTATTGGTTACATAAGGAAAGTTCTAGTGACATTTCTTTGATAGACACTCTGCAAATTATCTTAAAGGGAAGACTTTGAATCAATATATGTTTACACTAGTATATAGGCACTGCCTAGTGTTCTGTTGGAAAATAAAGAATTATCAACAGTGTAAATTCCCTCCCACCATTATGCCCTGATTGGTGAACCTGAAGAACTCCTCTGCAGGAATCAAAATACCATAACATGCTCTGATGGTTGATAAGAAAAATTAGTAAATAAGTGTGTACTTGGGGATCTATTACTAGCTTACCTGTCCAGTTATTAATTTAAAGAATCAATTATATTCAATGTCAACCATGACAAAGTTTTGTCATGAACAAAATCAAACCACAGCTTTTGATAATTAAATATTAATTACCAAAACAGGTTTTTTACAGTTGCCAACATTCCCGATCTATGGTTATGTTTGTATAAATATGCTTATTAAATTTACTGACTGGTTAATATAAAGGTAGACTGCTGACCATAATACAAACATCAGTCTTTATAAAGAAGTTCTTGTTACATTTCAAGGTAAAAATAAAATTAATATAAGTAAAGTTTTGCACTAAAGTTTCACTTATGTGTTTTATAAAGGTCAACATTAATGACTCATCACCTGTTGATTATTCTTCTACCTGGTTACACTGCCTATAATTGTGCTAAGATCTATATATCCAGTGACTTGCATTCTCGAGTTAAATGAGTCAGTTGCATGGGAACTCAGTGAAAACTATTTTAGCACACTTGGCCTTATCCTGAAAACAAATAAAACTGTTTCTAAGCATTTCACATTATTTGAGATTATATATATATATGTAAACAAAATACTAAGTTAAAAAATTTGATCTCCCAACTTTAAGTTTAAAAGAAAAGAATACACTCATCTAGAGTGTGTGTGTGGGGGGGGATAGATAATCAGTTGAATTTATTAACAGATATATCTTAGATGTTTCATTTACATAGGAAACATTTTTTTTTCTTTTTACGTGGGCTTGTTGCAAATTTCTTCTATCTTAGACATTATTGTTTGATATAATTTAATCATAAATGTTTCAGTTATGCGTATTGGATAATTTTTCTGTTATCAAAAGAAATTTTCAAAAAGAAAATCTTAAGTAAATACAGTAAATGGTTCCAGCTATTCATAGTAGAAACCTTCATATTATCATGCTATTTCAAATTAGTTTACTTATATATGCATACATATTTCTTACTACTCCATTCTGATTTTTAAGTATCTTGAAAATGCAGACTGATAGATGTAATTCACACTGTATTTTCAAAAAAAAAACAAAAAAAAAACGAGGTTTACTCAAACATGAGTATACACAAAATAACATTTGGAGTAGTAAGAAATAATGTCAGATAAAAAATTCATTGATTTCTTATGAAAAAACATACATACATATATATATATATATATATATATATATATATATATATATATATATATATAAATAACTATAAAGTGGACACTGAGGTAAACACCAAGTAGTGACAGTCATTTTCATGTTTCAATGCAATTTTCAGATGTGAAGACTGTATTAAAGCATGAAACAGTGTTGTCATCATTTGGAGTTGACCTCAGTGTTCACATTTATATTTACATATGCTCCCTCTCTGATATTGAGCACTTTTACTCATAAATATAATGTGCCTTAAAACTATATTTTTATCATATATGTATATATGTACATATGAACAGGATACATCAAACTACTAAATTGCAAAATGTTGCACTTGACTTATTGTTTCTGAAATCTGAAAATTTATGTCAAAAACAAAACACAGTCTGTGCAGAGAAACCTGAATTACTAATTGAGATCTATAATAATAGCAGTATTTTGTCTGTCTTGTTACAAACATAATGCAGCAAGTTCATAGAATTGGGATTGCAAATTCTTCTGCATGCCATTTATTCTCCAGCCTAGCCACTGTCAACCTGTTTAATTCTGTGCAACATTCCTTGTGTTAGTGATTCCAACAATATCACATGGTTTATGGTTGAAAATGCAATTTAGCACAAAAGTAGCATAAATTCAAAGAAAAACCAATGAAAATACTTTTGTGACTGGATTAATGAATAATAGATTTTGTCAAAAAAATTCATGAAAACTTTTGTATCGACTTAAAATCACTGAACTGGAAAAGCAATAAAAGTTGTTGAAGAAAATAATATTTAAACAATGAATAAAAACTTGACTTAAATATCTTACTGTTTCCTTTTTCTTTTATGTAAATATTCTGTGTTTTAGGATTATTTAACGACTTCTCTTTCCCAGAAAGCCAGGAATTCTTTTAATCTTAACAAAAAGGGAACTTTTTTCAGTTAAAGACATTCTCCTGAATCTTACAATTGTTATTATACAAGTTCTCATTCACAATTTTTATTCTAAATAAGATCAAATTTGTTAAATATCTGTCCTTAAATCAGCTAATATTTCAATATGGCTACCATCATGGCTTCATATTGGAACCACTACAGATCCAAATCAATTTACATATTAACACCTTGCTGTGTTTTAATTTTTGCACTGGATCCAACATGCCAGTTGGCATTCAAGACAAGGAGCCTCTTTAAGAGTATGACGAATCATCAGGAATGGTGCAGGTTTAGAGTTTTCTTGGTGGTGATGAAATGTTTCTAGTTTAGTTTTGGGTGTATTAAATGATATTAGCCAGTCTTTTCCCTTTCTGAGGGGTGAGAGTCAGATCAGAGGAGAAATCAGTTAACAGGTACTAGCCATCTAGATATTTGGAGGTGCATTAGTACACAGTGCTATCATCTCCATATATATATATATATATATATATATATATACACTAAGGATCTGAGTGTTAATGTCTAGATTTTGGAGGTCACCATAATTGAATTGGTTAAAGTATCATCCATGAATAACAAGCTCTTGGATTAGGTAATATGTATTAGTCTTGTTGAGAGTTATTATTATTATTACTTCTTGTAACTTAAGCACTTGAGAGATATTGTGATAAAATGCAAATTAAGATGAAGGAAACAGTTCATCTCAGAATCTAAATAACTTAGGATGATTCTGAAACTTTTTTCATACTTAGAGTTTACAAGAATATTGTTTCTATTGATTGCAATATAAAGTATAGAATGGAACAATAATATTGGAAACTGTACTTGTCTCTGATCAGTGGAACATCAAATTTTGACAGCAGAAGAAAGAACATTATTTATTTGGGCAGACCAATCCAGAGAGGGAGAAGACACACTAACAAGAGTGCATCTACCTACAGCTAAGCTTGTAATTCCACATACGGCATCCTGTTTGTCCCCAGTATTGTTTTGTACTTTTCAAAATAAGAGATGTTTATCTCTCTAGGCACAAACATTAGACAAGAGATTTTTTTCTATAGGTTGTGCCAGAGGTAGTTTCTCCCAATACCACAAATTGCTACAAAACCAAAACATCAACCTGAAAACTCAAGTCATGTTCTTAAATAACCTTGTCAGATCAAGATGGATATGTATGCCATGCATGGAACCAAACCTATTCAGAAAACTGTCAGCTGTATACAACTGTTTCCTAAAATCAATGGTGTAAAAAGGCTTTGAGCGAGTAAAGCAAAGATCACCCTGCTTTGAGCATTGTGGACAGGGGCTATAGAATAACAAACATAGAACTGTGCCAAATAACAGAAACCACATTACTTGAGGACTACCAAGAGAAGTAAGAACTAAAATGGATTACACATGCAACTTGAAGAGAAAATAATGACACAATCAATGTTAACTTTTCACTTCAAATAAAAGGTTCAGAAGGAAACCCCCCAATAATACTGGAAAGATCGATAACAGCCACTAGACTTGAGAAATATGTTTTCCTAAAAGTGTTTAAAGAGATTTTATAAATTTCAATCAAAAATAGTGCTGGCTGCTCGGTTAATAAATACTAAATGCTTCCTTGTAGAGAAATAGCTAATATTAGTATTACTATACCTTGTGTTTAGCTTGTTCAGCATGTTGGGAGTAGAATGAGCAATAAATACACAGTTTCACAACGTACATTTTTATGAGAACAATTTATTGCTATAGATTAAGTAAAGGGGTCATTTTGAAATTCCCTGAAGTTTATCTGGATTAATAGACACCTGAAGAAGGAGTGCACAATGGGCCCAAACATGATAGTAACAACAAAGATGAGGAGCTTAGTTTGACTGTAAATAATGTATTTGCACACATGTCAGCTAAACCTGCTCCCCTAGAAGTTGCCGTCTGAAGACTCAACACTAACACTCTCTCTTTTTTTTACTTTTTTTTTTAATCAACTGACCAAAATAGGCTATTGACCTGATTTTAGTTGTTATGTGCATCTGTTGGCCATTTTGCCTTTTGACCTTTTTCAGGCATCTATTGAGTAACATTTTGGGGAATTTTGAAATGAACCCTTCATTTAATCTTTGGAAGTTTGTTCTCAATTTGCTGTTTATTCTAAAGGATACCAAATTTGTGGATATAAACATTGGTTAAGTGTGTGTGGTTGTGAGTTGAATACTTGATTCTGGAAGTAGAATAAGCAGAAGTGAAATCACAAGTACAAATTAACTAAGAATCCACTCTTACAAGATATAAAATATCCCTGAGCATGGACATTAATTTATCCTTGGGAATTGAATAAAGTATTCTTTTCGAAAGTCTCAGAATGTTACTGAATATAATAGGCACCTGAATAAAGCCAAAAAGTACAATGGCTAAAACATTATGATTATAACAACCTGGGTGAGTACACCAATCAAAATCATTCTACATAAAATGATTGTTCTTTTAAATTATGGATTTGTATAAATTTTCATTGGCTACGCAAAGGGCTATGTTGTCACAAGTGATGAAAATTTGCAGAAATTGTAGCGGAAATGAAATGCAGAGCAGCTGACTGTTATTGATACTGGTACCCACCCCTGTCCTTCAAAGATACAATGTTTAGTATGCTGTCTCTGTAGAAAGACTTCCTATTGCTGCTCTGCCAGAACAGCACTGATGTGAACTTTGGAACATCTGGTTACTCAGGTGTCTACCAGCTTCCCCATGATAATCAGGATAGTGAATTGAGCAGTGTTAGCTATGCAAATGCTTCCTTTGCTAGCCAACTGCTAAAGTTTCAGGCTCCATAAAAGCAGACACATTTGCTGAAGAGGCAGTTTGCTGTATAATGTGGTCACAGTGTGTTACCAAGAAGTTCTGGTTGTTACCCAGTGTCATTTGAAAGGCATTCATCCTTGTTTGTGTTTCCAGTGTCTCGGCTGCATTCATTCTGTATATGTGGTGTTCCCACATGGAAGTGTTGTTCGTGCTCTAACCATCATGATCCAGTCTTTGATCCCGGTGCTGCTGTTTGTTCCTCCATCTTCGTTGGCCGATACCTAACCAATAAGAAGAAAAATCTACAAAAGTAAATACAATTTTGTGTCTCCGCAAACTTTCTTAATAGAAGATTTCTGTAGTCTGTACAGCTGCAGACTTGAAATAATTTATTCAAATTAATCATTAAATATATTTGGTATTATCACTAAAAAGGCATCATTTTTTTTCTTTTTTCTTTTTTTTTTTTTTTTTTTTTTTTGTCAAATGACAAAAATGTTTATTGAAATATAAAGCATTATGTGCCCACAAACCATATTCACAGTTCCTTGAAAGCAACAGTATTCACTTTTTGGTTTGCAACAGTATGTAGAAAACATAGGATAAGTGGGTGTCCAGTTAAGTCTCACTGTCAATGAAGTTAGTTGAACCAGTATCATGATAGGTAATCTCTTAGAAACACCTGGTATTGTAAGCAGTCTGAGGCTTTGTATGGTAATGTTAGCCGTTTCCTTATAAAGGAAGTTATAAGTTTATAAAATCTTTCTCTTAAAACAATTTTTCATGAAAATAGGTTTCTCAATTCCACCAACTGTTATGTGGTTTCTGTTATTTGGTACACTTGTTTGTGATTCTGTAGTGCCAGTCAACAAGGTTTGAAGTAGGACAGTCCTTGCTAAAACCTACAGGCTTCATTGGCTCAGGGGCATTTATAATTGTTGATCTGTGAAAGCAGTTGTATTCAACTAACATTTCTGAATGAGTTTATCAGACTAAGCAAAACTTAGTAAATAGGCAACACCTACAGTACATTCGTGTGTGTTTTTTTTTTTTTATTTATTTTTTTTTTTTTTTCCATCATCTTTCTAAGAACTTGCACTTGTTAAAATTAGTTTCTGTTAATTTTACCGGTTCATTTCATAACCACACCCATCTCGCTCTCCAAATTGGAATATGAGGGTACATAGCCACACCTACTCACCTTAGGTTCCTTCCCCACTGACTTTGATTAGGGTCCCCAAACAACCAGTTTGCCTAGTGTTTGAGAACAAGAGAACGTTTGTGCATGCATATGCACATTTGGATTCCATTATTTTGCCTCATCATGGGGCGTTAATTGTTGTAGGGTGTGCTCTGCTAAAACACCTCCATCCTACCCTGCTTGTATCACCTCTTCTCTACTGGGATTGCATATACTAATTCTTGCCGATTTTACTATTGGCTGCTGTTGTAACAGCTAGTGCAGCATCTCTTATCAAGGCTAGATTGACACTAATATCTGAGAATACAGGAAGTATTAAATGATGCTCTCTACATGGGGTGGGAGCTGGGTCAATGTTCCAGAGATGGGAGATGAGGAGGAGACATTGTCTGCTATTCCTCTCTCTTTTTCTCCTAGCTCCTTCTTCTCTGCTTTATAGGGTGTATCCACACTTAAACCAGGCATGATCAGCAGCTTTTTAAAAGGGTATTTGCCTCTTTTGTTATATCAAAGAAATATCTATTGAGATGCTATCATGTAATGAGAGTAATTTTCATAGATGCATCCACACAAGGACATTCAGCAAAAAAAAAAAAAAAATTTTTTTATAAATATTATATACATTAACCAGTCTAAAATTCAAAAGCTTACTGTCTCATCATGTTGAAACACCAGTTCCCATACAATCACCAAAGTTAAGCAATATTGAGCCTGGTCAGTACCTAGATAGGTGAGTGCTTCAGAATACCAGGGACTGAAAGCTTGGATGTGCAGGTGGTGTAGTAGATAATGGCTCAGAATTGTTAATTGGAGAGCAGAGTTCCTAGTTGGGTTCATTATATTCACATATGTGCAAATACCATTGGGAAAGTTATGAATCCACCTCTTTTCCCTCCAGCTATGGGTTAATTAGTAAGACTTGTATTGCTAAACCCTTATCTCAAAAAAAAAAAAAAAAAATTCTTTCAATCTAAAAATATTTTCTGGCTTTAAATAACCTGCAAAAAGGTTGATAAGCCGTAAAAATGTATCAATCAATGAAATTCAGGTTGTCATTAATTTGGTGGCATTTTTTTTTTCCAGTCACCTTGAGGATTATCCCTACTATACCTATTCATATAAAAAGGCAGATCTATTAGGTTGGTGCAAAAATAATGACGTAATAATGTTGTTTTTGACGTTAAAAAATACGTCAAAAAACGACATTATTACGTCATTATTTTTGTACCAACCTAATATATTCATAATATATTTTTATATACAAATTTGCATATTTCATTGAATATTGCTGCCATATTCAGTTTGGTGCTTTTACTATGTATTTAGAGATTCTAGATAAAATACAAAGAATTTGCAATGTTATCAGTCCTGACCTGGCATCTCAGCTTCAGTCACTTTCCCACAATTGCCACATAGCTTCTCTGTGCCTTTTCTGGAAATATTTTCATGGTAATTGTTCTGATGAACTTTCCTTTATGGTACCTAGACCATATGAATTTAAGCTTACTACTAGATTGGCAGCTAGGTCTCACCATCTTACAGTTGAAATGGCTAGATGTAACCGCAAGTTCTATGCTAACAGTTTTTTTTTCTCTCGCGCTTCTTGCTTATGGAACTCTCTTACAATTTCTTGCTTTCCAGTTAACTTCGATCTTTAAACATTTAAATGCAAAGTCAATCATTATTTTCTGTCTTTTTAATTCCTGTTCTTTTATGGGCACATGGCCAAATGATTAGAATGTTCAATTTCTGACCATAACACCTGTGGTTCGAATCTCACCATGGTAGATTTTTCAGGAAGGTGACTTCTTGATGTTATCAGTCTGGAGGAGGTGATCCCAACATGCAACACCTTTAGAAAGTGTCTGAAAACCATACCATGGATTGACCCAAGCCTTGTGAGTTAAATTGGGTAGACAGAATCCTCGAGGGCTGTCGATGGCTGTGCTAGCACAAAGTCACAAATCATTGTGACTGAGGGTTTGGGTGTGTTGGCCTTGTTCAGATTGTTAATCATGGTAAACATGCTTCTCTTCCAGAAACTGTAACTAAGTTCTGCCCAGTATAGTTGCAGTATAAACCACAGTTGGTCTCTGTGGGTGTTGAACAAACACAAAAATGCGCCTGAGCAGGAGTCTACAATAGGGATTACCTAGCCGCTATAGTAGACAGGTATCCTCGAATACAATTGGCCAGACATTAATTTCTGTTCTTTTATTGTTCTCTCTCCATAACATTTTTTTTTCTTCTCATATTCTCTAATACTCAGTAACCCCTATTGTCTTAGTGACTTAATTGCCTTGCTTGGGATGAAATTTTTAAAGATAATAACAAGATATTTGGCATTGTGCAGGTGAAATCCCATTTCTTTTCTATGGTGTGCTATGTTCCAAAGATCTGAATATGCTGTGAAATGATATTAGTGAAACTGTTGTAATTATAACAGTTTCATAAGTTTAAATGTTTTAGTAGTCATCTATTTCATATATGGCATGTAGGAATCATGGGGCAATGGTACGCTTTCTAAAAATGAGACATACAACTTATTATTTATAGTTGTGCTAATGTCCTTGTCTTTGTTGTTACTATCACATTTTGGTCTTTTTTCTCTCTAACCTTTTTCAGGTATCACTTGATCCAAGTAACCTTCAAGGAATTTCAAACTGAACCCTTTATTAAATCTACAGGGATAGATTGTTCTTATTCCACTGTCTATGTCTACAGATGTTGTGTTTTGTTATTTTTCTTTTAGTACTGCTTAGTTATTGCTAGCCAGCCTCCTTTTGAAGGAATATGCAATACCCAGCCTAAGGATTGAACTCATCAAATTTGCAAATGTGAATTTTGGTGGCGTGATTTCAGTCCCTGGGCAGAGTAGTACAAACTCAAGCTCAACGGAAACAAGATGAGCAGTAAGTGAGCAATACTAAAATAGAATAAGTTACCCTTAGATATGGACAGCAGAATGAGGACAATTTACCCCCCTATGTATTTAACAATGGCTTCAGTTTGAAATTCCCTTGTCACCCGAAGAAGTTTGGAGAGTACAGCAGCAATAATGTTATGATAGTAATTAAAAAGATCAGGGCATTAATACAACTTCATGTGCTATGTCCCCTCAGGACGTAAGCAATCATGGCTCTCCCTACTTTTTTGTCCTTTGTAGCTCTTAATAAATTTTGTTTTTTTGTTCATTCTCCCAAACCCTGTTCTGCTGTTCATTTAGTCAAGCTCACTAAGTATGTTATGAATTGTTTTTCTCTATCCCTCTTGTCTTCAATCTGTCATTGTGAGTATCACATTTTCCAAGCTCTCTTTCTTCATTTCGATTTTGCTTTGTGGTCTGCCAGAATGGAAGAATTCACAATCTGACAAATTTTCTTTTTGACGTTATTGTTATTTTTTCTGTTAAATTTTCCCATTTAAACATTACTCATTCTTACTGTCAGCCTTTTAAAGGTCAATTTCACAACTTCTCAACATGTATAAGGAAAAAAAAAACATATGTACAGCCTTTTAAAATCAGTGACTTTCAACTATTTAAGCTGAATACATTGTAAAACATTCTGAACTCTGACATGTTATATAAAATGTATTTATGAATATTTGTATTCATGCATGTTTATGTGTGTATAAAGAAGGACCTGTTTTCTCTTTTAAGGAATTCCAGAATTTTTTTTTTTTTTTTTTTTTTGTTTTTCTGTTTTCAGTATAGAATTCCGTTTTTTTTTTTTTTTGTTTTTCCTCCCTGTTTTTAGTATAGAATTCTGTTTTTTGCTTCATTATAATGCTTTGTGAGAAAGTGTAATAATATATAAATGTTACTAGAACAAGAAAATACAAAAAAAAAAAAAAAAAAATTTCACTAGCTGGAATATCCACCTATTGGATAAGTTACTCCAGCTTGATAGGATTTGTCCTTAATCTAATTTGTTGTTAGTTTCTGGGACAACCATTGCAAAGAATGCTACAATCTTAAATAAGAATTAAGTGAAAGTGGCAAGACCTAGAGAAAAGTGACACCACAAAATCATCTCGAGACAAAATGCTACATTATCGTTTGGTCACTTTACTGAAATTATTAAATAAAATTTTTGAAAAAAAAAGTCTAATTGAAATGACAAACTGCCTCTCCAACTCTGCTACCATGTGTGATAGGAAAAAGAAAGGATAAAACAAAAAGACAACGTTTTTGTCCCCCCCCCCACAGATGAGAATTGTTGTTTCAGTGTGATATGTCTGCAGCTATATATATATATATATATATATGTGTGTGCATACAAAAAAAATATAACTTGTAAATCTTTACATGATCCATGTTTCCTAACAATAAAGAATGTTAAACCAAAGAAATGAATTAATGGTGTTATGCCTTTTTTTCCTTAAAATGTAATTAAAAAAATTTTCATAAATACATATTACAATTGAAAAGCCATTATTTTATTAGCATATAAGGGTCCACCGAATATTTATTTGATTTATTCAACTTTAATATTGCCATGTTTTACCATCTATTCACAATAATTAGCAACGAATGTAGATGTTCCACGTTTTTAATTTTATCTATTGGCCACTTTAAGAAGCTTCCTGAGTATATTAAAAAAAAAAATTTTTAATTTAAAAAAAAAAAAAAAAAAAAAAAAAAAATGTTTTGTTTCTGATAACTTTGTCTACTTCAACAAATCGGCACATCATACAACCATAATACAATTGTCACTACAATGTTTCTTAGTATTGTTGGATGACATGTCTAATTGTCAGTTTTTCTTGACATATAAAAATAACCTCCCCACCTCCAACCTCTGACCTTATTTTTATATTTTAGCATAGATCTGACGTTTAATTGGTTAATCTAGACATACTAGCATAATTTTAATTCTGACCTAATGCCCCACCTTTAACTTCCAAAAAGAGGTAACGATTTGTTTTTAAATTTCTCTAATAAATCATTTTTATCACAAGTTATCTACCATTGCCTGAGGAA
This sequence comes from Acanthosepion lycidas, assembly GCA_963932145.1. Taxonomy (NCBI): domain Eukaryota; kingdom Metazoa; phylum Mollusca; class Cephalopoda; order Sepiida; family Sepiidae; genus Acanthosepion; species Acanthosepion lycidas. The sequence continues at coordinate 86,739,898 of OZ010584.1, forward strand.
TTACAATCTTAGTACTGAAATATGAAAGCTTTTGTGTAATGATGTAAAATGTCTTTATTGTAATCTACTATAATAAAAAATATTATATTATTTTACTCTTTGTATTGAACTTTTTTTTAAGTAAATGCTGTGAATTGTGGATTTTTACTCTATCTGTTCTTTCTCTCATTTGGAGATATATATATATATATATATATATGTTGTGCTACTGGTGAAGAAATAATGTATATTTATTTTTAATATATAATTTATAGCTGTTATTTTACATTGAGGACTATTTTATTAACACAAGCACTTAATGTGTGTGATTTTATATATATATATATATATAAAGAAATATAGTTTTAAGGTATGCTATATTTATGGAATAAAGTACTCAATATCAGGGATAGAGCGTATGTAAATATAAAAGTGAACATTGAAGTCAACACTCAGAGGCAACAGGCTGTTTCATGCTAGACGCAATTGTTTATATATATATATACACACACACACATACATAGACACACACATGTGTGTGTATGTAAGACAAAATGGAAAAAATTTATTTGTGACATGTTTCATCTGTTAGAATTTCATCAGACTGGGTGTAAACATTGAGGGCTGCAAATTCTGAGTTGAAGCCAATGATCATTCCAGATTTTAATTTGTTATGATGACAATAGAAGTTTATTAGGTCATTTTTATTAGTTGATTTCCAGTGGACACAAAAAGGAGAAATATATTGGAAATAGTTTCAAAACCTTTCAATACCCTGATTATTTCATATTCAATGTGAAACAAAAGATTCATAAAATATTCCAAAATAGAAAAGCTGTCCTTCCTGACAAACCCAACAAATCAAAGAATATATTATTCTACCCAACTAACTCTATCACAACTACAACCAAAAAAAAAAATTATCTAAACTCAATATCAAATTTATCAGAACTACATCTAAAACAATAAGATTTATTAGGTTGGTGCAAAAATAATGACGTAATAATGTCGTTTTTTTACGTATTTTTTAACATAAAAAACGACATTATTACATCATTATTTTTGCACCAACCTAATAACACAAAACTTGAAGGAGGAATTTATTCTATCAGCTTCAATGATTGCCAGAAAGAATATACTAGGGCAACCTCAAGAAGTTTAAACAAAAACACAACTAAGAGATTTTAAAAAACACACAAAACCCATTGGTGGTTCACCGTAACGAAACTGTCCACAATTTTGACATAAAAAATGCTATTCTAGTTAAGAGAAAATAATTTACGAAGACAAAATTGTTTAGAAAGTGCTTTAATCACTAGTTCAGCTACAGTAAATTTACATCTAGGTTCTTACAATGTTTCACCATTTTTGGCAGATTTCTGTTACCACAATGTGGAATATTTAAAAGCAAAGATTCTGGAAGGAAAAAGAATATAGATGAATTTGGATAGATTGCAAAAAATTCTTTCCAAAAAATTGTGAAACTACCAGTATCTCTAATCCATGCACGTGTAGCCACAACAATGTCAACAAATCCAGCCATCGGAAGTCCTAATGGATGAAACGCATCACAAATAAACTTTTTCCGTTTTGTCTTACAATCTCCTCAATACTGTTCTTGTTGTGTGTGTGTGTATATATATATATATATTGTGTATGTATATATATATATATATATATAGGACTCTGCTGTCCATTTCAATCTATGAGGGCTAAAAAGTTAATTGAAGACTTTTATAGAACCTGTGTGTGTATATATATATATATATATATATGGAGAGAGAGATAGATAGTAATGTACTTTAACAACTTCAACAATATATATATATATATATATATATATATATATAAGGTTGGTGCAAAAATGTCGTTTTCTCACATAGTAACATATGTAAGAAAATATATAAGAACAATTTCAGGGGGAAGAAATATGACAAAGTGGAAAATGTTTTCTTGTGACATGTTTCATCCTTTAGTACTTCATCAGATTAAGTTTATATTGATACAACTACACATGTGCATGAGTGAAAGTGATGCTGGTAATTTAAATTTTTTTTATTTTTTGTTTTGGGTATATAATCAAGCCCAAATTATATTGTGTGTATATATATATATATATATATATATATATATATAGTAACATAATTTTGTATATCAACAAACAATATTTAGAAAAATAGTCTGACAAATTGGAAATGAGTTTTGTGATGTATTTCATCCATTTGTGTGTGTGTGTCTGCATATATATATATATATATATGCACACACAGTGGAGGTAAATAAATATTTGTACATCATGAAAATTTTTAATGAACTTATGAAAAAACTTAAGGCCATACAATTTTTCTATACCATTCCATAATGCTGCAATATGCAAAAAACAATTAGAAAACTTTGTTATAAATGAAATTATGCTACTTATAAAATTTCAATGTGAAAAAAGTATTCATACAAAATATGTCTTTAATATCAAAAGGCTTAAATTACCTTTATTTACATAATTCTTTGTATGATTTTGCTAGATTCTTCCAATTATCTTATTACCAGAACAATCTAGAACATTTCACAATTCATTTTTTATATAAGGTTATCTCTGCACACAAATCATACACAATAATTATCACCCTGGGTAAAGAAAAGGGACTATCAAATTTGCAAAAATAATTGATCATCAAACATTAAAAGGAAGGCAAAATCTATAGGAAAATAGCAAATATCCTGAATATACTATTTACTACTATTAGTTCCATTATTGTTAAGTATAAAAATGTGAAAACGGTTAAGAACAAATTGAAATCTGGTGCACCAAGCAAGATTTCTACCTGATCAATGAGAATTTAGTGCAAAATTCAAGAAACTTCAATTACTACTCAGAGAAATACAGGAAGAATTAAAAGCATCAGGTATTATTGTTATGAAACAAACAATAAGCAATGAACTTCATAGAAGTCAACTAAGATCACACTCTCCAAGAAAAACTTCACTATTAATGAAAAAAAACATAAGGATGCCAATTTGTTTGTGAGTATAATAATAAACTTGAATCATTTTGGAAAAAGTGTTTTATGAATAGTTGAAGCAAAAATTGAACTATTTGGATGTAATTCAAGAACTCGCGTTTGGAGAAAAGACGTCATAACCTTTGTACTAAAGAACACAATCCCAACAGAAAAATTTGATGGTGGCAATACCATGGTTTGGGGCTGTTTTCTGCTAATGGCACAAGTAATATAGAGATAATAGATGGTAGAATGAACTCAAAAATATACCAAGATGTTTTGGGTCTAATTTGTTTGGGTTAGTAGTAAAGCTTGAATTCCCAAATAAATAGGTTTTGCAGCATGATAATGACCCTAAACATATGGCTGAATCTATGAAAAAATGGCTTATTGAAAACAATGTTGGTACACTTGAATTGCCATCACAGTCTCCAGACTTGACTCCAATAGAGAATTTATGGTGTTTATTAAAAATTCAAGTTAATAAAAGAACCCTGAAAAACATCCTGAACTTAAAAGAGAATATGCAAAGAAGAATGGAGTAAAAAAACAATGGAAACTTGCAATTCATTGATTAAAAGCTACACAAAGAGACTGATTGCTGTTGAATTGAATAAAGGATATGCTACAAAGTATTAACTAGGTGTTATAATTTTGTACAAATAGTTCTTGACCTCCAAATTTTTTAATTTCATTAACAAATTTTTTTTTTTTTTTTTTTTTTTTTTTTTCATATTGCAGTTTTATGTCATCATATACAAATATTGTATGGATTATAAAATTCTTTTATAAAATCTGTGTTAAATAATAAAATTCATGGTGTAAAATATTACTTTCCCGCCACTCTATACTAACTTGAAAAGAAGGTAATTATGCCAATATATTATGTATTGCTTGTCTTTTCTTTTTTTTAAATCCTTTGATATCTTGCTATCATCCTTTCCAACTTTTTATACATGACTTGGTCACACTTTAACACTGAAGCAATGGAAAAAAACCCAGCTGACACTTCTTTAGGTGTCATGTCCCCTCTACTCTCAGCACATAGGCAATCATGGCTCTTCACAATTTCCTGTCCTTTGTAGGTCTTATTAAATTGTCTTTTCATTATTTCTCCTAAACCCTGTTCTGCCATACATTTACTTAAGCTCATCAAGTATGTCATGTACTGTTTTTATCTGTCCCTCTTGCTCTTATGAGTATCAGATTTTCCAAGCCTTCTTTCCTCATCATGTGCCTCCAAAAATTTCAACTATCTCTTTCTGATGTTAAGTATAAGTTTCCTTTTCATTTTCTTTAAAACCTTGTCATTGTTCACATGTTCAGTCCATTGTATCCTCAGCATCCTTCTGTAGATTTCTGTTATCTCGGATCTCTTCCTCATCTTTGAGGAGATTGTCCAGCATTCACTGCCATGTAGGAGTTTTGTGGGGTTTTTTTTTATGATGAGCAGTAAAGTCTGCGAAGTAGGATCTTCAAAACAGCCACCCACTTGACCAAATGGGAATAAAATGAGAATTTTAGGGAACAAGTAACACTTGAACAGACATTAGCGGTTTCCATTTGCAGGTTTATATAAACAATTAGAATTGAGGGAGGTTCTGATATAAGTTTTTATAACGTTTTTGAATTGTTGCATAAAGGATGTATAAGAAGACTGAAATAATTTGTTCATATACTCTGCTTAAACTCCAAATTTATATTAGTAGTGTGTGGATACCATCAGTCATGAGGTAACAAGCAATAAATTTGGGACCTTAAAGCGGAGAGATGGGTCACCATGGCAGTACAGAAGTCAGAGGAAAACAATGCCAGGAACACATTATATTCTCAGAATATATCATATAAAAACTGAACATAATGCTGAAGAAAGATATGTTTCCAAAATAGGATTTATCAATATTCTGGAACACTGCAGACTCTTGAAAATGGCTGCAGACAGTGTGTCCCCAGTCTAACAAAATTAGAACATATAATGATATCTTCACACATTTATTTAGCTGCTTTAACCAACTTTGAATAATGATGTGACATAATGCTTCATAGTGACTTGACTGAACATTTGAAAATGGTGACAACTTTAAAAATTATTTCTAGAACTAAACTTTTGCTTATAAATTGCTTTATTCTTTTAAGATTATTTTGGACAAAGTTTATTTACAAATTGGCTCTGATTTGAAATACCGTCCTGAGTAAGATGTTAAACTACATCCACATCCTGGGTAAGACGATAAACTACGTCCAGCAGCAAGGCATTTGATCAGGAGGTTTTGAGGAGCATGGAAGCACCTCTTAATTGTTGGTGTTCCCAGGTTCACCCTGACCCAGGGTGGTATCCCTTGTTAGGGTCCCAGCTATGGACAAATAGTTAACTATTATCAGCAATACTTTTTTTTTTTTTTTTTTTTTAATTATTACTAGCAATACAATTTTGAAGGAAAAATATTACCAGAAACAAATTTTTTGACAAAACAATATATTACTAGCAATAAAAAAAATTTTGTCATCATTAAATAACCCATTGAGGTTGATATGCCATAAAACAAAATAAACCAAATCAAAATGATTTGAAATATAAAAATCTGAAGACTTAATATATTTAAATATATTCATAATTCTTATGACATATCACGTTGAACTCGCTGGTTCTCATTCGAAAACCAAAGTTAAGTCACATTGAGTGTGCTCAGTACTTAGGTGGGTGACTGCTTGGAAATATCAGGTATTGTAAGCATAAAGAGAGGTTCCCATCCAATTACTGAAGTTAAGCAATGTCGGCCCTGGTCAGTGTCTGGATGGATGACCACTTGGGAATACCAGGTGCTGTAAACTTGGATGTGTGGTTGGTGTAATGGATAATGGCTTGGGATTGTTAATAAGAGAGCTGAGTTCCAATTCTAGTTGGGTGCATTATGTTCACTTAGACATAGATATCCTTGGGAAAGGTATGAATCCACCTCTTCGACCCCCTCCCCCAGCTGTGAGCTCATTAGTAAGATTTGTATCACTGAATCACAATCTCCAGAAAGAAAATTCTTAGACTCTAAGAATATTTTCTGGCTTTAAATATGCTGCAAAGAGTTGATAAGCTGTACAAAATGAATCAATCAGTATTTATAAAATTGGTAATGACTTAAAGATGTTAATATTCCTGTATGGTAAGATAGCTACTTTTAAACTGGTTTTTCATACTATTAGTAAATCAAAGTATGTAAATGTTCTAAATATGTGCTGACCTATCAAGATAGATTCTACTTTTCTCACAAATTAATTCCTGTTGTATTTGGAATGGCTCCCACACCCAAATAAAGATCTTCTAACAAAAAGTGACCAACCTCTCTTAAGCAAAATGTGCATGACTCATTGCTTCATGTTATAGGTGCATATAATTTGGTACCAGAAATAGTGACATTAGTTGGTGACAATACCCTTTTACTGTTGAATTAGTTAAATGTAACTGCCGCTTCTACTCCAACAGTTTCTTTTCTCGTACTTCCTACCTGTGAAACTCCGTTTCATTTCCTTGCTTTCTTAATGACTACAATCGTCAAAAATTTAAATACAATGTCAATAGCCATCTTCTACATTATTTAACCCCATTCAGGTTTTATCCTTTCCTCAGTCACCACTAAACCCTGTCTTTTCTCTCACCTTCACTCTCTGTAACACCCTATGAACTAGTGGCATTCCTACCTTGCTTGAGATGAAATGATTTAAAAAAATTTGTCTAAAGCCAGGTTTTCCTTCTGTTTTTTTATTTTTCCCTTCATTTTGTCTTAAGTCCTGAGTGATTAAGAAGACAAGTGATTGCACCTAATTGGTCTTGTCAATTTTTTTTTTTTTTTTTTTTTTAAATTTCAATTCAGTATTAGTGACAGCACAGAAAAATTCTTGACTAAGAAGGGATGGATTTAAAAAAAAAAAAAAATGATTGGGAAATGGTTCAAGACAAAACTTTTAAGCATACACTTCTATTATTTCATGTCTTTCCTAAGATCTTTTGTTGATAAGAAAATTCATAAACTTTTTAGTTCATAAATTTGTAAAAATTGTTTACTTTTTATATATCTCTTAATAAACATAAAAATATCACAATGGTGCTTGGTGCTACATGATCTATATTAATTTTGATATGGCATAAAATTATAAATATATTTGTATTCTGAAATTAAAATGTTTCCTGGAAAAGAACTTTTTAACACTGTAATCTTGAGAAAGATGAATTAAAAACTATAATGCTCACTTTATTTCCTCGTCAATGTTTTGTCAGTCAGATATTGTTCATTTGCTTGATAGGTGGTACAGTGTCATCAAAACATTTTGCAGTTTGATTTTAATTTAGAATTGTATGCTACCTTTATAATTATGGTGTAACATATTAAAGAAGATGAAAATTCTGTTCTTGGGGCATGGGATCAACAAAGCTCCTCACAACTCAAGAACTTTTCAGAGAATACTCTCAGTAAATGATGGCTGTTTTCTAGAGGTCTACAATCTTGGTTTTGGTTCTCTCAGCACTTTTCAGTTTTCTAGGTGGTGTTCCAAGTGCTCCCATTACTGTAGGAATTAGTTCTACACTCATGTTCTATAGCTTCTTCAACTCCCTAGGCAGGTCCTGGTATTTTTCAATCTTTTCAGTCCACTCTTGTATCAATATGAAACAGCAAAGTCTATAATTTGATTTTACTATTCTCCTCATCTATAACAATAAGATCAGGTCTTCGTACTTCTATGATATGTCTGGATTGAGAAATCCCATATCTTGTGACTGTCATTTTCTATTTCTGTCTCTGGCTGATGTTCATACCACTTCTCTTTTACAGTGAAACCAAACTTCATACAATAGTTTATCATGAAAGAAATTTTTTTAAGGATTGGAAACCAAATAGTTACTATAGTTGGTAAATTGATCAATGTGGCTATTGGCTCTCACTCAGGCACACCTACTTCAGGAGTGTCAAGTGTTTTAGATACTTGGGTTTGGTGTCCTGCTTGACTTGATTCCAAGAAAAGTCTGGGCAGCTGCATGTAATATTCTTAATCAAGCTCATTAATATGTATCGTTTACACTAATAGGGAATGTTACTCTTATTTTGTGGTTTATATTGTTTTCTAAGGATTGTGTTTCGTTTCATGAAACTTGGTGTTCATTATATTCTCAGAGCATATCATCTTTCATAAAAAAAAAAAAACTCCAGAAATATTGTTATTGATTACACTAATTACATTATTGTGGAGTCTATAAGGATGTGCAGGTAGCATAGCAGTGCAGAAAGTGGAATTGGCTATTCCAAGTTCCAATCCTGTCCAAGGCTGTCGAGTTCACTTTCACACACATACTCTTGAAAAAGGAAAGAATGCATGGTAGACTGGGCTCTTCTTTATCTTTGGTTGGCAACCAGTCTTGGGGGGAAAACTCTGAATTCAAAATCAGTTGGGCCTGGGCTGACAACTCCACTCTGTAAAAATTTATTCCTTAAAGAAACCAAAGCAACAATAAACACCTAGCAGGGTGAATCTGTGGACCTATACTCTACAAGGGAATTAAATGGGACTTAAAAGAAAGATTACTGTCTTAGTATAAAAGTGTAATGAGCATTAAGGAGCTAGTTTACCAATTCTTTCAAAAAATCACAGCATAATTTTTTAAATTCTTCTGATTATTAAGAGCACATGTTAGTTTTTAAGTATGGGGGTGTGAAGGATCAATTGTCATCTAAATTATGCAAAAAGGAAAATAACACTGACATCTCATTTTAACAGATTTACCGAAATTACGCAAAATATCTTGAAATACTAAGAGTAAATTTATTCAATAAAATCACCATTGGCTTCAACCACAGCCTTCAGATGACTTCAGAATCTCATGCAACTATTCTGGATTGTCTCCTTGTTTAAGTTAATGAATGCTGCTATAATCCTTGCTTTCAGTTCATCTTTTTCTCAACTGTGCCCCACACATAATAATCAAGGGGTTGCAGTCTGGGGGGGTTAGGTGGCCAGATGTAAGTGGTAATTTGGTTGCAGAAATTGTTTGTCGGCCATGACTGGTTTCTCCTGCTTGTGTGGCATGGTGCAGAGTCCTGTTGCCAGACATAGGGTCATCCAGCAACCACACTCAGGTTGACTCAGGGCAGCACTACCACCTCACGTCATTTGACATAGACCTCTGTTGAGTCTGAGGCCCTCACCAACAAATTCAGGGAATCTTTTCTTCAGAACCTTTGTAATCATTATTAGACTCATCCAACTATTTCTGCATCCTCTGCACTCTCCTCAGATTGACACCCAAACACTCTGAAATGTTTGTATTGGAGCTTTTGGCACAAACACCAAGCAGTACAGCATGCCGTTTCCAAATTTCTGGTAGAGTGAATTGCGTCATAGTACTCTTTTTTTTTTTTTTTTTCACAGACACTGACCATCTGCCTCTACTATACTGTGCAGTTGACAAAATTAAAAACACATGCATAAAATTAAAAATCTAAAATGGCAATAATTTAGCCATTGCACGTTGTATATGGTTGTTTTTCCACTTTCTGGAATGAGGAATTATCATTATTTACATGCAGACCATTGGCTTCATCTTTTGTTGTTATTATTACCACAAATATTTCAACATTCATCAGGTGCTTGTCAATCTGGTTAAACTTCAGCAAATTTCAAACTCACCTCTTTATTTAATCTATAAAGGTAGATTTTTCTTGTTCCACTATGTCTGGGGATATATAACCTAGTTCTTATTTTCACACTGCTCAGTTATTGCTCTCCACATTTTCAGTCCAAGTAGACACTGCCTGGCCCAGGGATTGAACTCCCAATTACTATATCAACAAATTCACAAACCAATGCTTAATGAATTAAAGTGTTGGTTTGGGAAATTGCTAACATAGTATTTGTAAGTTCAATCCTTGGGCTGTGTAGTTTTTTTTTGTTTTTGTTTTTTTTTGCTTGTTTTTTTTTTTTGTTTTTTTTTTGTTTTTTTTTTGTTTTTTTTTAATCATTTCAGTCCAAACAAGGCAATAAAGACACTAAGAGCACAAGGGGGTTATTGAGTGTTAGAGTATATGAGAAAAAAGCATTATTAAGATATGAGAACATTAAAAGAACAAGAATTAAGAAGATGGAAGATAACAATTGAGATTGCATGTAAATTTTTGAAGATCAAACTTGACTGGAAAGAATCCCAAAGAAAGTTCTACAAGTGAGAAATGTGATAGAAAAAAACTGTTAGCATAGAACTTAGTCACATCTAGCAATTTCAACTGTTATAAAATGAGATCTTGCCACCAATCTTGTATTGTGCTTTATAAAGTCTAGGTATCATCGAGCAAAGTTCATCAGATCAATTACCATGAAAGTATTTATAGAAAAGGCATAGAGAAGCTATGTTATGATGGTGAGATAGTGACTGAAGGCAAGATGCTGGGTCAGAACCAACAACATTGCAGATTCTTTGGATTTTATCAAGACTCTCTAAATATAGTGGCAGCAGTATTCAAAGCAAAGACATACAGACTCATTGGAAACAGGGCAAGCAATAACTGAGTAGAACTAATTGAAAACAAGATATCCCTAGACATGGACAACAGAATTAGAACAATCTACCCCCTATAAGTTAAATAAAGGGTTCAGTTTGAAATTCCATTTGGGGGTTTATTGAGGCAAAAGAATAATAATCTGGAACAATTTAATTTCCTTTGTAAAATGTTCAAAACTTTTAACCCAAATAGTCAGGGGTGGGTTAATCAAGAGGCTGAGTAGATTTCTGTACTTTAGGGTCCCAGAAGGGAAGAAGAAAGCCAAGATAAATTATTCGTGTTTACAACTGTCATGACAATGAAAAAATAAATGAATAAAAAGGATCTTCCATCCTGGGTAAGACGATAAATTTTGCTGGCCTCTGATCAGGAGGTTTTGAGGAGCGTGGAACCACCTCTTAATTGCTGGTGTTCCCAGGTCCGCACTTACCCAGGCTGTTAGCACCTGTTAGTGTCCCAGCTATAGGTAAATAGTTAACCCCCAAACTGAGGTCAAAACACTATGAAAGTGTAAAAATAGATTTTAATACCAGAAATACTTTGTAAAAAGATTATTACCAGCAATACATTAAAACAAAATAAAAAAAAGCATATTACAAACAATACATTTTTGAAAAAGAAATATTTCTAGCTATATAGATTTTTGAAGAAAAAAAAGTACCAGAAATAGATTTTTTGAAGGAAAAAAAAAATATTACCAGCAATAAAAATTTTGTTGGCATTAAATAACCCATTGAGGGTGATATACCATAAAACAAACCAACCGGAAAGGATCTTTGAGTCAGTAAATTCACTATATGATACATATTTTAAAAGTTATTTATTGATTGAAAGTAGGGTTGAGAGCAGAGGCACATTCCTGTAGTTCAGCTTCAGGGAAACTCCTTTCCCAGCTGATACCTTTTTTTTTTTCCTTTTTTGCTTTTCTCTGAGTAAATCTGATTATTTAATTTGACTTTTTTCCCCTCCTTTATAATAGATTTAATGTATCTACAATTGCACAGCTGCTCACTAATTTTCAGTAGTTACTTTTTCTACTCTAGAACTTTTAAGTGCTCCCCCCCCCCCACCAAAAAAAAAAGAACAATAACAATGTGAACATTATGTGCTTGAACAACAAATGATATTTTTGGTCTTGTTTTTTTTTATTCTTTTTCTTTTATACACTTTCTGACCAGTTACAAAAACTACAAGAGGTAGCTTGATACAATTGTTAGTGGAATGTTGATCTGAAACTTTCACTGTATTATGCTAAACATTCTAGGTAAAGAACAAGCAGTCAAAATTTGTTTTTTAATAGATTTTATAAAAGCCTAAAACCATGCAGCTGCAATTTTTATTTTTGTGTAAAATCACTGAGGCATAAACTCAGGCCATGTTTGTTGACAAGAATGGTGGATTGCTTCTCGGTGCATTGTAGAGTGGGTAGCAAATATTGCGGAGCATTTGATTAAAACCAAGAAGAAAACTGATAGACTGGATGTGTATAAAATAGAAAATGGGAGTCATTGGAAATATTACTGTTTCTCTGTCTCTCTCATATATATAATTATATATGTGTGTGTTTGTATGTGTTTCATTGAATAATAAAGGCATGTTGTGTCTACCTAATTTTAAACTGATCCTTTCCAATTGTCTAATCAGTTTCTTGATATTAGGATGAAATTCATCAAGGAATATTCCGTAATTATTTTTAACCCGAGTACTTGTGACGTTTTCTAAGGTCATCTTTAGGGGTAAATTACAAAGACAAACATTGTAACTACATTAAAATCTGCATTCTGTTGTCATAGAGATTTTTTAAAAACATGTGCAAGTGTGCTCTGTTAGCATTTTAGAATTTTCAAATTTATTCATTGTAATTATAGAATTTTTTAATAAACAAGCATTTCAGTATAAGTGAACTAATTGGAATTGGTAAAAAATGGCATTAGTATATAAATATTATATGCACTTAAATATACTGAGGCTATATTCATAATAAATTTTGTGTAGATTATATATATATATATATATATATATATATATATATATGCACTGCTACATTAGAACGTGTACATACCTGCTACAAAACTCTACATCTTGTTTCAATGTTAAAAATTAATGTTTCTTCAGGTGGGAAATCATGATGGTATTGTTTTATTGTTCTACTTTTGTACTGAGCCCTGGTTTTAAATTAGTTTTGAACATGGAAATTTTACTCTTCATTCTTTTACATTTGGAGATATATAATATGCCTATGTCTGTCTGTGTAATAGATACACATATGCAGTGTGAGATCAGTTATCCCTGTCTGGCAGTCATTACCTTAATTTAGAACTGAAATTTTCACTGTATAATATTCAGTCTATAGAAAATTACTAGATTAAATTATTCAACAAGACAATAATAGAAAAATAATTATTTGTTGTGTAAAAGTAAATGCTCTTTTCATCATTAGACTATAGATATTTGAAGCTAACACAGTTCATTACCTGAATCTTGATCTGAAATTTTCACTGTATAATAATTAATGCATGCTGATTAATGAGGAATCTTTGATAAAGGAGATTATGTTGAAACTTAAAAATTTATTGTGTAAAATCTTTTGTTGTTTTTTTTTTTTGTTTTTTTTTTTTTGTTTTTTTTTTTTTGTTTTTTTTCTTTTGTCCTCATTGGTCTACATTATCAATATGTATTTGATTTGATATATTTACAGATAATTATCTATTGTAAATGTCTTTCATGTTTCTGTCTCTCTTTCAGAGGCAAATTTGCTGTTGTGAAGAAATGTGTGAACTTTCAGACAGGTGAAGAAGTGGCAGCCAAATTTATCAAGAAGAGGCGTCGAGGAAAGAATTGCCGTGAACAAATTCACAGAGAAATTGTCATGCTAGAATTATCCCATCCACACCCACGTGTGGTCGACATAATAGAAGTTTTTGAGAGTGCCACAGAATTAATACTTATCACCGAATAGTAAGTCTACATGTTTATATGCAAAACCCACCTTCTACAATGTATTCAAATTGCTCTATGATCTCACATGACAGTTTTAAAATTTTGACCTCTTTCAGTTAAGATTTTCTGGTAGACTCTTATTTACAGATGTTAATTTTAAACGATAAAGAAACTTTTTTTTTTTTTTTTTTATCATTTCAATTCAAGCAAGGTAATAATAGTCACTAGGATGTAAAGGGTAACTAAGTGTAAAAGAAACGGGACAATAAAAGAACAGGATTCAAAGAGACAGAAGATGATGATGATTGACATTGCATTTAAATTTTTGAAGATTATAGTTGACGGGAAAGCAGGAAGCTGGAAGAGAGTTCCACAAGTGAGAAATCTAAGCTTTGAAAATATCTTATTTTAAATGGACTATATTTATTTAAATGTTTGTGTACAGGAATTGTATTTCCCAATAACTGTGCAATGGATGATGCTGTTTCGCTGCCACAAGATTTACAGTATCAGGTTCAGTATTTGACAAGTTAATTCTCATGATCAGCATTCAGTTGGGTGATCTATTGCAGACCTTCAACTATAGTGTTAGATTTGCAGCAATGTGGTGCTGAGCTTACTTCCAATCTCATTTATCCTATTTATGACATTAATTTAAATATTCAGCCACAGACCCTAAGCATTATCTGACAAATCCCCAAGAATCCTTGGTCCACAGTTTTGAAACTACTAATCTCATAGATTGTAAACCTATAATGACCTTCATGGCATATTTTGGGATCAATGGAATTTACTTGTTGGTACCTATCTTTTCTTCAGATAATATGGACAGGTTGTACTGGGTAACATAGTACCAGCAGCAGTGAATAATCCTTGATATAGCCTATTAGGGGGAAGTGGATTCATGCCTTTCCCTTTGTGAATTTTCTTGAATCTGAACATAGTTTGCCATAAACAGGTTCTTATAGATGTCATTGTTTTTTTAACTAATAAATAACCTTATTCATGTTATTGTCTATAATAAATAACCTTATTCATGTTATTGTCTATAATAAATAACATTATTCATGTTATTGTCTATAATAAATAACATTATTCATGTTATTGTCTATAATGCTGATTTTTGGATGCCTGAATACCGGAAGAAAGCTATAGAATGAATCGACCAAAACTTATGGGAACAGAAAATCACAAAAAAGAACAAAAATCGTCAAGTTTCCTGAAATTTCTTTGACCAAACACTGTTCATGATTTAAGATAGCAGATTAGTTAGTTCTTTATTTCCGACACTATTCCATATTTAAGAAAGAAAGCTTCCAGAATGTATAAAAAAATGGTTAACGTATGGAATATGTATACTAAAAAGAAGCAAAATTAGGATGAAAGAAAAACTACTCAAAAAATAAGACAAAACTTCATCTGAGAAATTTGGCCTATTTAAGACTAGTTATGTCAGTTATTATTACAAGATGTAAACAAACAATATGCTATAGAGCAAAAACAAGTAAGGAAGAATATAGGTATATGTCTAAATTTGAACAATTTCTACTGATTGACTTTATTGGTCTAATTGGTAAGGCACCATCTATATCAGCCAACCACTAAGGATTTAAAATTTGAGTTTAAATCTTACTGGAGGTGGTTACTTTAATTTCCAATCCATTCTGCATGTATAACAGGTGTAGAATGTTAAAAAAAAAAAACCTAAGATAAAAGGAAGAATTAGAGAATTAGACAGAAATTAATAATCTTAAATTTTCAGTTTCTATGTTCGATAAAAGGAAGAATATATCAAAGTAACAGATTAGAATGTAAAGAATTCAAATTGACCTTGGCTCAAGATTTTCTTTCATTTTTATGTAAAAAAAAAAAAAATTAAATAATTTTCTGAAGTATCTTCCTCTTATTTAATTGAAATCTGCATATTTCAAAGATGATTTTAAAGCCATTTGTGTTATTAAAAATAAAAGATTTAGAAAATGCCTCTTCTGAAATGTGACATTTTTTAATTTCACTTGTATCTTGATTTTCTTTATGGTCACATCATGACTATTGTGTATTAACCTCGTTGACCACATGTGAAGTATAAGGTCACAGCTTCACTGTACTAGATGTGACCACTGTTGTTTATGTAGGTTTTTATAGGGCAGTGTTTCCAGCTTGACATCCAACCAATTTTGAGTTCAGAGTCATCTTTCTCAACTTGTTTGCTTACAGCAACATTGTGTCAAAACATTGGTTCACATACAGTCCCCAAGTTTAAACAACATTGAACATGGTTAGTACCTAGACGAATGACCATTTAGGAATACCAGGTGCTGTAAGCTTGGATGTGCAGGTGGTGTAATGGATAATGGCTTGTGATTGTTAATTGGAGAGCTGAGTTCCAATTCCAGTAGGGTTCATTAAACTCACTTAAGTGCAAATACCCTTGGGAAAAGTATGATGCTACCTCTTCTCCCTCAGCTAATTAGTAAAACTTATATCACTAAATCATTATCTCAAAAGAAAAAAATTATTAGAATCTAAAAATATTTTCTGGTTTTAAATAACCTTGAATGGGTTGATAAGCAGTAAAAAACAAATCAATCAAATTCTAGACTCACTGATGAGTATGGGGACAGAGCTCTCAGCATGCTAGGCATTTTGCTGCTGTGGTTTCCATAGCAAACAGTAAGTTTTTATGGGATGAAGTTGCTAGCCCCATGTCCAACTAAGTTGTCCTCTTAGACTGGTTACCAAGCAAGACTCTACTATTTAACCTATCGAGAGAGAATATATGGATTCATACCATTCCCAAGGGCATTTATATATAATTGAATGTAATGAATTTGACTGGAGCTGCTACCCATTACACCACTCACCTATCCTTATCAACCAAAGCTAAAAAAAAAACCCAGTCTACCCTGCTATTAATGGAGGAGAAGATGGATTCATAATCTTTCCCAAGGGTATTTGTGTGAAAGCGAATGCAACAGCCCCAGCTGGGATTTGAACTTGACATGACAGTCAGACCCTCTGTGCTGGTAACCACTATGCTATGAGCATATCCGATCCACCTAGTATTCAATTCAAATTTTTCTTCATTTTTTCTTTACAACTGAATTTCAAAGGATGTAAATGAAGAAAAAAACAAAAATATCCTCCTCCTCCTCCCTCCCCACTCATTATGAGGAAGGTCATTCATCCTGCTTGGAATGTTGACATTTGCCAAACACAAGAGGTTAAAAATCTGTTGTGAGACATACCAACGGGAGTGTGGTAGGGGGTTTTTGGCCAGTGTGATGGAGAAGAGGGGGTAGTGCTTTTTAATATGGCTAATTTATGAGATGTTCTTTATCCCAAAATACAATGTCACTGGAACATGGTAAAAAAAGAAAAATAACCCATAAGGAATGTTTACCATCAACTTCACAAAATGATGCTGGAACTCTTAATTGAATTAAAATTATCATTGATTGAACTTCTCAGCAAGGAAAACGAGAAAGAAATTAACATTGTTCCATGTATTAATTATGCACAAATAATCTGTTCTTTTATTGATATTGAGATGAGCAAAATTCAATATATATATATATATATATATATAATTGTGTATTTGTGCAGCAACCCCTCTTTTATACAAGTTTCATTAAAGATGACTGACAAGGTACTGTGATTAAGCTTTTAATTTAATCTTTCTTGTGTTCATATAAATGTTTTCTTTTCTAGACCTAAAGTGTGTAAAAATTGTCCAAATTTTCTGCATATCCGAGCACTCATGGCTATTAGCCATTATTGAGGATGATTTTTATTAACTTAATGTATGGGTTTTTTATGTATGTATCTAGAGTTAGAGGAATTTCATTTTCCAAAGATGGTCAGCACATTGTGGCCATGTTCCTAGTTAATGTCATTGAGTGTTGGCTTTTTCTTTTTTATTATTAATGCTTCCATTATTTTTAAACTTTTTTTACATATGGATGAGCTTATTATACTTGTATTTTCTACAAGTGTATATATGTATAGTCTTTCCTTGTATTTTCTACACGTGTGTGTGTGTATATATATATATATATATATATATATATATATAATATTTATTATTTTATGTGTGTGCTTAGTGGAAAGTGCTCAATATCAATGATAGAGCTAACATAATAAGTTATATAGATATGAGTTTGTGAGCCTGGGTTTAAAGGCTAGGTACCGATACATATCCGTGCGTTTGAATTACAACTGCGTATGTGTATATGTATGCCCAAACGCCTGGATATGTATCTGCACCTAGCCTCCGATTGTTTATATAGATGTGTTGACATGAACTAAAATGTGTACACCTGTATGTATGTGTCTATGCATATGATAGTGCCACTCCAAATAAACACATAAGTAGATTCCCCTTCCCGGCACCAAACATAGTTAAATCAGAATAAATAGATTCAATTTTAAAAAATAAACCAGTTTGTCTGATGATTGCACAAGCATGAAACCCAGGGTCAAAAACTCATATCCATACAACTTTATATATATATATATATATATATATAATGTGTATATATATATATATATATATATATATATATATAATGTGTATATATATATATATATATATATATATATATATATATATAATGTGTATATATATATATATATATATATATATATATATATATATATATATAATGTGTGTGAGAGAGAGAGAACCTTTCTTTTTACTTTGTATACATAGCATAATCTTCTAAAATCAATTTTCTTTTCAGCCTGTGGGTGGTTTTAATGACATAAATAAATTTATCAAGTGTCATATTTGTTAAACAAAGGTAACACTATTAATTTCCAAATCTCAAATATATTTTGTCTTTTAAATTACTTTTGTTTTCCTTCGATGACCCCCATGTCCTGCCCATAATTGAGAACACAACTGTGGAACAGATACTGCATTCTGACCCTAAGCAGTGTGCTGGAAAGCTTTGATCCTTGGCACTGTACACAGATAATAGTTAATTCCAACATAGAAGTCCACAAAAATTATCCTGTCATTTTAAAATGGATATTATGCTCATTTAAATCTATTTCTAAGCCTCTCTCTCTCTTTATACAAGCAAAATGAATTTAATCATTAACCCTACTGGACTTGTTGTCTTTACCAAAATTGGTAGAGACTGCAAGTACTTTTGGTTTGACCAATTGATTTTTTATTCTTTCATTCTTCCCTATTTATAGTTGTTCTGGCGGTGAATTATTCCATGAATGTGTCATTGAAGAATCATTCAAAGAAAGTGATGTTGTCCGGTTACTCGGAGAGATACTTGATGGAGTTTTATTCCTGCATCATAAAAATATTTTGCATCTTGACTTGAAGGTAAGTACCCATGACCCCATCCCATTAAAAAAAAAAAAAATCACCTCTAGAATTTTGGGCCGTTTGTTGTTTTTTTTTTCTTTTCAGTGTCTAAGATTTTTACATTTTCATTCCCTTAAAATAAAATTTAACATATTTGTTAGTAAGTAAAATACAAATTTTTAATTTAAAAAAAAAAAAAAATGATGGAAATTTTGGATTGCATCCAATTTGCTAATATGATGACTAGAGAGCTATTTACTAAAGCTCAAAATGGAAAGCTGTTGCAGGTAATCATGAGTCTTCTTGGCTATCAAATATAATACTTGGTCTGAATGAATTACTCTGTGTGTGTGTGTGTGTGTGTGTGTAAAACAACCTGAAATGAAAAAGAAACCAAGAACCAAAAATATATAAATAAATAAAAAAAATGACAAAAGAGAAAGGAAATATAAGAGGAAAAGAAATAACAGATATCTACCTGGGCAATAACCCAAAGTGCTCAATGACTCTAGCAAATGAAACAGCACAAAGAGACTAGGCCAAATCGTTACTGTTTCACATAGGTATCATCAGACAAGAGCCCTCTACATGAAATTTGGACCTAATCTGTCTGAACTGTTTCCTTGGTTATTATATATATATAATTATTGTCAAACAGTTCCTTTTTGTGTGTAATGTAGTTTTGTTTGCTGAAAAATTATAAATATATACCACTTGGAAACAGCTAATGAGAATTTTATCTTGTTCTTGGAGTGGATGATATTGTATTGTCCTGACAATGAACTGAATAGTGTTTCAAACTAAATATGAGATAATGGTGAAAGTAATGATTGTCCTAGAGTGGATGGATGGGATTATCTTGAAATAAGTTTCTTTATCCTATGTTTTCTTATTCTGGCATTGAATTGGATAGTGATTCAGTACAATTTGTAGATGTGGGATTAGAGTAATGAAAGCAATCATTTCATTATCCAGAAGCAGCTATTTCACTGATATGAAGTCACGCTAAAATATCCCAGTTCCAAGTGGTTAAAAAAAATATCTTAAAATATTCCAATCACATTACTGAAAATAGCTTCCCTTTTTTTTTTTCTTTTTCATTTTAGTTATGACACCAAGTGACATAGATTGCTTCTCATATATTTAAATATACAAGATAGACACAAAACATTTTTAAGTAAAACTTTATATTTTCTCTTGTTATTTTTATCCTTGTCCATATTTACTGTACATGTTATGGTTGATACTAACATCTCTACCATCGTAGCAAGCCTAATGTTTGTGTACCTGATTGTGCTAAAGAACCATATCTTCAGGAGATATTTGACAATGATTGTGCATGTATTTTAAAGTATGCTTTTCTCTCTCATTATGAGAAAAGAAGACATTATCTCCTGAAAGCCACCTTTGTTGACAGCATTCTGTCAATCCAGCCATATGAGAACAGAATCTGGAAACGGAAAACAAGAATAATGCTGCAGATGATGATCTCTTTTCCAGAAATTTTCACAGGCTGCACATTTGGTCCTGACCAGAAATATGAGAAAACAATATTTTGAGATTGAAACTATTTAAAGAACCTCATATTAATCTACTTCTAGTAATGGAGGCATGAAGATATTGCCAAAGGATGTGGCACTGATTTTGTACAACATGGCACTTACAAATGATTTTTAAATATGATGGAATAGTTGTTTAACTAAGTTTGTTCTTCAATAGATTTTAGTAACATGCTCAGCCTTGGACAAGTTATAATATTACATACATTGTATTTGTAAAATGTCCAAAAATTGCATTATCAGATGGTTTTTGTTACAGAATGCTGAGGCCAGATCAGGATAACAAATTACTGGTCAGAAAAGCCATGAGTGTAAAATTCTGACTGTGATAAATTGTCTTAGTCTAACTTTTAAATATATAACCAAAATAGCATGAATCAGCAGGGGGCTGCAAGAATTTAGAAGAGTCGACATGCTTTCTGCACCCAGATTCCTCAGAAAAGCTAGCCCACTTGTGGCCGAATACTGACAAGTGAGCATGGGCATGTGTTCCCTTGAAGACATTCCTCTTGTTACCTGCTAGAATCTATGCTACCTTGTCTGTTGCTCATGTAAGTATAAAAAAAAATATCATTTGTCAGTATAGCATTGGGGTCTGAAGGATTGAAGCCAGTGGTGACACAGAATGCAACAGTGTTTTATGAAGAAATGGCCTAAATCATGGTGCTCATGTGTTAGCCTGAAGAAATGGTACAATAAAAAATGATATGTCACATTTTCAAGCAAAAGGGGTACACCGCCAAACAATCTAAGTATTCTAGCTTCTGATGATGCAATGCTTCGCTAAAGCTTGCAAGCAAGGCATTTCTCATTCACACTAGTAAGAGTGCAATTGCAAAAGATATGTGCACTTAGTGCACAGTACCTACAAACCTGGTAACAGTAGTCCATGTCCTGTGTGTAGAAAAATGCATGCTTCAGAATTTGATTTCCAAAGGTGAAATCAATTTCACAGGAATAACAACTCTTAAAGAGTGTGAGTGAAGTTGAAAGACTGTCATCACCTTGATGCAATGCCATGAAAAGTTTTCAATAACTAAATCTTTTTGATATTTACTAATATATCTTCAAAGATATAAGAAAAAAAAAATCTTTATAGAGACTCTCTTAACCTAAAATATTCCCCAAAATGTTTTTTTTTTTTTTTTTTATTATTATTTTTTTTCTTTCTTTCTAGCCTCAAAATATTTTACTGACCAAACCTTTTCCTGATGGTAACGTAAAAATCTGTGATTTAGGGCTTGCTTGTCTGGTGAATGCTGGTGAGGATATTCGTGAGATTGTTGGCACTCCAGATTATGTGGCCCCAGAAGTGTTAAGCTACGAACCCTTGGGACTGTCAACAGACATGTGGTAGGTATATCTTTTCACTGCACAATACCAGATATTTACCATATTTGAGGGATTCTGGCCAGATTTGAAACATTTAACAACTAAGATAAAACTGATAATCCGAGAAAAAAAAAAAAACAATTTTTTTTAAATATTAAAAAAAAATTCCTTGAAATATGAAATAGTCATTAAAAAATTCAAATTCTAAAGTTGTGTTCTGACTTCTGTGAGCTTGGTGATTTTTTTTCTTTTTAAAATTCCTATGCTCCAAGTTGAATTTCAGAATGCATGTTTTACCATTTTTTTTATATATATATATGAGCAGCAACCTTTCTTTTAAACATCTTTCATTAAATACTGCAGACAAGGAAGATTTAATTAATTTGTTATTTAGTTTTTCCAGGCATTCCTTACATTTTTCCATTTTATAGGAGTAAGGTAGTACAGAAATCTTCCTTAATTTTCTTTGTCCCAAGCACTTTCAGCCACTTCTATAGCCATATTCAAGGGGACTTTATTTTTTGTGTTGCAAGTTTTTCCTCATGTTTACAGGGTGTCCATAAAGTTCGTGTGCACTTTACAAAATTTATAACTTTATTTGTATTTGCGATAGAAATAATCTGTAAAAAATGTTATAAAGTTTAATGTATCTAGTTTTAAGTATAGCTAAAATAACTAATGTGATTTTAGGTATTTCTGTAAATCAGTTGGCAAATGTTTTCCGTGAACTGCAAAATCGTATTACACTTTGTATTGTTAATGATGGAGGACATGTGGAAACTTAAATAAAATTTCAATAAAACCTTAAAAAAATATAGATTTACTTCTTTCTAATCCTTTTTACAAATTATTTCTATCGCAAATACAAATAAAGTTATAAATTTTTTAAACTGCACACGAACTTTATGGACACCATGTATAACAGCCCTATTCTGTGTGTAATGTTTTCTTTAATTCATCACCATGAACAATCTATTTTCATTTGATTTCAATTATATGATAGATATAATACTCTTGCCCTTTGTATAATGTTTTCATTAATTCCTGACCACTGAAAGTCCCTTTTCTATGATTTTCAATGCACATCATACAGATTTAATATGAATAATGACTGAAAATTTATATATAAAGTTGTAAAATTTATTACTTAATCATCTATTCCCTCCCACCATTCTTACTACAATCAAAAATATTTAGCTCTTCAGTGCAGAAAATTATTAAAATTAAGCTGGAAAGTGTCAGAATATGGCTAAAGTCAGTGGGAAATGATTAGAAACCAATTTTATCTTTTCATATGTGAATCCGGTTTAAATGCAATGAGTTTTAAAAAGCAACCACCATTATTGTTTCATTCCCAACACCATACTTCCAGAATTTGCTGTGTCACAATGGTATTGGTAATATTAGCTGTTTCCCTATAAGGAAACATTTGACATTCATTGACCAAGCAGCCAGTGCTACTTTCAGTTGAAATTTATAAAATCTTTTTCTTAAAACAATTTTTCAGGAAAATGGGTTTCTCAGTCCACTAACTGTTATAGCGCTTTCCATTATTGATGGGAGTTTCCTTCCTAACCTTTTGTTTAATTTAATGTGTAATCATTAAAGTTAATAGAAGTTTTTGACATATTTGTTAGTAAATCCTCCCTGTCATAATATAAAAATCTAGTATATGAATGACTCTTCTAATAAAACTACAAGATAGATTGGTACCAGTCTGACAATACGGATTTTGTATGTCTCGGACAAAGTCTGGACAATGCTGAAAGAACCCAAGGAAATTTGAATTCATGCCTTTTCTGAAGTCAGTAATAATGGAAATGTGCAAAAGTTTCTGTGTTTCTGTTTATAACTGTAATAAAAAAAAAAAAAAAGTTCAGATACACTGTATCTTAATAGCCAAGAACTGTCTTAATGCAACACAGTCTTCCCCGTTACTAAGCAACAGAGAATAGAAGATACCAAATAATCTGGAAGGAAGCATTACCTACTGACACCAATATGTGTGATGTATGTGACTGACTCTTTCAACCGAGTGTCATTTTAGTCCTCAACCTTTGGGACTGACAAATTGTCGCTGTCAAAGTCCTTGTCACTCACAATGAAAGACGAGAGAGAACAAGAAAAAAAGAGATCATTTCAAATTCCATCTTACCATTAAAATTGCCACCTATAGTTCTTCCCCTACCAATTCCTGCTACAGTTATTGTTTTCATTGTTGCATAATTCCACCAAGAATTTAATGTCAGCTTTTGATTTTACATGCCTTTTCCTCATTGTCTTAGAATTTTTGAGTAGATTACCAGCAGCAAAACCTGGATAGAATCCAAATATTTCTGAATTTATTTTATGATCAAGGTCAAACTAATTTCTTTTGATTCCACCCCATCACATACACCGAGTCATACACACTGCCAGATATTTCTGCGGTCAGTGTGGAATTTAGATTCAGGAGTTGGGTATGGCTTTGGCATTTTTTTTAATTTTTTTTATTTTCTAAATAACAGTTGCTTTTTTATTTAACCCATGAACCGTCTTGTTAACAACATTTTTACTACTAAACAAATTTATACTTCGTGCTGTACATCTGCAGCCTAATATATAATTATGAGCAGAATTTTCACCTGCAATTCTCATTACTGAAGTGCACTGACAAGGAAGAAAAACATCTATACATGTATTAATAAAGCTCAGATTAAATATCTGAGTTTGCGATAAATGTTTCAATGATTCTTTTTACCATTTTTCCTGTGTTTCAGTTTCACTGTGCCCACTAACTTTCTTCAGTTACATTCAATTCTCTAGAGACTATGGGTTCAGTCTCTGGATCAAATAATGTAAGAATAATATAATCCCTCATTAAGAGGGCAGATTAATAGTGCAAAGGAAAACTGACTTAACAAGTTTTGAAATTATCTTAAAAGGACATCAGAAAGAAAAAGCATGAAAACAATGTTTCTCTATGGATTGAAAAAAAAAATGTTTCTGTTTGACTTTCCTTTCTTAGAAGTCACTTCAAGAAAACCTGGGGCTTCCGGCCATATTGAAAACATTGAAGTTGAGTAACATCAACCCTGGTCAGTTCCTAGATGGGTATTGGGAATACTAGGTGCTGTAAGCTTGGATCTGTGGGTGGTGTAATGGATAATGGCTCAAAATTAATTGGAGGGCCCAGGCTGACAAAGTAAATATGGCTGCTGCTCTTGAAAAGGACCTCCAATCAGTGGTTAACTGGGGCAAGAAATGGCTTGTAAATTTTAATGCCTCCAAAACAAAACTGCTCTCATTTAACCACCATAGAGAAACTTTTCTGCCTGCCATAAGCATGGCTGATGCTAGACTCAATAACTGAATCTACTGCAAGGACAGTTAGTTCACTATGTTGTGTCAGAATTCATGTTGCACATTCAAAAATCTACCATTCGTCTGTGATATCTGGTCTGGTGTTTCCTGCTTTTCATCTGGAGGTTCTTAACAAAATCCAAAAGAAAGATTTGCAATGTCATCCTGACTTGGCATTTTTAACTTCAGTCACTTTCTCATCAACCTATCTCTTTTCTACATATATTTCATGACAAGTAGGCTGACAAGCTTTTTTTCTTGGTGCCTCGACTGCATGAATTTAAGCTTGGTATTAGATTGGCATCTAGGTCCCACCCCTTTTACTGTTGAAATAGCTAAATGCACCCACCCTGCCACTTCTACTCCAACAGTTTCTTTTCTTGAACTTCCCACCTGTGGAACTCCCTTCCATTTACTTGCTTCCCTGATAGCTACAACCTTCAAAAATGTAAATGCAACATCAATTGACATCTGTTTTCTTGAATCCTGTTCATCTTTTGTCCTTTCCTCAGTCCTCCCTCTACTTGTTCTTTTCTCTCACTTTCACCCCCTTGTAACCTCCTGCATACTAGTGGCATTCTTGCCTTGCTTAGGGTAAAATGATTAAAAAAATATTCAAAAGGTATGAATCCACCTCTTCTCCTCCCAGCTATGGGTTAATTAATAAGACTTGTATCATTAAATCATTATTATCTCCAGAAATATGAGAAAAGATTCTTACAATCTTAAAATTATCTTAACTCCAATATTTACAAATGAGATAAATGGAATGTATTTGCTTCTGGTTACATCAATAGCAAATATTAAGATTTGACTTAATGGGAAGAGGGACCTGTTGCAGAATTTTGACTCTGGAGTAGAAACTGTCTGTAGTGTATATGGATTGTTGTTCTTTTAAGTCTGTGTAGCAGATTAACATAGGCATAAACTGAAGGGTTATGGCTTGTTTAGTTTGGATGTTAGTGCACCTACCCACACCCACATCCATTACCAGAAACCTATCATCCCTCACCCAAGATCACCTGAATTATTTTGTAGTGACAAGTACTTTTATCAAAAACCCCAAATCTTTGAGCATCCTGATCTCAAAAACATCATTCACACTAACATAAAAATGCCTCCTCCTCTCTCTCTTTTCTCTTTTCCTTTTCTCTTTTCCTTTTCTTTTTTCCTTTTCTTTTTTCCTTTTCTCTTTTCCTTTTCTTTTTCTCTTTTCCTCTTTCTCTTTTCCTCTTTCTCTTTTCCTCTTTCTCTTTTCCTCTTTCTCTTTTCCTCTTCCTCTTTTCCTCTTCCTCTTTTCCTCTTCCTCTTTTCCTCTTCCTCTTTTCTCTTTTCCTCTTCTCTTTTCCTCTTTTCCTTTCCTCTTTTCCTTTCCTCTTTTCCTTTTCCTCTTTTCCTTTTCCTCTTTTCCTTTTCCTCTTTTCCTTTTCCTCTTTTCCTTTTCCTCTTTTCCTTTTCCTCTTTTCCTTTTCCTCTTTTCCTTTTCCTCTTTTCCTTTTCCTCTTTTCCTTTTCCTTTTTCTTTTTCTCTTTTCCTTTTTCTTTTTCCCTTTTCCTTTTTCTTTTTCTCTTTTCCTTTTTCTTTTTCTCTTTTCCTTTTCCTTTTTCTTTTCCCTGTTCCTTTTCTCTTTTCTCTGTTCCCTTTTCTCTTTTCTTTCTCATTTTTCCTTTTACTTCCTCTTTTCATATATGAAATTAGTGTTTGTCTTCTGAGATGATTTTGTTTGTTCTTTGACTTAACATGATTATACTTTATTAACCAATTCCAGGTTTTGTAACTATAGACAAATACATAAAAAAAAAAAACTAATAGTAAGGACTCCTGTCCAAATAGAAAAGTTATACCAAATCCAACCAACGACTGGAAAACAACAACCGAACCCTGGAGAGACAAGAAAAAAGAAGTGCTTATGAACAGGCTCCACATAGGTCATAAATACATAACTCACTCAGATATACTTATGAAAAAAAACACCCATGTGTACAGTGTGATTTGAGCCATACAACTGATGTCTTCTCTTGATATAATGTGGTGATCCAAACCTAATCCAAATCAGATATTATCAAGTCGAGAAAAGAACTTTAAAGGAAATTATTGAACAAAATTCAACTCAATATTTGAATTCTTATAGAAAATTCTCTGTAACAAAATAACTCCATATACTTACTTATATGTCCATATATACTTTGATATAAAATTAATTTTCAAAAGTTACAAACCTTTTATGACATGATAAAACACCCTTTTAAATACAAAAGAACCTAAACCAACTCAGTTTTTATGCTCTGCATAAAAAATATCCAATGCTAAATGATACAGGTATAACCTACTAGATCATATTATTTAATTTCTTCCTACAACCACCTTGTGGAGCATAGGGAGGGCCACGATCACATCAAGTGATGGTGATGCACTTTCAGTAGCAAGTGCATTTTTACAGGTCCAGATTGCTAGCTTGATGAACAAGATAGACTACATTATTTACATTATTCAGACTATTGTCCTCATCTTTGTTGCCATATTTATTACAACGTTTCAGCCATTGTATGCTCCAGCCTTCTTCAAATGGTTGGAATGTCAAGCTTAACCCTTTATTTCACTCACTGGGGTAGACTGTTCTAGTTCCACATGCCATGTTTAATGGATGTCAGTTATCAGTTATCTCCTGTTAATTTCCCTCTGAATGTTCTCCACTGCCTTAACCAGGTATTGAACTCACTCTCTTTGGGTCCTGTCACTGGATCTAATCAATGCCTTTGGAGAATTTTCAGGATGCTGAGAATACCATAGACTGAGCATGTGAGCCACAATGAAGTTTTAAGGAAGATGGGAACAAAAAAAGACACTTTTACTTAGAATGAGAAAGAAACAGGTGAAATTTCATGAGGAAAGAGGGCTTAGAGAATTTGACACTGACAGGACATTGAAATCAAGAGTGACAGGAAAGCACTAAATAACCTTGCCTCATGGGTTTGTTTAAATGGTTGGTAAAAAAGGGATTAGGAAGGATAGCAAAACAGCAAAACCTGACTCAGTTACAAAGAATAGAATGTTGTGGAGAGCCATGATCGCCCTTGTCCTGAAGGGACACTGCACATGGAAAGGCTATCAGAATGTTTTATGTTCAATCAGTTGTGACCCAAAAGTTTTGGAGAATTTGATCAACTTGGTGACTCTCAAATTACCCAGTGTTTCCCACGTCTCATCAGACATTTTGCACCTCCCTTGAGATCCCTCTGCAATAAAATAGAGAAACTCATTTTCTATCATTTTTTTTTCTTTCTTTTGAGAAAGCTATTGAGCATCTAAACATTTGATTTAGTCCTCAGTCTGTAAAACTTCAGCTAGACTTATGACAAAAGCTTTGCTTTCAAACCTTAACAAAAGAATCTGAATTAATGTTTGAACACAATTGCATAGTTACTAATTACATGATGCAACTGGCTTTTAAAAATATTATTTTTTTGCCTGTAGATTAAAAAAAAAAAAAAAAAAGAGAATCTGGTGTTGAATATGTCAGCACAGAAGTAAATAAAATCTCATGTGCAAGATTACAAATCTATTCAGACATGCAATGGTAATTATTATGTTTTTGCCTCTGAAGTTGTCAAACTTTTTCTTGTTTGTTTCAGGTGCAAATTCATCATAGTTTTATTATCAGTTCACTATAATGGCTTTTTTGAAATTGCTTTAATTCTCCTGCTTTGTTTTGTATTGGTTGATATATATTTGTCTGCAAGATTCATAATAATGTTTGAGCAACTTATATGGTCAGGTTTTGTTGAAATGAGATCATTCTTTGATGGGTTCCCTTGACACATGCACAAGAAAGAAAAAAAAAAACCTTTACAAAAAAAGCTACTGCTGTTAAATTTAACAAGTATTAAAAATCATTTATATAACAATATAAAATTTGAAACTTGAAACAACAGATGAGTTCTGTGAATTCATAGACAGAACATAGGAGCAATGAGGAATTCTTCAGGAAAATATGGAAAAACAAGGAAAAATATGTCTTACTCAGAAAGAAACAGATGAAATTACTGCGATTAGGGCTTATGAAAAACATGTTGAAACACCAGTTCTCACATGATCACCAAAGTTAACCATCACTGAACCTGGTCAGTACCTCTGTAGGTGACCACTTGCAAATATCAGGTGCTGTATGCTTGGATGTGTAGATGGTGTAATGGATAATGACTCAGAATTGTTAATCAGAGAGCCAAGTTTTAATTCTCATTGGGGTCGTTATATTTACTTATGTGCAAATACCATTGGAAAAGTTATGAACCCACCACTACTCCCTCAGCTATGGGTTAATTAGTAAAACTTGTATAACTAAACTTCCAACTAAATTTCCAAAAAAATTCTTAAAATGTTTTCTGGCTTTAAATAACCAACAAAGGATTGATAAGCTGTAGAAAATTTAAAAATTCCATTATCACAAAAATTATTTTTCTAAATTACACTTTTTTAGTGAATTTTGCACCAATAAATATCTATTTTTTGCAATGAAAATGTAAAATGCAAGTCTAAAGGAAATAAAATACATCTTATACTTACTTCAATTAAATAAGCTAAAGTTTTTCCAAATGTAAAAAGCAAACATTTCTTAAGTCAACTACAGCTGCAAACTACCACAAACTGAAACTAAAAATCTTTGCTCCCAGTGGAATGATGAGATTTGAGTGAGATTTGAATGTTAGTTGCACTATGACTTGGCCTTTAGTAAAAAAAACACCATGAGGTAGATACTGAGGCCATTATACAATTGTCATTAACAATGATATTGAAGGTTTGCAAGTTTTCTTGGAGTGGCATGAAGCACAAGATTAAGTCAACTGTCAATTTGCTGTCTTCATTCAGTTTTATTGCTTGCAAAAACAAACATAAGACCCTCAAGTAACAGCGATTGGATTTTTTTTCCTCATAAAACAATGATTGATCACTACTTCAATGAACTTTATTTACATGAACTTAGTATCTCTGACAAACTCAAGTGTACTTCCTGCACACATAAATAAATGTATTTTACATCAGGATTTTTTTAATTTTCAGTCCTATATTTTTGTTGTTTAACAATTTAAACCTGATTGCCCAATATTCCTGCCACTGTGTGAAAGTGCATATGCCATACCTCCTCGGGGGGTCAGGGTTCAAAGGGTTAAACTACAGTTAATAATTTTATTTGTAAAATTTTTAATCATATTTTATCAATTAATTAATGTAAATTCTTAAAACGTGCTTCTTTTTATATGTATAGCTTTATTTTTTTTAAGATTGGATCAATTATCCAAACAAAATACTACTTACCTGTATCATTCAGACAGCTGACACTCCACTGTGTGAGTGTACACACACACACACACACACATATATATATATATATATATATATATATATATATAGCTGGTCACTCGTATTCGAGGATACCCATCTACTAGGGCAGCTAGCCTATCCTTATTGCAGACAGTCACTCAAGTACATTTATGTTTGCTCAACACCCACAGAGCCCAGCTGTGGTTTATACTGCAACTATGCTAAACAAACCTTAGTTAAAGTTTCTGGGAGAGAACATTGTTATCTAGTGTGATCAACAATTTGAACAAGGCCAGCACGCTCAAGACCTTGCTCACAATGACTTGTGGCTTTGTGCTAGCACAGCTATTGACAGCCCACAAGAGTTCTGTCTACCCAATTTCACTCACAAGGCTTGGGTCAACCCGTGGTATGGTTTTCAGGCCCTTTCCAAAGGTGTTGCACACTGGGATCGGCCCCTCCAATCCGATAACATCAGGTAGTCTATTTCCTGACAAATCAACTATGGTGAAATTTGAACCTGTGTCTCATGTTCAGAAAGCAAATGTTCTACCCACTTGGTCATGTGCCCATATATATATATATATATATATATATATATATATATACACACACACACATATATACAGTGGGATGAAACAAATATTCATAGACATACAAATTTTTGTTTTATTATATTTCCAACTAATGAATAAACATACTTTTCATATAATTAGCAGTACACAGATGCATAATAAATAAATATGCATAGAAAACAGAAAAAATTTGATTTAATAGAAATAAATCCCATTTATCCATTTTAATGGGTGAAAAAAAGTATTCGTACAATGCAAATTTCAGATTTTAAAACTTTTAAATTGTTTTAATACTCTAGATTATTCAAGTGGAATATTCTAGAATGTTCCAATAATGTTATCAGTAGTTATTTTTAGCCTAAAAAATACAAACAAAACAATCTGTAATTGATATTTGTGCAAGAAGGTTATCATCATGACAAGAGGTAAAGAATTGACATTCACACAAAGAACTGATTGTTAAGCTCTGGAAAGGAGGTAAAAGTTACAGGAAAATCTCAGACAACTTGAATATTCCATTTAATACCATTACTTCATTCATTGCAAGGTATGAAAAACTCAATACTGTTGAAAGCCAAAGAAGAACAGGTGCTCTGCTGAAGATTTCTTAAAGATCTTTGAGGAAATTAATGTGTCAAATTAAACAAAATCTAATGGTTACTTGTCAAGGGTTGCAGTATGATTTGCTTTCATCAGGAATCTGTGTCACTAAATGGACAATAAGCAATTCATAGGAACAATCTAAAGTGATGCTCCCCTCAGAGAAAATTCCACTGCTATTGAAAAGACACAGATGTCAGATTGAAATTTGTTTGTGAATATAATAAGGAAAAATTGTATTGGGAAAGAGTATTATGGACAGATGAAACCAAAATTGAGTTGTTTGGACATAATTCTAGAAATCATGTATGGAGGAAAGATGGCAATACCTTCAAACAAAAGAACATAGTTCCAATAGTGAAGTTTGGTGGTGGCAGCATCATGATTTTCTGCAAAAGGTACTGGCAACATATTAGTAATAGATGGTAGAATGCCACAGCATATCAAAATATTTTGGAAACAAATTTAAATGATTTTGGTTGAAAATCTTGAACTTTCTCCTGATTGGATTTTCCAACAAGATAATGATCCTAAGCACACTGCAAAATATACAAAGAAATGCCTTGCTGAAAATAATATAAATATCCTGAAACGTCCAAGTCGGTCCCCAGATTTAAACCCAATAAAGAATCTGTGGCATTATTTGAAAATTCAAATCCAGTTGAGAGCTCCAACAAACATCTTGGATCTGAAGACGATATGCAAAAAAGAATGGAATAAAATACCAACTAAAATTTGCAAATCATTGAGAACTACAAGAAAAGGTTGGTTGCTGCAGAAGTGAATAATGGCTATTCTACAAAGTATTAAATGAAGATTATGTATTTGTTTTTGTATTGTACAAATACTTTTTTCACCCATTAAAATGGATAAATGGGATTTATTTTTGTTAAATCAAATTTTTTTCTGTTTTCTATGCATATTATTATGCATCTGTGTACAGTTAATTATATGAAAACTGTTTATTCATTAGTTGGAAATGCAATAAATTAAAAATTTGTATGTGTACAAATATTTGTTTCCCCTCGCTGTGTGTATGTATATATATATATATATATATATATATATATATATATATATATATACACACACAGTTTGAGTAGATGTCCAATTCCTTTTAAACAGTGTGAATTATATCCACTATCCTGTGTATCTGAGAAGTCTAATAAAGAAAGTATGATCTCTGGCCTTTTAGTAAAGGAAACCCTCATCTGACTTGGCAGGTTTTAGGCTGTTCAGCCATAGAGAGTGCCACTGCACAGCAAGATTCAGTTACCCATTTAAAGAATGCACATGTTCTCATTTATTTCTTTTCAAAAGCCCATATCTGCTTTGAAAGTCTGCTGACTTTTTCTTTACATATCAAAGTAATATCTAAGGAATCAATACACACACACACACATATATTCTTGTAGATTCTTTATGGCATGTGGACTTATGGCAACATCAGGTTGAAACACTGGTTCCCATACAATCACCAAAGTTCAGCAACGTCAAGTCCAGTCAGCACCTATATGGGTGACTGCTTGGGAATACCAGGTGCTGTAAGCTTGGGTGTGCAGGTGGTGTAATGGATAATGCCTCAGAATTGTTAATTAGAGAGCTGAGTTCCAATTCATGTTGGGTGCATTATATTTACTTATCCTTGGGGAAGATATGAATCCACCTCTTCTCTCCCCAGCTATGGGTTAATTAGAAAATCTTGTATCACTAAACCCTGACCTCTATCAAAAAAAATTCTTACAATCTAAAAATATTTTCTGGCTTTAAATAACTTGCATAGGGTTGATAAGCCATAGAAAACAAATCAAGCAATCCTTGTGGGCTGCAACCACACTAAGTGATATTGTAGTGTTACTGACTCACAGGAAGTAGTATGCACTCAACTGCCTCATGAGTAATAGCCATAGCTATTTATAGTCTTTGTGACTTCATATGTAAATGACTCACCTCATCTCCCTGTACTGAAGAGGTTTTATCCTCTTGTTTTCCCTGCTACTTCTTCTGGGAGCTTTTGTCTCCTCACTATATTCCTCCCTTTCCTTAAGAGATTGTCTAGATATGGAAGATTGTGATCTTTTTCTTTTTGCATAGGAGCATTTCTGCAATGATTATTCTTGCTCACCTTCAGAATCTATCTTACTCACAATTTCACTGCCATGTTTGTATTGCATTAACGTGACACTTTTGCCTTCCTTGCTTTCAGGTTCACTATACATTTCTTCATTGCTACCATGTTGCAATCTAACTTCTTCTACATGCACTAATATCCCATTTCCATTATTTTCTATTATCATAATCACTTTTCAATATGAATCTTGCCTCTTGTAGATTAGATTCACTATTCTTTTTTATACCACAGTCTTTCATTAGTGGCATAAGACATGGTCAATGAGGCTCTAATTTTTCTGCCATAAAGACAGATGGGCTTTTCAATCTTTCAGCATATGGTATTGTCCTATAGATTAGCAACAATCTAGGAAGAAATGTTTCTATCTTTTCTTTCTGTTGTACACATATTTTCAATCCATTTTTTATAGTTTGCACCATCCTTTCTGCTAATCTATTTGATTGCACATGGTATGGTGGGGTTTTATATCATTTGCATTCAAAGTGGTTCAACCATTGGCATAGTTCCTTGTCACAGAACTCTGAAGCATTGTCAGTTATAAGTGTTTTTGGAATTCCATTTCTTGAAAATATGATCCTTAATGCTTGTTTCATAGTCCAACTTCTTTTTTCTTTTTCTTTTTTTTTTTTTTTTTTTTTGTAAACCTGTATTACTTCCGGCCAGCTGAATATGAATCTACCAGTATTAGCAATAATCCCACTCCATTAACATGGGCATGAGCCATGTATGTGTTTTTATCTGTCTGGTTTTTCTTCTTTCATTGCACATTTTAGACCTTTTTATGTATTCTTCTACATGTATAAAATAGCCTGGCAATCATGCCTCTAGCCTTTATCTTTTTTGCTTAGACATTATTCCACAATGAATATCGTCATGTATGCTTTTTATAATTTTGCTCCTTTGCATTGCAGGTGGAACCACTATGTCTCCATTACAAATTATACCGTTTTCTTCAGTTAATTTATGTTTAGCCTCTTTAAAATACCTTTCTGCCCTTGAACAATTATTCCACTTATTTTTTATCCTGAACAATATACTGTTCGATATGGAATCTTGCGTCGTATCCTGAGCTAATTTGTCTATCAACGAAATATCAGTTTCAATTCTGTATAAGAAACTATGAATTTTTCCTCCTCCTCACTTTCAGAAGTAATGAACCTCAATCTTGACAAAGCGTCTACATGTGGAATGTTATTGCTATTCATATACTCAATATCAAAATCAAACGCCATTAAATTTAAGGCCCATCTTAAAATTCTAGACGTTACCTTAGGAATTTCCTTCCTAGGATTAAATATGAATTCTAAAGGTCTATGGACAGACCTTAGTAGGAATTTCTTTCCAATCAAAAACTGACAAGGTCTCTTTGTCATCCATGTTATGGTCAATGCTTCTTTCTCTATATTTGAGTAGTTCACTTCAGCTTTTGACAATTTTCTCAAAAGATACATAATAGGATGACGATCCTGAGCTAATATTCCCCAAAATGGAGTGTTCACTTGTATCAGTTGTTACTACTGTTTCCTTTCTAGGGTTGAATATTTTTACTACTGGCTTCTTTGCCAGAATAACTTTGAAATTTTAAAATACCACTTGTTGTTCCTTTGTCCAAACAAATTCCATATTCTTTCTTTTTTTTTTTTTTTAAGCAGAAAAAATTTCTGTCAATTCAGAGTATCACTCTACATATCATCTGTAGAAATTTACAAGTCCTAAAAAAGATTCTAATTCTTTTTTGTTTTTAGGTACTTCAATTTTTAATATTTTGTTAATTAACAATTGGTCTGGTGATATGCCTTCATTAGATATGGAATGTCCCCCCAATTTTTTTTTTTTTTTAATGTTGTACACACATTTTTTTTCCTTTAATCTTTGCGTCATAGTTTTTTAATGTGTCATTTTCTTCTGCCTTGACTTTGTTTACTAATTTTGTCAAATTTATGTCCCATACATCATTTCCTATTAGGTCACGATTCTTTTCACAGTTTGCCATGATAACTTGGTAATACATCAAACTTATCTTTTAGTTCCACATAAGCTTCAAAATTGCCTAACATTTTTGTCACGGATTCCTCAAACTGAATCAATTTGACAAGACTTTTTTTAATCTTTGTTTTCTTAATTTCTTCCAGAAATTTCTGGGTATCAACATCATGTCACTTCCCATACCTAGTTCCAAGTCCAATAAAACATTATTGATTCAAATTTTTAATAACCTTTTTCTCATTTTTTTTTTTCTTTTCAATGAAAAGATATCCATACTTATTTTCACTTCATTTTGTTGGATAGTCTCTACATTTTTCATTTTGGATTTATACATATGTTTAAAATGATTCATTTTGAAACACTTTTCAGTTTTTTTTTTTATATGCTGGACATTTTTGTTTTTTTTTCATTGATGTTGATATCCACAAAAGGTACACCTTATTATTTTATCTTTTTTCTTTATCATTTCCTCTGCCAGATCTGTAACTTTTGTTCTATTGAATTTTCCACTTAATTCCTATTTCTGAACAAATTCAATCCACTGTTCTTGTAACAACTTTCCCAGTTGTAAATACATTAGTCATTTCCCTAATACTCCTCATTTTGAAGGCCATTTACCAATTTAATTTCAGTCAAATCCTCTTCGAATGACTGTTTTTGTGATCCCGGTTTTTCAAATTCTCAATATTTAGTGGCCTCTTTTAATAGAAGAACATATTCAATAACTGATTTATTCACTTTTTGAGAAATATTCATGAACTTAGCTCTCTCTGCATTCACTAGTTTTTTTTTTCGGGGGATGCTAGGTTTTTCACTATTAGTTAACTTATATTGTTGAAGGTCTTGGGTGTTCAGTTGCTGATAATTTTATAATGGCCTCACAACCAGCATTTACCTTGAAGAGATCAGTTATCTGGTTTTTTCCCCCCAACTGATTTTAAATCCTTCAAAATTTTTGTTCTATCTTTAGCTGCTAGAATCATAAGTCATGCTTGTGCATACTTATAATTGTCCAGTGATAATTGTTTGCTTGGTTCTTTAGATATCACTTGCATCATTGTAGTGTATTGTTACTGATTCAAAGGAAGTAGTATGAACTCTACTACCTCATGAGTATTAGACGTAGATATTTGTAGTCTTTGTGATTTTCTATGTAAAATGAGTCACTTCAGATATTGTTGGTATTTCAATAGGAAGTTAATTTTTTATCAGAGTGAGCTGGTGACAAATGCTCAATTTTAGCTACTGCCTTACAAAGCTAAAGAGCTCTAACAGCCCTAGGGAGAAATTGGTTTATGCTTTTCTCAAGGATAATGCAAAATGTCTCAGGTGAAGTTTGAATCCCTTTTGCCAATTCCATTAAGCCACCTGCATCTTCTTCAGACATAAGTAGGAAGACACCATTATTATTATTTTAGTCAGCTGACCTTTAATAAAAATTTTCTCATTGACAGTTACTTTATTTACAATAAAAATCCAAGAGAAATATTTTTCTTCCATAGTTGTTTAATTTCAATCAATCTGATCAGTTCAGAAATCTTTTCTGCCAGAGTGACCATTCAAATATTTATAGCAAATAGGGTTTTGTGCCATACAGCAAAAAAAGATTTTAGAATATCAAATTGTAAAATCTAAATGGCCCTTGGAATTAAATCAGTCTTTTGATTTCAATTCTTATGGAACATATTTGGATCCTTTTTGAATTAGGAATTGAAGAAACCGTTCAGAAAACCTATAAAAGATTCTTTGTTTTGTGTTTTAAATAGTCGAATATTCCAGGAAAGAAGATAGCAGATCTTGTAGTTTGGATGCCAGAAAGAATAAAAAGCTCCCAAATCTGCCATTAGAAAATCCAATATTTTGGGGTTTAGGTCATTGAATAAAGATCTAAAAAAAATAACTTTACTTCTATAATGTCAAGATATTTTAATAACTTAATACTCAAATAAATAAATTATATTAACACTTTTTCTTTCTCTGGTTTTTTTTTTTTTTTTTTTTTTTTTTTTTCAGGAGTCTTGGTGTACTTACCTATGTTATGTTGACAGCTTGTTCTCCATTTGGAGGAGATACAAAACAAGAGACTTTTCTGAATATATCTCAAGTGAATCTGGACTTCCCTGACTATTTGTTTGAACACATCAGCTATGGGGCTATTGACTTCATGAAACGCTTGCTGGTTAAAGATCCACGGTAAGGCCCAAATCTCTGGGATTTTGAATTGTCAATTCAATAATAGAATCCTTAATCAGTCAAACTGAGACATTGCATACACAATACAAGTAGATAGGCTTGCCTATTGTCTGGTTCACACTACTGTTTTTTTGTTTTTTTTTAAACAGGAATAGCAGTTTCTCTCTTGTTTCCTGTTTAGGATTGGGTATTTGGTGACTTCTAAAGTCTTCTCATTTTCTTTCACTAACAGTAACCCCTTGTGTCTTAGTGGCATTATCACCTAGTTGGGTTAAATTGAAAATTGAGATATATATATATACTGACATGCATAAACAATCCTGTCTCATTATAGACTAAGCATACACACACACACACGCACGTATGATGTTGCATTGTGAACTTCTTGATGGCTTTCATGAAATACATTTGTTTCATGCCTTGACACACATCATCAGTGATGTTTTAGCTGAGGATCATTAGGGGTTTTGGGCCTTACGGCATCATACCCCTCCTCTACGGTAACCCAGTTGATATTGATCAGATAGATTGGGTGCCATCCATCAGCTACAACTATCCTCATAGTATAAAGCTGCTTAACACACTTGGTTCATCAGCCCCTTTACTTTTCCATAAAAAAGGAAGCAAACACAGTGACTGTTAGGAAATCTGGCAACACTTTCAGCTTGAAGTGGGAAGTAATGATCTTTTATTTCATTCACTCATATGGCAATATGTCATATTTCAGAATCTTTGAATTAAGAATCAAATTGTTGAGCCAAACAGAAATTGGTTGTACAGTTAGTAAATAATTGACTGGTTAGACCAACCCACTCATTGCAGTGTGTTTAAAAAAGAATTTCACATGTAAAATGTTTCTTTGTTGTACTCTTAATAGTAATGATTTTATAATTTATAGTTATATTAGTTATTCTATAGATATTTGGATTTTGTAGGCTTTGACTTTTGGCATTGTGTTGGAAATAATTTTGGTATTGAAGTTGTTTTCAATGTATTTCTCTTTGGGCAGGAATTGAGGGCTACAGATTCTAAGGGCTCTTAAATAAAAGCCTATGATTACACCACATACACTTTTACTCTCACCATGACAACAAAATAAAATTGATTCATTTTCTACGACTTCTCAACCCTTTACATTTTATTTAAAGCCAGAAAATTTTTTTTTTTTTTTTTTTTTTTTTTGTAAGAATTTTGGGGGAAGATCATAAGGGTTTTATTGATGCAAGTGTTACTAATGTGTTTTTTTTTTATAACTAATTTGGTAGAAAATTCAATCAAAATCCTAATTAGAGAAAAAAAATTTTTAAAAGTTGTCTGCTGGATGAGGGAGGCAACTCACTCAGCATGTGTCCCACTTCTCAAGGTCAAGTCAACCTTTGGTGTATGGAGCTTTGACATTGCAGTCTTTAAATCTAAAATGGCTTATAAGAGAATTTAGGATAAGCATTAAAAATGAACTGTACCACGCTTATTTACATCATTTGTTTGTTTTAAGATAACCTCAGGAGAAATATTTCTTAGCTGAGAAGATAGACAATGTATTATTTGCTTGATATTGATGCAGATTTCACTCTATGATGAGACAAATGAATTCTGAGTTGCTAAATTTTATTATATTTGTTTTTAATTGCAGAGGTCGTATGGATGCTGCACAGTGTCTGAGCCATCCATGGATCCGGGGTCATCCAGTTCCACGACCAGCTATGTTAGACACTGATGGAAATGAAGATGAGGACGAAGATGATGCTGTATTAGAAACGGAGGAAAACCATACAAATGCTACTTCTCCTTCGTCATCAGACAAGTGTGGCTGTCAAAAAGATGTCACGTCATTATCCTTGACTCCCTGTGGACAAAGTTCTCCTGTCCCTCAGGTGAAGGGTCAACAGACAAAGAAAAAAAAAGAACGAACTGGCAGTGGGGACGGTAAGCTGATGGGAGGAAGTGTGGAGGGGTCGGTGGACAGTGGTGATCTGGGTGAAGACGATATTGTGAGCGATGATGTGGAAGACAAGATCTTGGCCCGAAAAGAGACTGCATCGACAACGATTACAAGGGGAGAAGAAAACCTTGCAAAAGATGAGAGACAAAATACAAAGGCATCCGATTCATCTTATTCATACGCTCTGAATGGGGACATTAGCGAAGATGATTCTGGCTGTGTGGACTCTGTAAACAACAACAGCTCAGCATGTAACGACGATTCCGATGCTTGAAAACATTCCTCTTTGATTCAAACTGTCATACCTTGTTTCAACTCCCCTCGCTTCACTCTCCATTCTACTAGTCACCTGTGTGTGTGTATGCACGCCACAATCGTTTATTTTGTCTTCATCATTTTTCCTGCACCCTCCACTTTAAATTTACACTCACCGTTAAAAAAAAAAATACATTTTTTTTTTGTTTTGTTTTGTTTTTTGTAAGTAGGACAAAGTTTAGGAAGTTGTAGAAAATTTGTTCAAGTAAATTTTTCCTTTTATTAAGTATGCCGAGGTAATATGATGTACTGTGCCTTGATACAGCTGCTAAAATATATGTTTGCTATAAACACAAAAAAGCAATATAATGTGCC
Organism: Acanthosepion lycidas; assembly: GCA_963932145.1. Classification (NCBI taxonomy): domain Eukaryota; kingdom Metazoa; phylum Mollusca; class Cephalopoda; order Sepiida; family Sepiidae; genus Acanthosepion; species Acanthosepion lycidas. Next base: position 86,780,292 of record OZ010584.1, read on the forward strand.
TCCTTAGGAAAACCATGCACTTGAAAGTAATGGAATTATTTGAAATTTACAAAATGATCCCTTTCTAAGAGCCAAAAAAAAAAAAAAAAAAATTTAAACTATTTTATATCAACAAAACACTGTGCTGGAGGGGAAAAAACAAAAACTAAAAAAAAAACCCTCTAATATCTTTATAAGGTTCACTGCCAAAATGATACAGTTATTGCCACTTACAGCTTCAATGTTAAATAATGGAAACCTATATATATATATATATATATATATATATATATAATGCTGACATCACTCACTCAGATCATCTCTGCAGCACTGTGATGATCCCAGAACTTTTCTCGTACAGGGTGAATCTATATTTTGAACATGAGGTGGAGAGGATACATTTTCTTAAAGTACAGAAAAGGGAAAATATAGTCCGGGGGGGGGGGATCTAGAAAAGAGAGAAATTCTTGTGGCAGCATTTGGGCAACGAGGGATCAAGGGAAACAAAATTGCTCCCCCCATCCCACCCTTCCCACCAAAAAAAAAAAAATAAACTAACAAATAAAATTGCCTACAAAGTCTCTTACCCCAGATGCCCAATTTACACTTTTTTTTTTTTTTTCTTTAATCATTTCTAAAAACAATTGTGCACAGACAGAAAGAAAAAAAAATATTAATGAAATTCCACATTTGTTCTTTGGTTGAATTTCACGCCATTCTTTTGGGAATATTTGGTCAGTTGATGATGACAAATTCAACACAATTCAAGCAAGAAACTTTTTTTTTTTTTTTTTTTTTAAATAAACAACATAAATTTTTATATGGATATATATTTTGGGGCGATGGAATTTTCTTGTTCCAGAAAAGTGCAAGAAAAACAAAATGTTCTTATTTGTTAATTCTTTTTTTTTTTCTGGAAGAAAGAAAATTATTTTGTATTTTTTTAACAGAGTGTTTGTTGAAATCTCTTCCTTACAATTGTTATCAGTAAACATGATCTGCCTTACAAGGGAGGGAGGTAATAAAATTTAAAAACAAAAAATGGAAGATATAGAAACTATCTTCCATTTTCAGAAATATCTTCAACATTTTTCTCTGGACTTGTAAAAAAAAAAAAATAATCAATGTCTGTATGTCTTTTTGGTATAAGTTCAAAGTGTGTCTTTACCTGTGAAAGTATGTCTCTGTAAATGACTTTTGAAAATAACCTTCTGTGTGTTTATGTGTCAACCTAGGTATGTTAGCTATTCTGTATATGTGGATTGTGTGGGTAGGTGGACAGAGAAGGTGTATTTTATTTATTTATATATATATATATATATATATATATATATATATATATATATAAACGTTTACCATTCCTTATTGTGTGTATGCAATACAAAAGTTCAATAACATTCCCCTCTTGACCATTTAGAGCAACACACTCGCTCCTAAAATTCACTATATCTGTACTAACAAGATTCTTATGGAGAGCCAAAATTGTTAGTTTCATTCAGAAAGAAACTTAATATTTTTTAATGTTTGTAAATTATTTTAAGTTTATAAATTTCTTTATTCTTGTTAATTCTTGTTATTCCATAAAATTGTACTTTCAGTTAAGATCTTTGGGGTTTTTTTTTTTTTTTTGCCTTTTAATAAATACATTTTATTTGTCCTTTTCTATATTGTTCTAAAATGTCTGCCAAAATAGAAAATTCGTTTTTTAATACTTGTTTAAATACAAGCATTTTTTTCTTGTAATTATTATTTTGTTGTCTCTATTTTGTAGGATATCGTTCTGACAATAAATTAACATAATTCAGTATTAGATGAGGATACCATAAATAGATTTGCTGAATTGATATTCCCACTGAGTGGTTGAAAATAATGAAGTTTAACCTCAAATTAACAAATCTTTTGCTAGGTATTTGTAGCTTATGAAGATATGGATTATTTGTTTTTTTTAGTTGTGAGTTTTTTTTTTTTTTTTAGGGGAGGCAGGGGACTACTTTTTATTGTGAAAAATGCTTCAAGACAAAAAAAAATGAAATCTGTGGCAATTTCTTGTTGCTTTTGCAAAAATGTGTCTTGGAGAATTCTGGTTTTCTGTGGGGAAAATCTGTTCTGGTATAAATATTAGTAAAAAACAAAAGTGAAGTTTGTTTGAGAATCTCATTGATTTTAACCAAAGGCATTCCTGTTTGCATTTATTGCCAATAATATTTTCATCTCTTTTAAAATATTTCATTAAACTTGTGTCAATTGAAAGAATCCTTTTGCCTGTTTATGAATATTTTGCTAAAAACTATAAAATGATATTAATCTATATACATAGATCAAATTATTTCATCCCCACCCCAAATTCATTAGAACAGTTTTTCATTTTTTTTTTGCAATGAAAAATTTACTAATTTTTTTATCTGATTATTATTAAAAGAAAATCAATAAAAAATAACACACAACAATGTTTGTCACTGGAAAATGTTGAACAATTTAAAACTGTTAATTTTCATGTTGAGATTATATCTCTTTAAAAAGAAACACTAATGTCTCAATAGAAAATAATTGATTTTGTAAATTTATGCTGGAGATGAAAAAAAGTTAATGATGGTTTTGAGGACCACTCCCCAAAACTTTAAATACAAAGACAATTTTGATTTTCTAAATTTAGCTAAAGTATTTTCAGTAATATTTAAACATATTTAGTAAAAAGACTTTTATTTACAAAATTTTTAAAATGTCTGAAAAATAGTAAATAACCAAAATACACAGCAAAAATTTAGTTAAGACTTTTTACAAATACTGGTTAAGTTTAGCATTTGTTTTATTCTGACTTGTCACACTCTTGGTGATTTGCTCTTAAAAACAAAAAATATTAATGACATGCAAAATAGTTATGGTAATTTTTTGTTCAAGTTACTTTTCTTCTCTTCACTTTTAGGGGAAAAAAGTATCCTGAGTCATCCAAGATTACTTTTTGAGTCTTTCAGCTCAATTTCAGATTATCTCCCCTTCCTCCTTAAAACTTGTTTCTAGCATCGAATTTTTTTTTGGTGTAGAGGGAGGATGTAAGTTTGATATTTTATATTTCTGAAACATAAACCTCACCAATTGATTTACTTTGTTATTCTTAAGTGTTCTTAACTAATTATAAAGAACTGAAAAAAAAATCTTTGAGTAAAATTAAGTAATTCTAATTTAAATTTATTAGAAAGTTTGAAATGTAATTGAAATGTACTTTTTAAAGTCCTCAGAGATTTGATTCAATGTTAGGAAGCTTAAGGATTTTATTTGTCTTTGATTATTATGGGATGTAAACAATTTTTTCTTACCAGATGATTTGTCTGTTTATCTTGTCTTTTTAACTTTTGGTTTAGTATTTGATATTAGTGAATTCTAAAAGTTTTATTTAAAGAAGCAATTGTCTACTTTTAATCTCAGATCCTTGAATCTAACCAACTAAATAGCGGTTATAATTAAAATCTAAATATGAACAAATCATAAAAAAGCAAACTGCTGTGCTCTTTCCATTTGCTATCATTTTATCTGATGCATACACGCTTACTGTGTGTCAACAGCCAGACAGTTGTTCTAGACCAAACCTATTAAAAATATATACTTATAATCAGCTACCATTGAACTTTAATTTTTGTCTGACTGAGGAGTTAAGTGTTACTAACTTATTGTTAATGCTTAAATTTTAAAGAGATTGTTTTTAACATTTTTCTTCTGAATCTAAATTTACTAATAAGGTGGTGCTGAAAACTTCTTGACCCAAAATCTGACCTGATATCCAAACATGAGAATTTCTTTATAAATTCCTTCTTTGTTGAGCCAAGAACTTTTCCAGTTTCCTTTCTTTTACAAATTTAATCTAAACATTAATATTTTTCATCAGCAAATAATTTCTGATTTCCCCATGAAATGTATTTTAATATTCTATATTTAGACAAAAAAAAAAAAAAAAAAGACCACTTATAAGAAAATGTGTTTTGCTTAGTTTTACAATAGACAAGTTAAATTATCAAGATGAACCTTGTTTTTTTTTTTTTGGTGGGGTGGGGGGTCTGACTTTGGATTACTTATCTCAGAATGAGATATCAGGCTGTAGAATGGATTGACTGGAATAGTGATGGGAGAAAAAAAAAAAAAAAAAAATGCATGTTGGGACATGCAGCTACAAAAACAGTCCCAGCAACTTTTGGAATAATATAACTCCTCTGAAAAATTAGACAATAGTTTCTGTTTTTTTTTGCCAAAGAAAAATAAATAAAAAAAATTAATTTATTAATTCTTTCTGAGTTAAGAATCCAAAGCCAATCCTGAAGGGTTTTTTCCTTCTTTAATGTCAGGAGATTTCATTATCTGCCTCAAAAACCTGTTATATTGTCATCTACTGCAGTTGTTTCCAAACTATTAATAGTTGTTGCTAGTAACCAGGATTTCCTCTTTGTTAAGATCCCAACCATATCGCCTACTCAAGTTAAAACTTGTTTAAATGAATTCTGATTTAAAAAAAAACAAAAAAAACAAACACATGCTAAATGGATTAGTCTTGATAAAGGTTAAATTGTATGCCACTTAAAACTTAATGGTTGTTGATCACTGCCAATTAACCAACCATATCTAATCCATTAAAAACAAAAAACTTCAAGGATCAAATTCATATAGAATTATAATAATTAGGGTCTTAGCTCTTCTAAAGATATAAAAAAAAAACTGAACAATGAATCACATTGAAACTGCATTTATTCTGGGTAAGTTATTTGTCAAGTAGCTTAAATTAATACTCAGTCATATTTTTAAATGCTATCATCCACACCTTCTCAAAATAAATCAGATTTCACTCTGTTCAAAGTGAGGAGGAAGGAGTGACTTTGTAGGTGTAATATAAGCTATATTCCTTTAAAATCCATTTTTTGTCTACAATATCTTGTGTTGCAATTCAGATGCTGTTACCAATTCAATAACTGATTAATACATTAAACAATTCACCATGTCTACTCTTCCATCGTTGTGGTTCCAATGAATTTCTTATAAAGCAAGAGTAGAATTGTCAAAATGTGATTAAAGAAAATTACAAAGACAAGAAAAATTGGTAAATATTTATTTTTATTCAGGATTTTTTTTTTTTTTTTTAACAATCCTTTTTTTTTATTACAGGACCTAAGCATTTCAGTTGTTAGTGTAGATCCAATAGTTTCGACTAATATACGGTTATCTCCCTTGGTATCAGAAACTGAACCATAAAAAAAAAAAAAAACGCTTCAGTTTTCAGACGCCTTTATGTATAAATATACACGCGCTGTCTCTTTCACTTACCCACTTGTTATGAAATTAATTGATTAATGTTGTATGCTGATATTTTAAGATCCGGTGTTTGTGAGAATTTTTTTTTTTCTAATAAATTTTTCTATTGTATATTTTGAATATGATTGATTTTGAATACTTTCATTCCATTCAAGATTACTTTGTGCAGATCTATGGATGTTTCTGAGTGAATGTGAAAATACACAAATTAGAGGGGGGGGAAAGCTGCATTTCTATTTCTGCAGTAAATTTTTATACTGAAAATAAAATAAGTATATATATATATATATATATATATATATATATATATATATATATATATATATATATATATATATATATATATATATATATATATATATATATATATGTATATATATGTATGTTTGTGTGTATGTATTTATTTTGTTTGTAATATTTTTTGCTTTCTTGAGTTTCAGCTTACTGCTTCCAAAGAAGCTAAGTTTGTTTTTGGTTTTTTTTTTCCAGCACTTCCATCAAAAAAAAAAAAAATTAATGTTAATTATTCAATGTAGAGATTTTAAACAGACTTATCTGTATTGTTGAATTTTCAAGTTCACTTGAGTTTTTTAATTCGTATTTGTTCCAATGTCTTCTGCAAAATGCAACCAAGTTAATTCCTGAAACAACACCCTTCACCTTTGGAAGACAATATTAAGGTGATTTTTATTTAGAAAGCTGAGCTCACGTTCTTGTATATGTTTATGAGTTGCAGTCAGTGAATTAGGCTTGCTGTTCATCATACTACAATAATGACAAGATTATAGAGTTAATTGCAGGGAATAAAATAAAATAGTATTTAATTCTCTTGGAGAATTCACAAAAGGCAAACTTCTCAATTTGCTGATGATATTTGAAATGTATTGGCTTCTCTCTCTATCTCACACACACACACAACCTGCAGTAGTATAGCTTACTTACTGCTTACTCAATCTGAAAGGGAATAAAAAGCCTGTTCTAATCTCTGTGTTATGGCTGTTAACACTGGTGGCAAACATACAAGAGGTGTGTGCGTACGTGGACTTGAAGAAAACGGTTCAAGTTGAAGCGATTCCAAAGACATGGTAAAAGAATTCAATCTGAAAAAGAAAAAAGTACTTGGAAAATAAATGAACACTCAAATGACATTCTGGCTTGGAAATTTTTTAATGTTAGCTGACAGAGAAAATAAAAATTCAATAAAATGTGATTTTTTTTTTTTTTTTTATCTGTATTTTGACTGGCAGGACATTTAGTTTTATGTTCGAGTAATTTCTGGTAAAATGTCAGAAGAATAGTTACCTCGTGAGTGGTGCAAGTATCCTATGCAGCAAAAGAAGCTGGTTTCGACGATTGTGGATATGCCAATGCCAGTCTGTGGATGCTGGATGGGTTTGATCCTGCCAAATCTTTAGGGTGGCTGGGTGCTGTGCTTTGACAACCATTTCAAGTAGAGCAGACATTGCTTTATCAACAGATTCTAAAAGTAAAAGGGTTTACTTTTCAATCTCTTGTGTATATGGGGGGGTGTCTTCTAGATTCAACCAAAGAGCCTTTAAAATATCTGTGTTTGGTAAGATCTGGGTAGGGGAAGTATGTTATGCAGAGAACTTTTCAGTATCTCTTTACGGCCTGCTGGTTGAAATGGCAGATTGTCATAGTGTTTTTTTTTTTTTTTTTTATTAAGTACAGCCAAACTATTGGGTATCCAAACACACACACACACACACACTGAAACATGATAAATATTTGTTCCCACCAGACTGTTGGTGATACAGGTTTACAGTGTAGTCAGTTATCCTTATTAAATATAGACAAGACATTTGTTTCTTTTCATGAAAACATTATCTGCATCTTATATGGGTAAGCAGCCAATCTTATTCTTTCCATTAGGTTTTGCCCATTTTTCTCATGTTGTCCCAACAATCTGGACTTTTGCCGTAATTGTAATTCCACAAAAGCTGCAATCTTTTCTTTTTGCTCAAAATTTAATTGAAGACATTATTTTTGTCTCTGTTAAACTCGGCTCGGACAAGCTAGATATGCGTAGTAAGTTAATTTATGCTTATATTTGGTGGGGGGTGCATAAGTGATAAATTAATGGATTTATTTATATATATCATCTCTAATTTTGCATCCTTACTAATTGAGTACCAAATAATCTAACATATAATAGCTGTAATTCCGTAAATCATTTACAAAATATGTCTGCAATCTTAAAAAATTAAAGCCTTTTTGAGAGAAAGATCAAAATTATTGCTTTTGAAAGGAAAAGTTGAACACAGTTTACTTACTAAAAGAAACTCCGTGACAGCGAGTGAGGAAACGTGAAACTTCATGCTGAACAGCCGAAATTAATTGCTCGACACTGTAGCCATGGTGCTCTTTGTCAGCTAAGGCTAACAGGACAAGGGAGGCAACTCTCGTCACCGCCATGTGATGCCGGTAGTGATGATTACGATCCGACAATGGTTGTTGCTCATTAAGTTTACCCTGTTTTAATAGAGAATTTCATAAATTTATTCTATATTTCAAACTGAAAAAATTAAATTAGAATAAAAATAAATTCATAAATATCCACATATTGAAATAATCGAAAAGACAGCCAAGTGCTTGTTTTTCTTTTTGCTAATAATTTTACTATTATAATTTTTTAAAAAAAAATTTATTTTTCGGATTTTGTACAAAAATTCCAAAACATTGTATTCTAAAATAATGCTTATTTATCATATGTGGAATCATAGCCTGAAGAGTTGCAATGAAAAGAAATCCTAGTATAAATAAAAAAATACTTAATAAAGAAAAACATAATTCTGCTCTTGCTTCAAGGAATAGTTTTTCTTATAACTTGTATTTAGAAGAAAAAAAAAAAGTATCCTTAATAAGAAAAAGTGGAAATTTCCTTTAAAAATTCATGAAGTATATATTTAGAAAAAAAAAAAAAAATGAATCCAAATTAAGCCACCCTGTGGCAGTTATTTGCTCATATATATATATATATATATATATATATATATATATATATATATATATATTATTTATTGAGTAGCCAGGTAAAAACACAAACTTTAAATTAGGTACCTCCATGAGATCACTCAAAAAAAAAAAAAAACAACATAGCATGATGAAAAAGACGCCAAACTTGACGAAAACAAAATTTTATCATCTAAAAGTTTGTTATTAAGAGGAAAGATCAAAGTATTTGGGGGGTATTTTTTTTAATCATTCCTAGCACGTCCGAAGTTTTTGTGAAAAAAATTTTTTTTTTTTTTGAGTCAGCAAAATTGACAGATTTCAACCATTTTTTCCATTTTATAATTTTCAAAACTTATTTTGAGAAAATCAGAAATTATATTGTTTATTTAAAATATTTTGAACCAAGCTTAGCTTATGCACCGAAAAGATGTAATTTGAAAATAAAACAAAGCAGGTCATAAACTTTCGCCTCACTTGACAGGTGATGTATGACATATTGACAGATTCTGTGAGGCTAATTTGTTCTACAGAAGGAGAAAAGTGAAATAATTTACATTTAAGTGTACAAATTATTTACTTCATTATTTTTAAGGAAAACTTTCAGCACTAAATTTCACCTTTACATTTATGATGCTTTATGGAAAATATATTATAAAGAAATTAAAATAAGACTGTTTCATCAGAAAGGTATCTAATTAATTTATAGGTACCTTTCTTATGAAATTTTATCAGAAGTGTACATAAAATACTATAATTTTATGTACATTTATTACATTTTATTGTGTTATTTGTATTTCCATTCATTTTATTATTAATTTTGATATTTCATTTATGGAAAAATATCATAACTGAAATTAATATAAAAATAAGATCATATAAATTTCATAAGATGATACTGATACTTGTAGGTACGCTTCTCAGTCGAAATTGAAAAATCAAATTAACTTCTCCACACGTGTTTCGCAAAAGTCATACTTTATAATTACAGCACAATTATAAACACAAAATTACATTTTTTAATTACTGTAGATCTTCTGATTAGTCAAAATGATACTTTTTTTTTTTTTTAGTGCATTGTAAATTGTATCTCATAAGGACACTTAGTTAAAAGCCATATCGGGTTTCCTAATTTTATAATATTTTAACAACTTAAATGTAAAAATGTATTATAATTGTATTAAAATTCATTTTTCATCGAAAAAAGTTTTTTGCTTTCAGAAAATATTGTCCATATTCATAAAAACAGCTAAAAGCAAATAAAAGCATTTGAAATTAAATAATATTTTTTTTTATTGAGTTTTGTATGTTACAATTCAGAGCTGATTTTCAGGTAAGGGGGTCCAATTAAAAACAAAAAAAAAAAAAAAAAAAAAAAAACATGGTTTGCATTCCTCAAAGCCTTGTGCTTTTAACTATTGTAATCACTAAACATGACACAAATTTCTAGCATTTTCATAAAATTAGTTATGGGGCGGGGGGGGGGGGTAATAAATTAAAAAAAAATGTTTCTGCTGTGACTTAAAAAAATAACGCATTTATTATAAATTCCATCATCTATGAATAGTTTCTGAAAGTTTCATTAACATCCAACAATTATTTTTATTTTTGCAAGATTTTCCAAATTAATGTGTGTCATACAAAAAAAAAAACGTGCTAAAAATTGTATATGCTATTTTACTAGTTCTAGTGATACAAAGAGAAACAAGGTTTTTTTTTTTTTGTTTTTAAATCAAAATTTAGAATGTTCTAAAAAAGAGGAAAAAATTTTTAAAAAATAATTAAAATAAACTTTGATCTTTCCTCTTAATAATAACATAAGCATTTAGACGATAAAATTTTGTTTTCGTCAAGTTTGGCGTCTTTTTCATCATGCTATGCTCTTTTTTTTTAGCGATCTCATCGAGGTACCTACTTTAAATGTTGATTTTTCAAGAAAAGCATTTTTCTGTATTGAATAAAATTATAATTAGTAAAGTTGTCAAAACTTTATTCCCATGGCATTCAACACATTCTGGACAAAGCTAAGCTTAATCAATGTTTAACTAAATCAAATTTAAAAATAGCTACCTTTTCATTTTGTTTTTAATTTATTTTTTCTTAAAAAAATTTAAAAAGCCTTCCAACAGTTAAAATTAAGAGAAATATGAGTAAACCAGTAAACAAAAAAAAAAAAAAAAAAAAAAAATCTCTACTCCCCTCAACTGTTCTTTCTCCAATATTTTTACCAATTATTGTAGTGTAGAATTTTTAACCCTTGAAATTTTGCCCATATATGTTAGTGCTTTGTAAACCTAATTTTAACTCTTCTATTTCTACCAAGGAATTTTCTGTTCCAGGATATCTTCCTCTTTCTCAAAAAGATTCTAGAGGACATGTATGGCTTTAGTGTCTACATCTTGGAAAATTTTCCAATGGTAAGTCTTGAGTCTTTGGATGATTCTTTCACGTGCTTTTGATTTTCTTTATTGTACTCTGTTTGCTATCTTTTTTCCTTCTTCTCAGGATTAACATATTAGACAAAATATCTGACAGTATAGAAATGGTTCTCTCCCCATTCATTTGTGAATATCTGTGTTAGATGATTTTAATGCTTATCATATCAAGTGGCTTAATCATGATAATGTTACCGTTTCAATTTTTCCATTGCTCACTCTCTTCAGTCAAATAGTGAATTTCTCTACTTGTTTCCCCTAATGACTCTAATCAACGTGATATTTTATTCGATTTGATCCTTACTTCCTCTCCTGGCTCTTGTTGAACATCACAACTCTGTCCTCTTGGTAATTGACTCATCTATTAGATATGAACCTCCTATTCAAAATACTTTCTGTTACCCGTATACTGATTGGGATCCATTTTGTGATTTTCTTTGCAATGCTCCTTGGAGTTAAATTCTTGGGTAAAAGCTGGCATTGATGTTTTTGTGTCTTGGAAGTACCAGGTGAAATTGTAGTCTTCTACTTGGTTTAATACTGCCTGTTCGGCCACTATAGCCCACAGGGGTCACTTTTTCTGGCTGTACCAATGTGATAGTTTCAATTACAACAGGCAATTTATGTCTATTCATAATAATTGAAAATGTCTGCTCAAAGAGAGTAAGTCTTTGTTTGCTGATAGAATGAGGCACCATATATAATCAAAACTTTGGTTCCCGTGACTACTGGTGGCTCTGTAATAGTGTGTTAAATAAGAGTAAGTTTTCTATCTCTCCTCACTCATTTTTATGTGTAATCACATTATGTTGATAATGCAGAATATTTTGCTCACAAATTCTTTTCCAATTCTACTTTTGATTCATCTGTAGTATGTTTGGTTGACTGTCTACAGAGTACTAAGTCTTTACTCCATGATATGTATATATAATTCCATCCATGGTTTCTGCTATCATTTCTAAAATGAATCCTCACAAAGCACTGGTTTCTGTTCTCTCTAGCTTCTTGCTTGCCTTTTTATTGGAAATTCTCTTCTGTAGTTCCAGTCTTTAAGAATTCAGCTGAACTATCTGAGCCTTCTACCTCTTTTTGGTGACATAATAGAGGTTCTAATCAACTCTGAATTGTTTAAGCATCTCACCTCACAAGGTCTTCTTTCAGATAAGCACTATAGTTTTCATTTCTGTATCTAAAGTGTTTGGTATCCTGGTCCTTGGATGAAGTTGAAAAGGTTATGGTATTTCTGAAATAATTTCTATGATCTTTTCTTATGAATATACAAAATGAAAGTTGTATTGAAGGCCGCTCTTCTAAATCATTTTGCATTAATGTGGATAGGTGTTCCCTAGGGCTCTATCTTTGGACCAATGTTCTTCCCAAAGTCATCAGTTCTCATCTATGTATCTATGCTGATTTATTTAAACTATTTACTCCCATCTTAATGGTAATGACAATCGTTATCTTTTGTCTTCTTAATTCCAATTATTTTATTATTATCTTTCCTTAATAATATCTGTCTTTTTCTCATATCCTCTCACACTCAGTAACCCCCAACCGCGTCTTAGTTGCTTTATTGACTTGCTTGGAGTGAAATGATTAAAAAAAAAAAAAAAAAAAGTTGACTGACCTGTTCATTTGTAGTTGAATATACACAACTAAACTGAGTGGTGGGGACCCAGTGACTCATTTGCAATGTGTGCACATCAGCCAACTGAAATGTAAGACTTCCAGGTGCAGCATCTGATGTGGATGACATTGGTCGCTCAGATTTTTTATATTTGTATCGTACTGAAATACTTGATTCAGGATTTGTAGGGTCAGGTACCTGGGACAGAAAAAATATTCATTATTTGTAGATTTTAAAATAATTTAGACTAATTTATGAATATAGCACATTGAAATAATTGTTAGAAAATGATTATATATATATATATATATATATATATATATATAAACAACTAACATGTACTTTTTATTTTTTTTATTTTTTTACAGTTGTCATTTACTCAGTTTAGCTTGGCACAAGGTTACATGTTTGAGGATCAAACTCAATAATAATGATCATGTTATTTTAAAAACAAAAAAACATCAAATAGTTGAAATTGTTGACAGGAATTTTCAACAATAAAATCTATTAGGTTGGTGCAAAAATAATGACGTAATAATGTTGCTTTTTGACGTTAAAAAATACGTCAAAAAACGACATTATTACGTCATTATTTTTGCACCAACCTAATATATACACCTTGGTAAAAATGATGTTCCTGATGAACAGAAGGGATGTGAAAAGGCTTCACACTGTACTAAGACCAACTTCCAATTGACAAGAATTGCAAGCAGCACATGACAAACTTGTCTATGGCCTGTGGATAAATTATCACAAGGTCTATGATATGGTATCACACTCATGGATCCTAAGACAGTATTAACATTGAGAGAATAAGAACTTTGCAAAGTACAAATCAAGCATGAGATTTTTTTTCAGGGCAAACTGATAATCACAAATAACAGAACAGATAGTAAATAGCTACTACTGACCGATTCTCAATAATAGGCTTTTAAGGGATCAGAAACATCCCATCAGTATTGATGGAGCAGCTGATTTACCCAAGTGCAGGCTGTGTAGGAAAGCTATTGAAAGTATACAACATATTTATTTTGTCAGTTGACAAAATATCCCTAATAATAGATTGGGAAATATGATCTTGAGTGCATAGAAAAGTGATTTGAGTATTTATGAACGTCAGTAGTTGTTAATGAGCAAGTGAAGCTCATATGAGATATCACCACCCTCACTGACAAGCGTTTGAAAAGCAATTGCCCTGATATCAGTTATGAATAGATCCTGATAGATGTTGTGGCAACTTGGGATAAGAACACTTAAGGTGAAGCAGGTGAAAATACTGAGATACCACGACAAATCAAATAAATATGGCAAGCACATAAAGTTGTCTCCCTTTATAGTTGGATCTCTCGAGACTATTTCCAAAAATCTTTCTGCTATGCAAGACACCTTGGAGTACCTGACATCAATTGGAATGCTCAGGTGGTAGCACTGTTTAGAACAGCTCTCATGCTGAGAAAAGTGTTGTGTCTGTAGGAGTTGATATATGATATGATATTGATGATATCATAATAAAAAAAAAAATGCATAGGGAAATTTCATAGTTTTAAGATGCAAATCAACCAGCACCAACCCACTGAAGACTGCAATACAATGATTTTCTAGGGGGAGGGGATCAAATTGCCTTTGTGAGGAGGTTCAAATAACAGATTGGGAAAATTGCCAGAGAGTGAGGAAGATAGAAATATTTAAGTTAAACTCATGATGCAAATCTGATATGAAATATGAGATCTCTTGTGTTACATCTTGTTACAAATGGCAACAGTTGTCACCAATTTTTTTTCTTTTCAGCTTTCACTAATCACAAACCTACAATTATGTGGATTATACAGAGAGAAAAAGAGAGAACATTAAAGAATTATTCATTGAAGAAGAATGATAGTAAAATATTTACAACATATTGAACCTTTTCTTTTTTTTTTTAAGAGGAATGTTGCAATTACATCTAACGATGAAGAACCAATTATATTTGGGGTGGGGAGCAAAAAGTTAATAAGTACCTGTTAAGTAATATTTGTATTTGGTTACTTGAAGGCAATGCATTTTTCTTAATTGAACAAAAAAACAAATTCTATGTGACATACATTTCTCTTGTAAATTTAAGTCAACCACTAATGTATAATTCAAAGTTAAATTTGATTTTATTCCAGTTGGATTTTTTTATTGTTTATAGTGTTTTTTTTAGCCATATTTGCAAACATTGACATAAAACCTAATCTTGTACAGTATTTTGACATTTGATATAAATTATGAAAATTTTCATAAGAAATGAATGACATGTTTGAACAAAGCAAACAACATAAAAAATTCCATTTTCAGAGGTTTCTTTGATAAACCTTCAGAACAACATGTCTCACTCATGAAAAATGGAAAGTTGTTTTTTTTTGTAGTGTAACATTCATTAGAAAAAAAGAAAAAGATTTTAGAGCTGAGGGTCTTTCTCATAGTATAAATGCAGTATCAAATTGATTCCCCAACTTAAAGTCAGCTGTATTTGTTTTTCCTTTTTTGTAAAAAAAAAAAAAAAATGTCTATGTGTATATAGATATGTGTGTGTGTGTGTATATATATATCTCATATTTAAATTCATGTATTCATGGTGCCTGTTCATGATAGATTAAATTGCATATTCTTCATACACACTGATTTTATTTGAATGATTTTATTAACAGTATTTAGTCACCCCCACCCCACGAGGGCATCATGTGGCACAAGGCTGGTTTAACGTGGGATCTTATTAACATATCTCTGTGTATGTGCAAGCCAATTCAATTTAGATCATCTGGTATAGTGGTTCAGGTAAACAAATCCGTTATTGGCCCAAAATATTAAATATTGGAATTTGTGAACAAGCAATCTGCAAATACATCTGATAAGTCAAAAAATAAAGTCAAGCATCATTATTCATTCTGAAAGAATAAACTGAGTCCAACTCATTTTATACTCACACCATTAAGTGAATCACAGTTGAAATTTTGGGTCTGAAAACACAGGTACAAATAAAAACCTATGGAATGCATTCATTTATGTTGTCGTATTGTATACACCACATGAAGATATTAACCACAATGATGTTGTTTTAAGGAACTGTACCCTCCATTCTAAATCTCATAGAGTTAAAAGCTTTTTGTTACACAATTGCTTGCTAATATTAAAGTAATTTTATTTTTCTTACAAAAACAATTGCTTCTTTAAAGATATTTTCTTCAAATAAACCTCATTAAAAAGATGATATCAGTTTGTTCTTTATTTTAAATAAATCATGGTAAAACATGTAATTAAAACAAAGTCAGGGATTAATTTGATGCTGGATTTGTAATACAAAAATGACTCCCCTTACCTTTTAAAAGGGATAACAGATTAAAAAAAAAGAAAAAATCAATATTGTTTTATTCTAACAAACATTGTAATTTTTTTTCGTTTTACAAGTGGGGGCTACTTAACCTTGGTAGTGATGAATTTTCAAAATGCTTCTAAAATAACATGAGCTCACACTGTGAAAAAAAATTGTTAAAATGCACTCTCTGGCATGAGAATTAAAAAAATATTCTCTCAATAAAGGAAAGAGTTATCTCACCATTTCTGTAGCACGAACAACAGTCTCCAAGGATACAGAGTCAGCACGAATGAAAAGATGGTTGCACCATTTACCAATGACATCTTGAAGCTCAACATAGCCAACATTTCGACTGTTCACAATCCAACTATTTTTCTGTAAACAAAAATAAATTGATAGAGGAAAATTACAGAAATCTCAAATAAGTTTTTTAATTATATGTAAAGTGATTTCACTGATACTTGATATTGTCAAACACCAATATTGAATTGAATTGAATTGCTTACTTGTCTTTCTTAAATCTGGTTCAAACCCCACCAACTGACTCCAGTGTAAAAAACCTTTGTGTTGATACTTATTTGGCCCCAAGCAAGAGATCTGGAATTAAGATAAGTAAGGTGGGTTTGGAGAGTTTGACACTCATGGGACATACTGAAGGTGAAAGAGGTAGAGAGAGCGGGGCCACCTACCTGACCAGTTTGTGTGAATGGATTGCAGGAATAGAGGTGAGGTGGGATGGTGACACTAATGTTACTTAGAGCTAGAAGGGATAGGAATTTGTAGAGAGCCATGATCGCCCACGTTCTCAAGGGATACAGCACAAAGAAGAACAGATATGCCCCTGTAAGGTACATTGATAAATTCTCTCATCTAAACCTTCATATGTAAACTTAGGTCATAATTGCTATTAGGTTGGTGCAAAAATAATGTCGGTTTTTGACGTTAAAAATATGTCAAAAACCGACATTATTTTTTCACCAACCTATAGATAAGAAGAAAACTGCATGCATAATCCAATCCTATAATTACTGCTCCACCCCAAATAACATGGATACAACCTTGATTAATTGATTTGTTTCTTTCAGCTTATTAGCCTTTTGCAGGTTATTTAAAACCAGAAAATATTCTTTTTAGATTGTAAGTATAATAAAGAAATAATAATTTACTGACACAAATGCTACTAATTAACCCATTGCTAGGGGAAGAAGAAGTGGATTCATCCCTTTCCAAAAGCTATTTGCATATACAGGAATATAATGAATCTGACTAAAATTGGAGAATTCCAATTTTCAACTTCTAATCGCTATCCATTATATCACCCACACATCTAAGCTTACAATGCCTGGTACTCCCAAGCAGTCACTCATGTAGGTACTCACCAGGCTCAATGTTGCTTAATTTGGTGATCATACAAGAACCAGTGTTTTAATGTGATGTGGCCATAAGCCAATACAACTCTTAAATAGAACTACAAGTAAGAAAAGACTAATAAAATGAAGGTAGCTACTATTGATCATAAGAATCACTTTTCCCCAGGTGTACCAGTGTTATAATCCCAGTCACAACAGACACCTATTTGTGGCTGCACAAAATAATTGTAATTGTAAAGGTGTACTCAAAGAGGAGAAGTCTTTGCTAATAAAATGTGTATAAACTTTGTGCACTTATCTTAGCGAAACTCAGTGGAAGGGGAGAAATGAGGAAATTCAACTCTAATCTTGTGACAAAAATATAATGAAAGATATTGTTTTGTCTTCACAGAAAATTTATTGATATGATTTCCAATTGACCCCATCTGCTTGAAGGGGAATCAAAATTTGCATATGTGTTCGAAGAGATATATATAAAATGCTAAAAGTAATTAGCCAAAGTTCGTGGTAGTAGTAGCTGTATTTTTTTCTTCATTATGACCAGGCTCCTTCTTTCAAAGTTGAGTGGACATGTTACCAAAACTGTTAATAAGAGTCCTAACTCTTTATTTTCTATCATTATTTCTACAAGAAGAATTACTTGTAGCTAACATGGTGGGTTTTTTTTTTTTTTATAGTGTTTTTTTGGTTGCAATTTTGACCCAAAAATTGCCACTGAGATTACACCAAAAAGTTATCATTTCTTTCTTTCTTTGCTGATTTTCGCTTTAAATGCTAATAGTTGCCATTATAGTTTTTCTACCAAACTACCTACCTTTCCTCAAACAGTCAGGCTCGAAATCCCGTTAAACCTCTAACAAGTTTGGTTCTCATGACTACTGATGACTCTGTAACAGTGGCTTAAATCTTTAAGTCTTCTATCTCTCCTCGCTTCACTTAATTTGCAATGTTAACATCTGCTGATAAAGCAGAATGATTTGTTCATAAATTCTACTTTTGACTCATCTGGAGTATCCTTGCCTGACTTTTCATTTAGAACAGAGTCTCTACTGCATGATATGCACATGTAACTTCATTCATGGTTTCTGCTATCATTTCTAAAATGGATCCTCACATGCATCTGGCCTTGATTGGTATCCCTGCAATAGTCCTTAAGAAATGCATTCTTGAACTAGCTCCTGTTCTCTCTAAACTGTACAATGAATGCCTTGCTGCTTCTTGGAAATTTTCTGTAGTTCCAATCTTTAAGAACTCTGGCAAACCATCTGATCCTTCTATCGGTCTATTAGCCTTCTACCTCTTCGGCAAAATACTAGTAGCTCTAATTAACCGATTTAGTCAAGCATCCCACATTGCAGGATCTTCTTTCAGATAAACAATACAGCTTTTGCTTCTCAAGGTCAAGTGCTGATGTGCTAACAATTATAGCTGAAAAAGTCTATGAAGCTTTACATGAGAATGGGGAAGCTTGTCCTATTGCTTTGGATATCTTAAAGGCAATTGACAGGCTTTGGCATGTTGGTCTTCTTCACAAGATGAAAGGTTATGGTATTTCTGGACAAATTTTTGATCTGATCTCAGTCTTATCAAATCACAAAATGAAAGTTGTCTTGAATAGTCACTCTGAGTTTTTTTTTTTTTGCATTGGTACGGGCATCCCCCACGGATCTATCCTTGGACCCATGTTGTTTCTAATTTTTATAAATGACCCTTACTGATGGCATCAGTTCTCAACTCAGTATCTATGCTGATGACAACTATTTACTCCTGTCTTAATAGTAATCTGATCAATTTATATAAGATGAAATTGGCAGCTGATCTAAAAAAAATGATCTAAAATCTGTTGTTAAATGGGGCAAGGAGTGGCTTGTTAATTTTAACACCTCAAAAACGAAACTGCTCACTTTTAATCATCTGACAGAATGCTTTTTAACTTCCAGCAGCATGTCTGATGCAAACCTCCAAGAGACTGACTCGTTGCACCATCTCAGTCTAACGTTTTCAGCTGACATGAAGTGGAATAAGCATATTGAATCAATTACTAAGTCTGCAGCTAAGAAAGTAGGTTCACTATGTCATGCTAGATAATTTTTCTCGCCAGAATCTATCTTACATATTTATAAGTCTACTATTCATCTTTGCTTTAAATATTGCTGCCACATATGGTCTGGTGTTCCTGCTATTTAGAGATTCTTGATAAATTAACAAAGAAGAATCTGCAATGTTATTGATCCTGACCTGACATTTTGGCTTCAGTGCCATTCCTACCACTGTAATATGGTTTCCGTGTGCCTTTTCAATAAATACTTTCATGGTAATTGTTTGGATGAACTTTCTGCTATGGTACCTACACTTTATGAATTTAAGCACAGTACTAGATTGGCAGCAAGGTCTCATCATTTTACAGTTTAAATGACTAGATGTAACTATAAGTTCTATGTTAACAGTTTCTTCTCTTGCACTTCTCGATGGTGAAATTCTCTTCCAGCATCTTAGTCAACTTTGATCTTCAAAAATGTAAATGTAATATGACACTGTAAGACTGATAATTTGAAGGAAGAAAAAAAAAAAAGGCTTAAATTAAATCAAAAGCGAACACAAAAACCAGGAAGGTAGTAAATAGATTGAAGGACATACCAAAAACAAAAGAAAATATACTTTTGTTTCTCATTTCATGAATAATGACGTCACTAGAAGATAGTGCTGAAATCCACATGGGCAAAGATAGATGTAATGTCTCCTTATTTTGTTTTGCTAGCTGAGGACCAACAGACAGGGGCTGACTTTAGCTGAGGACCAACAGACAGGGGCTGACTTTAGCTGAGGACCAACAGACAGGGGCTGACTTTAGCTGAGGACCAACAGACAGGGGCTGACTTTAGCTGAGGACCAACAGACAGGGGCTGACTTTAGCTGAGGACCAACAGACAGGGGCTGACTTTAGCTGAGGACCAACAGACAGGGGCTGACTTTAGCTGAGGACCAACAGACTACCCCAGAGTGTAGATAATTTTATTAAAAATAACATCAGTTTTATGTCAGGCATTCATGGTGGAATACCTATTCACTGGATGATGTCACATGAGGGAAATGAATACGCCCACTGAAAAGTACTGGTGCAAGGTGCAAGCAAGAAAGGGAGGGGGACAAGATGGTGGATTGACGTGTTGCTCACAGGGGGAGATCCCCATATTTGGACATATAAGGGCCACCCAGCAGCACCTATGGAGAGATTTGATTCGGTGACAGGAGATTTGAAGAACAAGCGAACTCCAACCCAGTTTTTTGAGCTTGGACTCCATAAATAGCCATGCAAAGAAGAGAAGAGAAGACAGAGAGAAGCAGTTTAGGCAGAGACACACTTCCATTATGTCAAGTAATTTGCTGCCACAAAGAACTTCTGACTCATACCCTGTTCTAGACTATTAGATAAAATGTGAGCAGAGTGCCTTGATGAAATTGCCAAGAGGAAGAATTGAAAGTCTCCATATAATGACAGACAGAGAAAGAGGAAGACAAATGCCACATCAGCATTCCACAATTTGGTGCCTGAAGAAGTCTTCTACTTAAACTTTAAAACCTTCAACTTCAACTTTCAAATGAAGAACAAAGTTTCACGAAATTAGATTACAAGGGAATGGTCATTAGCCTGCATGCTTGTAGATCCTTATACAAAAAAGTGTTCCTGTATAAACCTCAGTTATATAAACCTTGTTGATTTACACAACTTTGTTTTTGTCTTATAACATCGTCCTGAACAACAGCAATCCAGTGATATCTGGCGACAATTCAATCCTTGCCTGCCTTGTGATCAAAACATACACAACATGGGACAGGGAGGGGCTTGGGTCGAAGTTATGACATCGCAATCCCATCCTCAGTCACTGGGTAAGTCTCTTGTTGATCCTTACGGCCAGCCTTGGAGTTAGTTGTTTGATCTTCAATTCTCACCCTGTCCCATGTAGTGTTTATTTTAGATCACAGAGCAGGGGAAGACCAAGTTGTATATTCGCTGTCGCTAATCTGGCAGCTTTGGCAAGATGACGTCACAAGGAACAAAATAAGGGACAGCTGTGTAACACAACTTTATATCGAAAGGTTATACAATGAACATTCTACTCACTAGATTAACAGCATGCAGATCTTCAGCCTTAATGCCACATGACGCAATGTCTAGCCATACTTGGTAAACTCGTACAAGGCTGAAGTCTGATTTCTTCCACTCTGTGATTTCTTTGAGCTGATCATTCAGGTGTATTTTATAGTCTGGAACAAGGCCAGAGTCTAAGTTCTTTCTGCAAAATCTGTGTGGGGTTTGGCAAAGCGGATCTTGAACCAACTGTCATGCGTCTCGCTTACAAATAGCAATTCAGGCTGTGTGGTTCCTTCTTCCAGTGCCCCGTACTGCCTTCTCACTTCACTCATCTATATTTATGGATCTTCACACAAACCCGGCATGGGGCATGACGTGGTTGGGAAATTGATTGCCTGACCAAATTTGGGGAGATCCCTCCCCATGAAGAGTGGTAGTGGCAGAATATTGACCTGCCCAACTCTTTCCATCACCACCCAAAAGGTTCAGGTAATTCCTTCACCTTCCTTGAAATTCTACCTGTGCCTGAGGCTAGGTGTGGTCTTAGCCCCAATTACTAAATTCAATTATCATCCAAATTTTCCATCAGCAGGGAATTCTTATCTCGTCCTTGTGTGGTGAGCTGCATCTGGGATTCGTTGCCTGTCACTTCTCCATGCCAGCTTTTTGGTCAACAAGTGACAAAAAGAGACAATTCTTCTTAATAAATTTTATCACATCTTAGGCAGACAAAGGAAAAATATAACTACAATGCCATCCCTATTTTCCAAGTCCTATCAACTGACCAAATTTTGGCTAGAGATGTGTTCCTAGCCACTGTGGATACTTGAAGTCATTAAAATGTAATCTATTCTACCACATGGGTCAGGTGGACACATAAGAAAAATACCATCACTTAAGATTAAGTTGACCATGTACAGATGACTTCTATGCTAATTGTCGACACCCGCACACCAAAGTAGGGGGAGAAAGGAAAAAAATAAGTCTTCTCCCCCCCATTGTCCTTTTTCTTGTTGTCAGTATATTTTAAGTCTATCGGAAAACATTGTTTTTCTTTCTTGTTTTCCAGTTTATTTGAAAGCCTTTTTTTCAATTTACCAACACCTTTGTAATAGTGTCACAAAGTGACCAACTTCATGGTTAGCTGCACGATTCGATCATGGACACACCAGTGACCAAGGACAGGATGGCGTTGTTATGTAGCACAGAGGCCAGCATGACCCACGGCTTTATAGCAATATCAATCATTATCTTTTGTCTTCTTAATTCTTGTTCTTTTATTGTTTCCCTTACCTTAATATTAGTTTCCCTCATACTCTCTAACAGTCAGTAATCCCTTGTGGCGTTATTGCCTTGCTTGGGGTAAAATGATTAAAAAAAAAAGAAAAAAAAAAAAAAAAAAGAAAGAAAGAAAAGTAGGTTGAAAAGTTCAGTTCAATCCACTTCCCAATACATTTTCCCATGGAAGCACAGAACTTTTCAGCACCCTCTCATAAAACACCCAATTGAATCTCAGCAAGATCAGAGAATGAACATAGCGGTAAACAAATGGGAGAAAACAAAAATGAAGATAAAAAGACACTAGAACAAGATGAGTTGCTATCAGAAATACTATTAGGTTGGTGCAAAAATAATGACGTAATAATGTCGTTTTTTGACGTTAAAAAATACATCAAAAAACGACATTATTATGTCATTTTTGCACCAACCTAATATGTTGTGTATTTTGATGAACATTTCTTAGGTCATATACATTTTCTATTTTTTGAGTTGCACTGGCTTCAATTCAAGATGATGACCAATCACCACCAAAATGTCAAGATGTTGGAGGGGGACTTCATTCCCCTGTGAATAAGCTACATTCTAAAAAGTGAAACTGAAGCTGCAAGTGTGCCACTTGAGAAACATAGATGAGACAGAAACAAGATGGCAGGCAGCTTTCCAGAGTGTATTTGAGATAGTAAAGATGGGCTGAGATTGCCACAGATTTTCCCAAGGAGAACAGTAGTCAAATTTAAATATCATTTACAAGAGTAACCATCTAATTTTTTAATATTTTTGGTTTAGGCTTAGGCCAGCAACTTTCTGATATTTAACCCATATACGGAAAACTTAAGAGCTGAAAACAATGTCTAAGTTTCCTTTCATATAACATCATTTTTGCTTTTATTTTATAAAGTCTATTTACAATGCATCAGTAAGTACAATGATTAAGGTTGATTTTGTTTTGTGTTCATTGCACGTGTGTTTGTTTTCCAAGCAAAGTGATTCAAAAATTACATCACTTAAAATAAATATATTCCTTAATTATTCAGTAAAAAAACTTGCATACATTCAAGATCAAGTGATGATTCCAAAATAATTCTATTTAAGTAGCTCTTCAAATGCCATCTCTCAGACAGGAACTCAATAATACCATTTCTTGCCTTATGGTTGTGGGATTTTTATTTATTTAAATTTTAGGTCAATGCACTTTGCCTTTTCTACAATATCAATTATAAAAAGAACTCAATTTGACCACTTACAGCTGGCTCTATGAACAACTTACAAATAAGCATCACTCATGCAGACGGGCTTTTTATCTTTGCTCACCTATTTTTGTTTTTTAATTAATTCACTTCAAGCAAGGCGATAATGCCACTAAGATGCAAGCGGCTACTGGAAGGGAAAGAGAATGAGAAGACTTTAGAAGGAAGCAGAAACCGAATCCTAAACAGGAAACAACGGATAAACCTCTTATTCAAAAGACAAGTGAGGAGTGTGAACCAGACAATAGACAAACCTTTCACAAGATATCTTGCTTTTATCCAATTTTCATTGACCCTCAACCTCCATATATTCTGACCTGAGTGATCATACACTATCATCATCAACAGTAAATTAACCTACATCTTAGTCTATGATGAATTCTCATCAAGCTCTCATCACAACTCAGCTGTTCATTAAAAATAAAGATGCCTATATTTAGAATCAAAAAGAGACAGTTTGAATTTCTAGAACACATGAGGAGGAAAGAGGGCATGGAGAATCTGACACCCTCAGGACCTATTGAAGGCAGGAGGGAAAGAGGAAAAGCAGTGAGTTTCCTCCCTAATGTTGTTGTGCCAATGTATCGCAGGACAGGGACTGGAACGGATAGTGAAAAGACAAAACTTACTAAGAGCTACAAAGGACAGGAAGTTGTGGAGAACCATGATCGCCTACATCCCAAAAGAACATGGCACATAGAGAAAAAATAAACTGATTCATTATTGTTCGTTTGACCATATTCTTTTCCACTACCAACATTTCTATTTGTTGGGTGACCATAACTACAAAATAACATAAAAGTTTCATGACACCTGCTGTGAATTTACTTACTTTGAGATATTCTTGTACTCCTGCATTGTCATTGCCAGTGGCTGTCCCCCAAGAGAAAAACTTGATGGTTCTCTGTGACTGCCAACCTTCAATGTCACGCACATGCAATAGACTATGTAACAGTTCCAGTAACATAGCCGTGCCAGACTGACCAACAGATGTATGATTAATTTGATCATTAGCACCATACAGACGTTGACTACCAACAAATACTTGTTCATCTGAAAAAGAGAGAGAGAAAGAGAAAAAAAGACTTTACAGAAGAGAGAGAAAGAGAAAAAAAGACTTTACAGAAGAGAGAGAAAGAGAAAAAAAGACTTTACAGAAGAGAAAGAGAGGTAGAAAAAAACTTAAAAACATCCAAGTTAAGGAAGCTATAAACAAAAGAAAAGATTTTCTTCAAAAGATCCTGGAAGTTACCCAGAGGTAACAAAACTTCTCTGGATTTTTTTTTTTTTTTTTTTTTTTTTTAAACAAAATAACAGATAGGGATGCTACACTGGATAAATTGTGGAAAAGTAACAATACTCAATTTTGGAACTCCAAATATAATATCATTTTTGCTTTTTTTACTAACACAAAACTTTTGGAATTTTATTCCAGCCCCACAATGTCAACTTGAATATTATACCCGCCATGTAAGAATACTTAAATTCATTTCAGTCACAATATTTAAAAACTTTTGCATTTGATTGCATGCAAGTTCCCTCTTCCACAAAAAAAAAAAAAAAAAAAAAAAAGTACTTAAAAAATATATTCCAGATCTTATATGTGAAGCTGAAGTGCCTGGTAAGTTAATGTTTACTAAGATGCCATAGACTACCAATACTTGTACAGTCCGACCTCTTTAATCCAGCACCCCTGCCACCAGGCCACAGAAAATGCTGGATGACAAAAATCACCCCTATGTAAACAGTCTTGTTAGGTCTTATATATATATATATATATATATATATCTAACAATTGCTGTGTTATCAAAGGGGAAAACAAAGCAAATAAAACAAATCATTAATGCTTTCAAACAAGGTTTTTATTGTTTCATACAATACAAAGCCTCAAACCCCAAAATCATACATACTTGCAAATACAGCTTGTACTTACATATAAGAAATGAGCAAGACTGTGTCACCAAAACACTGTTGCTGCTGTCACAAAGTTGTAAACAATATCTGGTGCTACCCTTGTAACAGCTCAATGAACTAATGGTAGCAGATTTAAGATAGTGCCAAAACTGTACCTACCTTAACTCCATGATACTGTAATATTACATGCAAATGGAGGGGAGAGGTCTTATATGCCATACTTCATTTTGTTTTTTGGTATTGTTGTGAATAACACAATAAATTTAAAAATAAACAAACAAACAATATCCTGTATTCTTACCTGGTTGATTGATGCCATAAAGTGTTCCAACCACATTTGAAACTGTCACTGTCTTCAAATGAGAAGCAAACTTCAAAGTAATATTGATTGGATCACCTTCATTAAGAAAAAAAATATTTTAACTATAAGAGGAATCTATGTAATTTGGAGACATGGAAATTGTTTTAAGGTATCAAAATTTGTCTAATTAAAAAAAAATAATAATAATGTCAATGAAGCAAGGTACTCTATTTAAAGCTCCCTTGAAAATGTGACACTGACCTGAAAAATGCCAGATAAGACACAAAGGTAGAAACCAGCACAACAAAGATGAAGATACTCATCTCAGACCTTCAGACAATACTTAAAATTTCCAACTGAATTGTTTTAATTTAACTTTACTTTTTAAATTTATTTACACAGAACAAAATTACTTTCCTATGCACATATATTTATTTGCTTAATAAAGCATGTTTATATGTTGCGTTTGACAGAAGACTCGTCATCAGTTCCTTAATGGTTTCAATTGTTGAGGGAGGACCTAAGGGCAGAAGAAACAGATAACCCCTTCCAGAGTGACCTGTTGGCAGTGGCTCTCAGGAGTTCCGGAATGTTCATATCAGTTCACTCTTTCATGTTGTCTTGATCAGCTCTTGCATTGCCATCCCTGCTTACGTTCAACTTCAACAGTGCCTTGCATGATGGTCTTGCTCTTCTACGAGTGTGAAACTTGGACATTCCTGGTTGAGGCAGGAAAAAAGGTCAAGGCATACAAGAATAAATGCTTCAGAAACCTCCCTGACATCTCATACTGGAAGCACAAAACCAATGATTATGTACAGAGCAAGGTCAAAAGTCTTGTGGGCTGACAGGAATCTCTCCTTGTCACTATTAAGCATCAAAGGTAGACTATATTTCAGTAAATGAAATTCACAGACCATTATATCAACCTACTGCATTGCAATAAATCTTTTCAGTAAGCACCCATTTAGAATTTGATTACAATATTTTGGCTATTTCTACTTAAGGAAAAATATTTTGACAAAAAGACAACAATGAGAAAGAATTATACAGTTCTTTACATTATCTAATCTTAAACGTTCAAACATTTACAGTAAATTGAGGACAGCATTGAACATTATTTACATTATTCAGACTATTGTCCTCATCTTTGCCGCCATATTTATTACAATGTTTCGACCATTGTACGCTCAGACCTTCAGGTGGCTGGAATGTCGAACTTAACTCTTTATTTTGCTCAAGGACACATGGCACAGTGGATAAAGGCGTTGGTTAGATCCAGTGGCAGGACCCAAAGATTGTGAGTTCAATACCCGGATATAGCAGTGGAGAACTTTCAGAGGGGAATTAACAGGAAATAACTGATAACTGACATCCATTAGACATGGCATGTGGAACTAGAACAGTCTACCCCAGTGAGCGAAATAATTCCAACCACCTGAAGAAGGTCGCAGCGTACAACGGCCAAAACATTGTAATAAATATGGCAACAAAGATAAGGACAAATAATGTAGATAATACTTCATCTCAGAAATATAGACAGATAGCATTGAACTTCATATGAGACTCATTGATTAAGGTTATCTTTTCTTTGCTCTGTTATGACCGAGAACAAAATTATGTGCCATGTACTGGAATGTTTTTTTTTTTTTTAATCATTTCACACCAATCAAGGCAATGAAGCCACTAGGATGCAAGAGCTTACTGGGAGTGAAACAATCAAAGAGGACAATAAAAGGATAGGATACAAGGAAACAGATAATGACAATTGACACTGCATTAAATTTTTGAAGATCAAAGTTAACTGGGAAGCAAGAAACCAAAGAGTTCTACAAGCAAAAAGCAAGAGAGAAGAAACTATTAGCAAAGACTTTCTGAGTATATCTAGCCATTTCAACAGTGTAATTGTAAAACCTAGCTGCCCATGTAACACTTTGCTTAAATTCATGATTAAGGTACCAAAGAAGAAAGCTCATCAGAACAATTATCACAAAAATATTTTTAGAAGAGGCAAAAGAAACCAATGTTATGGGGGTGAGAAAGTGACTGGAGTTGAGATGCTGGGTCAGGAATGATAATGTTTCCAATTCTTTTTAGGATTTTATCAAAAATCTCTAGACACATAGCAGAAGCACCAGACCAGATGTGGCAACAACATTCGATGCATGGACAAACAGTAGAGTTATAAATGTGCAAGATAGATAAATTCTGGCAAAGAAAATTGTCTAACATGACATAGTGAACTGACATTCCTAGGAGCTGACTTAGCAATAAATTCAATATAATCATTCCACTTTATGTCAGTGGAAGGCATGAGACAAAGAAGGTTCACAGAATTGCTCTCCTGGAGGCTAGCATCAGCCATGCTGATGGCAGGCAAAAAAGGTTCTCTATGGTGATCAGAAAAGAGCAATTTTGCTTTAGAGGCATTAAAATTAACAAGCAACTTCTTGTCTCAGTTAACAACAGATTGAAAGTTGTTTTTGAGATCAGTTGCCAATTTGACTGTATTGAACCAATCTGAATCTGACTGACCTTTAAGACAGGATTAAGTAGTTGTGTCATGAGAATAAGGAATAATAATAATAAAAAAAAAAAAAACTTGAATTTATTCCTGACATCCAATTTTCCGATTTAACAAATAAAAAAGTTAGAGAATAAAACACGTTAACTGATAAAAATAAATGATTCGTATTTAATGTTCTGACATTTAACATTTCCCTCAGACTCACCTGAATAGTGTTTGCTGGTGTTGAGGTGGTCTGACCCATTTCTTGATAGCTTTGGTTCTCCCAGAATGGAAAGTATTTGCAATGCCAAAGATGAAGAGATGTTGTACACATATGGCAGCTGTTTCACATTTGGGAAAGAGTCCAATGCCCCAGGCAAATGACCTACAATGGGGAAAGAAAAAGAAAAAAAAAAAGTAATCAGAGAAAATAATTACTGTCCTCATAACAAATTGATCACTCACAGCCAGAATTTTTAGAATACATATACATATATATTAATAAATATACATATTTCATACACAACACAATCTTCAGGTGCCGAGTATGGACTGACCGTTATCCAATTTGAATTTTAATATGTCTGGTTATCACAATGGTGCCGTAGTTATACAGTTAGCCCATGCATATTCACATTTCAGCATTCGTGGCTTCAAACATTCGCAGATTTTTCTTTAGAATATACTTGTTATTCATGGAATCCCAAATATTTGCATGTTTTTCTGAAGAATATAAGTACAAATTATTCACTGAGGTGAGGACTCCCTCGATTCACATATTTTTTTGATAGAACATATTTAAAATATTCTTGTATTATTTTCCCGTTATTTAAGTGACTTAAAACAGTCCATTTTTATGGTAAAAATTGGCAGAATTGTACATCTTCATTGTAAAAAACAAACGCAAAATCATGCATAGTGCTTGGGCTTTGTTCTTTCTTATGGGCTGTGGTTGGGGTCTTAAAAGTGGCTTATGCTAAGTCTGTTCATCACAGTTCTGCTTTTAGAAAATGTTTTAAACTTTATATTTTATACAATATTTTCAATGGTTGTATCAATCTATGTGTAATTAAAAACAGTTATTGATAATATGAAAGAAAATTTATGCTAAGTATATGGTCAAAATTTATGCTAAGTATATTTTTTTTCACAAACATTTTAAATAGGGTCTGAAATGTTTCTAAAGTGTTTAGGATGAACGTTTAAGACATATGGGGTTTTAACAATCAAAATAGGTACTTGTAAGCACTTTTAGGGGGTTACAAGTATTCAGGGATTCTAACTATTTGCAGCCAGTTCTGGCACCTAACCCCCAGCAATATGGGGACTCATTGTATACTATGTTGGGATTGGTTTTCTTAATTTTCTTAATTTTCTTCTTTTTTTTTTTCTCTACATTTTTTTTCTACATATATAAATTCCGCTTACTTTAATTGCCAAATATAATTTTTCAAATTAAAAAACTGTACTTAAATATTGCATTGTGCATGAAACTCCAAGTCATGTTAGCGGTGAGAGATAATATGTATATTTATTAATATATACTTAATAGCTCTGTTATATTACATTGAGCACTGTTTTATTAACACCAGCATTATATATATATATATATATATATATATGAAATGGATTAAATCCAACATTTTTTATTTATTTGTTTAAGTATTATTTTTAATAGATACTCATATTTGAATAGATTTTTATTTATTTATTTCCATCTACCAACCTGAATATTTGAGAAATCTTGTTAGAAAAATTGCCGGAGAGTCCATATTTTTTCTAACAATATTTCTCAAATATTCAGGCCAGTAGATGGAAATAAATAAATATACTTTTTAATAAATAAATAAAAACAGAGCATCTACTCAAATATGGGTATCCATTAAAAATAATGTTTAAATAAATAAATTATATGTATTTCTAAAGAATGAATGGATTTATTTTTAATCTGATATTTTTCACACATGCATGTAAACAGACAGATAGCTAAATATTTTATACCTAGACACACTTTTGTTAATGCTAATATTTTAAAATCATGGAAACTTCAGTTTCTACCTTCATTACACACACACACACAATATCATTGCTAATTTATTGAAACATGCAAATGTAAAAATCTTACACAACTTTTCATTTGAAAAGGAAAAAAAAGAGACAATTTAATGTTCATACTTAAATACATGTGTAAAAAATGTCACTAATTTATAACTTTAGTCTCAAGTGGTACAAGAGGAGGTGGGGGGGGCAATCTCCAAATTCTGGAAAAACAGTCAGAATTTTGTAAATACAAATTTATAATGATAATAATAATAATAAGCACAAATCCGAAGCTGTCATAGAAAAAAAAAGTTTGAGATGCAAATCTTCCATTCTATCCAGGTTGTATTTGTGAATCATTAACAATGAAAGAAAAACCTACTAGAAGCAGATGTGCCAGTCACACATTAAGTGGAACATTCAGATTAGGGTTGTGCCTGTAATAATTGGAGCACTTGGAATAGTGGAGGACAAGAAAATAGGCAAATTAAAAAATTTCAACAGCAGATCTGCAAGGATACTAGAGTAAATTGAATATAAAAAAAAAGGGAAATAAAAAAATGATAAGATTCCCAATTCATAAGTTTTTCATAATATTAAGGTTAGGGAACACATTTTAAACTAAATAAATGAACAACCAACCTAAATTTTGTTTAGAGACATCATAAAAAGCTTTTGGGCATATCAATATATACATGGGCAATAATATATGCTTTCTCCTTTTTAATAACGTCAAATGTTGTATTCATAGAATTGGTGTCTTGATTTATTGTGACACTATTTAGCAATGGTAATTGGCTAACTAATTAACCAAAGAAATTAAACATGAAATACTTAAGGCGAAAAAGAGCTATCCCAAAAGATAGACTGATCGATGTTAAAAAAGGATTTTATTCTATTTACGAAAAAGATACTTTTCACAAAAAACAGTAAAACCATGGAAAAAGCCATATGTGAGGTCTTGTCAAGTTGATTAATGTCTCGCCGAGGGAAATAGGAGGAAAAGCAAATATTTAGATATCAGCCAAACCATGGCGGTTATAAAAATTTTGACTTGGGACAATCGCCGATACAAGCAGGGAGAATCAATGTTAATTATCTTTCCAAGATATCGTTTATTTTTTTTTCTTGGCTCCTGGCAAGGAGAAGCAATGTGGCAATTAGAAAATTTTAGCATTGTCTCGACATAGGTGAGGGGATTGTTATTATGTACTTTATCAATGTGTCACTTCAGATGCCAAGACGTTGAATAGCAATATGGTGTTTGTAAAATTTTGGCATGAAACAGAAAATAGAGTGGAGAATTGAAGTTTGGTGAAATAAAAGAATTCAATTTCTCAACAAGCCAATTGTTTGTTTGGGTTTTATGGCAGATCAACCACTATGGGTTATTTAATGCCAAATCCAGTTTATATGAATTTTAAATGCTTATTTTGTATGGAACACTTTTAGCAAGCCAGAGCTCATCCGCTTGTACACTGCAAAATAATCCTAGGTATTTTTGTTTAAGTCAAGAATTTTCATTTGATAAGGACATTTTATTTGCAAAATGGTAAAAGGTAGGATATCAACAAGCCAAGAATTCCATTATAAAGCTAACTTCACGAAGGGAGCAGATGACAAACTTTGGCAGTGATTGATGGAGTCGGTAGGGAGTGCTGGCTAAGTGAATTCTGGGTGGCCAAAGGATATGATATGAAATTTAATTGGCATATGGAATTCATAAAAATTTTGGCCGATGGGGGAAAAAGGAGAATTTTGTAAACAAAAATTCTAGATTATAATTTTGAGGAGGCCAGCTTAGCCACACCTGCACGGCCGGGATGCTATTGGTCGAGTGGCAGCAATGGTGATAGGCGGAGGTGAATGGATGAGAAAGACGGAGATATTACTAACGCCCACTGAAAGGATTGGTTTGAGATGTCAATGTGAGAGAGGAAGAGGAAGGATAGCTTTCCTCAGACCTTCCCTCACGAACGAGGGAGACCCCCCTCAAAATGGAAAGTGATTAATTTTCCAAAAATGGGAAATAATCAATTTTCCTGGTCTGACAAGAAAGAGATTTCTTGTTGGGAATCAAGATTTACCAAGAACTCCTGGCTGCATCTGGCCCCGCACCAGGTTTTGTTTGGTACCCATATAAACGAATGTCCTCGAGCAGTTAGTCAATTGGAGTTGGAGTTCTGAGTCAAGACAGTCAGAGCTTAACCAGAATGTTGCCTCGCAGAAGCTGACTGAGAGATTCCACAACCTCCAACTTCGCCTATCCTACCAATATCAAGTTATACTGGCGAACGAAGCCAAGCCAACACCTAAAAACTAAATCAGTTGATACCAACTTGCTTGAAAAATAGAAGTGTCACATTTTCATAGAAAACAGGCTGGGAGAAAAACACACCCCTGTATTTCATTGAAAGCTAAAAGATTTAAAATTTACTATTTCCAATAAACAAAATACTCTGTGGTGTATTTCAAACAGAAATTATATTGATTGGAATCAATTTTTAGTTTCAGTAAAATCGATCAAAACGGCCATTTTTGACAGATTTGTAAACAAAAGTGAATTCTCAGTTTTAAAAATCTTGCAAAATTAAAATATGAAATGTTATTTGAGGAAAATTAGCAAATTTAAAGTTAGATTAATCCGATTTGAAACAAATATTACTTATAGCATAAAATGTTGTATACAAACATATCTTAACTATAGGGTCTTGTTTTACTGATGTGTTAATCAGTTTATTGACAGTCAATCAACAGCTGAACGTGTTCATAGTTAAGTATGGTGGAGCAAACGATAAAGTCTTGTTTTTTTCCACCGTAAGTGGGGGACAACTCTTAAAACACATTAACTTTTAATGCTAGATTTATTAGTTTGTACATCCATACTTCAGAAATTCTGCACATAATCACACATACAAAAACAAATTGAAATTCTGCTTTTAACTAATATAACTTTACAAGTTAATTTAAATGAACTTGGACACACAATAGAAAGAGAATGTTTTATTCGACTTCTTCGCCCTCCACGTGCATCTCAACCCTTTTTTGGTTGATGAGTTGTCAAGGGGGACAACTTATGAAGATTAACAATAGTCACTAAAAATTATCTCATTGAATTTCTCAAGTTTTCATAAAATTAAGTAAGGAGCTGAAACACATGTATAAAAAAAAAAAAAATTTTTTTTACCAAGATGTTCTAATAAAAAAATTTCATTTGTGAAAATTTAATTAAAATCTGCCAATTATTTTATTTTTGCAAAAATTTCCAAATTAATGTGTCTGTCACTGCAAAAAAAAGAGGCCAAAATTTGCTATCCTAAAAGTGAGTACAATCATTGATGCAGGAAAAACAAGTTTTTTTTAATCAAAATTTCAAATGTTCTAAAAAGGAGTAAAAAAATGGAATTAAACATTCAAAAATTACTTTCATCCTTCCTCTTAATAACAATGATTTTGATGATAAAATTATGTTTTTATTACGTTTGGAGCATGTTTTCATCATGGTATGCTGACTTTTTAGTGTTTTTGTGGGTGTACCTATATTTAACTCATCTAGATTTTAATGCGAATAAATTGTCACATGGAAATCTATGTAAAGACAGAGAAATTATAGATATACGGTTGTGACACTATTTAGCTATGGTAATTAATTAATTAATTAGCCATAAAAATTGAACGGGAAAATGCTGAAAACAGAAAAGTAGGGTTAAGTGATATCCCGAAGAATATACCGATCAACATAAGAAGATTTTATTTTTTTCAAAAAGTCTATTCTTTTCAAGAAGCTGAAGAATTGCGTCAACAATAATTTTACGAAAAGGGCAATGTGGCAATCTCTGACAATTGATTAATGATGGTCATTAAAAGTGCTGGTTAAGAAAACACAGAATAACCAGAATTGATGAAGATGCAATCTATGGTTTGAGAGTGCATAGATATTGTGTAAACAGGCAATATGATCAAGAAAATGGCCAGACGAGAGGGCCATGTGTAGGAATTTTGGAAGGGCACAAAAAGGATTTGCGTAAACAAAGTTCCAGCTGATAATTCTAAACTGCTCATGATCTGGAAACAGGATAACAAATCCTGAATAAGCAGTGGTGTCAAAGAGTTAATTAATGAAGCAAGCTTAGCCACACCAGCATGACCAAGATGCCATTGATCATGTGGTAGCAGTGGTGATAGGCAGAGGTAAAATAGTAAGAGAGATGGAGAAGAACGCCCACTGAAAGTAATTGGTGTGAGGTACCAATGTGAGGAAGAAGGAGTTTAGGAGGATAGCTATCCTGCAACCTCTCCTCATGGGCAAAGAGATTCCCCCCAGAAATAGGAAGTAATTAATTTTCTAAAAATGGGAAGTAATTAATTTTTCTGGCTAAACAACAAAGGGACCCTTGTTGGAAATCAGGGATTCACCAAAAACCCCAGACTGCGTCTAACCCCGCACCAGGGTTTTGGTTGAAGTCTATATAAGCAAGCACCCTCGGGCAGTTCACTAATTAGTGTTTTGCAGTTGGAGAGCTACAAGAGAGCTGACAGAGATTTCACTGCCGACACTAGAACCCCTGACTTCGCCTTTCTACAAACAGCAAGTTACACTGATGAACGAAGCTAAGTCAACAGCTAAAAACTAAACCAGTTGACTAGAAGACCAGAACTTTCCTAGAAATATAAACATGTCACTCTCAGAAGAAACGGTTTGGGAAGAAAACACACTCCTGTATAGAACAGACTTATAAAAGTTGATTTGCTTTCTTTAAACATACCTGAACCTTTTTGGTTTTCATTTATTTCTTTTTCCTTGTGAGACATCACCTCCAGTTTAGACTCACTTTGCACTATGGCCACGGTGTCTGATTGATCTAGTCTACCTATCAAAATCACAACGTGGGTAGGTTAGACTTGATATCAAAGTAGTTACTTTGATAACCAGCAGTTATTGGAAGCGAGCTGAGAATGACGGAGCTGGTGTCGAACCAGCTGCATCTGGTGTGAAGCCGCTACATATTTATGCCATTAGAATCAACCGATCATCCCATTTGGTACTCTGACCAAAGGATCCGGCCAGGTAGCAATGACTGCCAATCAACTGGGTCACATATTGGTGGCAGTGACTAAGAGTCAACTCCAGAACGCCCCAGTAAGTGTTACATTGCTATCCAAAGTTTCAGATCCTGTATAAGAAACATTGGTCAAGATGAAACAAAAAAAAAAAACAAAAAAAAAAACACTACCTTCTGTATAACTGGAGATAAAGTAAGGTTCAGATGTATTATGATTCTCATTCTTCCAATGATCATCAGCATTTCCATCAAAATCTGAATAGAAAAGAACTCCACGGACTCCTTCTTGGTGGGCTTTAAGCAGCTGCAAATAAATAAATCAAAAGTTAGCATAAAGATTAAAAGAAAAAATTGTTTAAATTTCTGTCTGAATTTCTGCAATGGGTCAAATTGAGACATTGTTATGACTGAAAAAAATCTTTTAAATTGTAACACTATGTGACACTAGTAAATGGAAAGGATTAATTTACAATATGAACTGGAACAGACAAAAAAAAGGTTAACAGTACAGAATAATGTATAAACTGAAAGAAGGAAGAAAAGACAGATCTGAAAAGAATGACTTCATCGCTTTTGGGAAAAGATACTGAAGGGCCATGTGGATGATTTCAGACCACAAAGGCTAAGAAGGGATAGTGATATTAGTTTCAAAGTAAGCTGAGAATTTTGGGAGTGAAACAGAAATGGAAAAATTGATTTATGTCCACTTACTTAAAGTGGAAGTTACGAAAACGTCTCATGATGGCCAGTCAGAGAAAAGGGTCAACTGAGTTATAATATTTGGTAATTTTGAAGACGAAGGCAGAATTGAGAAAAATGCTTGTCTATCAAAGAGTGGAAATGTAAACAAATTGAGAAATAGAATTTTTTGAGATAAGAAATGAACCTGTAAGGTTCATAAGTATGATTAAGCATGAATATAGGTACTTGCTATTAGTGGGTCAAAAGAGACCACTGGTAAATCTCCAATTGCATAAACAAGACCAGGGGTTGAGAAAAATTTGTTGTTGAAAATTAAGGTAATTACAATTAGTGACTAAAAATTAAGACCACCTTTTTGCCTACATAGTTAAAAAAATCAGATTTGTCAATAAGACAGCCAAGGTAGCACACTTAGATGAGATACCAAGAGAGATGGAGGAATTACCTACACCCATTTGGAAATAATGGTGTGAGGCATGAATAATAGAAGGAATGAGTTATATGGGCAGGCCAATATCTGCAACCACTAGCTGTAGGAAGAATAGATCTCCCAAATTTGGAGAGATAATATTATGGACCAAACAACAAAGAACACTTGTTCAAATCAATACAGAAATGTGAGGAACCCCCAAA